>JAOTOM010004044.1:45000-214693 GCA_034440615.1 Ashinkailepas kermadecensis | reverse complement strand
AAAGCCGTCCATTGGTTCATATGCCAGTTGCACCAAAATGAACTAAATCTCGAGCAATTTTTCAATGAGTTAGACGGCGGTACAACGGGTCCGCGGTCATTCAGTGGACCGATCGGTACGCAACTGGCAGGTGACTTGGAACAAAGGCCAGTCACAGCGTATGAGCCTGTGCCGGGTCAGGTCCAGATCTACCCGAGGAAATCGTGAAAGACCTCAGCACCGATCAACTTATTTGCATCAGCTGGCTATCGCCGTTCAGGGTGGGTGCATCCCGAGGAGTTAGCGACCAGAAAGATCGGTCCCCTGAATATGGCCAGGTGGCTTACTCTCGCTGCCCGTATTTTGCGCTTGTACGTTTCGACGACCAAACCAGATAACAATCTTGAAGTCTGGTACATTTTGTCGTGAATCACTATGCCCCGATGTGGTTTTATATAAAATCACACCCGTTCTGCAAAGACGGGGCCAAAAACCTCTACCGCAGTGTAGAACTGCTCAGACATCTCCCGGACCGCGTGCAAAGGTAATCCAGCCGGTCATTCAGAGAAACGCCTACTGGGCCCACCCTGAATCACTGCTGCTGGCCATGCTATGCGACAGCGATGTGACGATCAGAGAGCGGGCGGTCAGGATCATAATCGAGTGCCGGCGGAACAGAACAGAAGACGCAGATGACGTAAGACCGTACGGACTGCCAAAAATTAGGTTTGCGGCAACAAAGTACACGGAGCTAATCAACTGGGATCAGGAGCTCATAACTGAGCCCCCTGACGCTGTCAACAAGTGAGCGAGACCTGGACGCAGCGGGGAACGTGTACCGATGTACCCGGTGCACACCCAGGCGGTAGAGAGGGCTGTAAAATGTGTCACGGAGGCATCTGCGGCCGTTGTGGGCGATGCTGCGCGGCATGGATTCATCTGTGCGAAGATGAGCCATAGGCTAGCGGTGCCATCCTTTCAGTCAAAGCAGGACTTTGATTTTGACGTTTTGTAGATGACTAGATAGGATGGCTGGAATGGATGAAAGCAAGTTGTGTGCAGGTGTGTACTTGTGTTGGTGGTCCGAAGTTCGCTGGCCTGTTTGCGAAAGAATAAACCATGTTTGACTTGGAAAATGTCGTTTCCTGTTAGCGATAGTCATTGTGCGGCTTTAGCTGAAGTTCGATTTCACAGGCCACAGTCCATACCAAAGCCATTCTAACGAGAAAGGCGGATGTGCGTCACCAGCGTTTTCAGTGTGAACTGGTAACAACGTTGATCGGACTACCTGCAGCGCCGACACCTGAAACGTCTGGTGGAACTTGGAAGGTAAAACGTTTAATAGTGGCAGGGGTGTCATCAGGGATTGGCATAGGGGCTCCAGCCGTAGGCTTCGCAACTAGACGGGGGGGGCTGATCCACTTGATTTTTCCATGAATCTATACAGAACGTCGATGTAGCGGAAGTAGGTATGCAAGCTGGGCCGGTCGTCGGGGACGATTGAAGTCCACCACCCCCCTACTCGCGTTTTCTGGTGACGCCTCTAGGTGTCAGTTAGACACGGGAAGCATGCTTGAAGGTGATGTTGTTACCTTTCGTCGTTTCCCCACATTTGCGCTCGATTAAACCGTCGGGAACGGATGTTATCACTCATAGTTTTACTCCCGCTCAACAGATGGCGTTGCCAAAACTCGACTTAATAACACGAATATCTCAACAACCACAAGCGACAGGACTAAGAAACTCGCACATATGATAAAAGGCACACGGTACTACCCATGATATAAGTTTGAATCACTTAGATAAATTTCATCATGCACAAAATTGTAATTTGGTGTTAATTTTGGCAAACATGGTCCTAAAAAAACGGGAGGGGGCCACCCCTAGAATTGATTTTAAAAATCTGAAAAAAATCATGTGAGCTCAGAATGCTATTTGTCATGATAATTTCACTAGCCGTTTTTGAAAACTTAACATCGACCCACCCATGACCCAGCCCACTCCACATCATGTAAACTGTTTAGGAAATGCCTTGAAGAGGACTTGTTCTTACACCAGTTTGTAACGGAACCAACCAGGCAGGGCTCATTTTTGGACCTTGTCTTCTCAGATTTAAGTGATTTAGTTCAAGACTTGACTGTAGGAGAAACTCTGGGAAGAAGTGACCATAACATAGTGAGATTTAAGGCACAAATAGTAGGGACAATCAAGGATAATTTGGCAAAGAATCCAAATTTTAATAGGACAGACTTTGACCGCATGAGAGAGGCTTTAAATTGCCATAAAATGGGAAGAAGAATTCTTTGATTTAAATGCCTGTGAAATGTGGGAAAAGTTCAAATCTTACTTGAAGGAAATTCAGATTAGACATGTCCCCCAAAAGCAAAAGCGCAAAAGAAGGGTAGGAAAGCCAGCATGGCTTACACCAGATTTGAGGAAAGCAATTAAGGCTAAGAAGGATGCATTTAGAGTATTTAAGGAAGCTTCAAATATCGTAACTCTAAGGTCGTATCAAAAAGCTAGAGATGCTGTGAAGCAGAAAACCAGAGCAGCAAAGCGAGCAAAAGAATCGGATTTGGCTGGGAACTGTAATGGGGACAGTAAAAAGTTCTTTAGTTTCTACAAGCTAAGTAAAGTTCCAAGCACAATTGGTCCACTGGAAGCAGGGGCGTCGATTTGTATCCTTTTGCGGGGGCCATGCCCCCCCCCCAAAGCTGATCTTGCCCCCCCAATGTTGATTTGGGCCCCCCAATAACCCATGCTATTTTTATGCTGACAAAAAGCTAAAGGAAAAAAAAGAATAAAAACACTGTTAGGTACATATAAAACTTAATTGATGTTAACTAGCACATTTTGTACTGAAAAAGAACAGATTTGGATTAGATAGTGGACTGAGTATCCAACTTTTGCTACACAATTCAAAATTATGTGCAAAAAACAAAATAGCTAGATTTCCCTCCACTGTGGAAGGAAGACTTACAGCATACAATGTTAAGATTCGATGATCATGCATTTTAAACCAGATTGTCCTTTAAAAAATGTTAAGCCACAAATCAACAATTGGATTGTCATACTGATGTTTGTACACACCACCAATGGCAAAACCACATGCATATGAGCTTAAACAGGAAAAAATCCATTCTTAATTTCCAGTCATTGTCAAACTTGCATTGTCCAGTGAACAGCAATGACAATCATCATTGAGATTGTGGATATGCAAACTATAATTATCTTCAGCAGCCCACCTATCACACCATCAGCTTGATATTTACTTAGGTACCTACCTACATGCCCAATGACAATGCATGCATTCTATATTGGTATGAGGAAAAACGAGAGCCATGTATGGGCAGATCTGCCAGCTTATGATACCATGACAGAGAAAAGTCAGCAAGAAGCTGCATGGCCACTGCATTATAATTGGTATTCCTAAAAGAATAAAAAGGAAAGCTGTGGCTCACATGACTTTTAAGCAAACCTTACAGTCATACAAGACCAATGCTATACAAAAATAGCCTTCACAAGACCAATGTCTCGTACGCCGCAAAAACACCACTATTAAACGCAGCAAAAATCCCGTTATTTAAAAGGTACACCAAAGTTCGCATTCAAACCTTGATGACGTCACAGGCTTTTATTCGTATATTGCTGAAATTGGAAGCATCAGGCAAGTTCACAATTCACAGGCAATTCACTGCACATGGGTGGGGGACTGATTTTTTCAGGCGTACCGGACCACAGAGGTCATTTGCGCCACCTTTGAAGCGAGTACGTTACATGTCTGACTATATAAGCGGGTGTTTGCGATCAAGGTGCAGGCATGTGGACGTTTACGTAAAGGGAATTTTACGTTATAGTTTGTGTGATATCTTAGGCGCTGAAGGCGGGGCTAGGATGGGGACATCCCCCTAATGTCTAGATGGCAGGGACGTCGATTTATATCCTTTTGTGGGGGCCAGGGCCCCAGCAATGTTGATCTTGGGCCCCCCAATGTTGATTTGGGCCTCCCCAATAACATATGCTATTTTTATGCTGATAAAAAAGTTGAAGGAAAAAAGAAGTAAAACACCATGCTAGGTACATAGCAAATGTAGTTGATGTTAACCAGCACATTTTGTAATGAAAAAAATACGGATTTGGGTTAGATAGTGGACTGACTCTCCACCTTTTGCTACAAAATTCAAAATGGTGTACACAAAAACCAATTGTCATTGTCAAACTTGTATACAATCCAGTCCCGTGAACAACAATCAGTTATCATTGAGAGTGTGGATATACAAACTATAATTAATCTCAACAGCCCACTCATCACACTATCAGCTTGATATTTACCTGGTACCTAAGCACCTAGGTACATGCTACAGAAAGACTTAGAAGAGCTTGTGAAGTGGTCCAAAAAATGGCAGATGAAATTAAATTTTGATAAGTGCAAAATCATGCATGTATGCAGGGGCGTCGATTTGTATCCTTTTGTGGGGGCTATGGCCCCACTAATGTTGATCTTGCCCCCCCCGCATGTTGATTTGGGCCCCCCAATAACCTATGCTATTTTATGCTGATAAGAAAGCTAAAGGGAAAAAATGAAAAACCCCATGCTAAGTAGAAACATTGATGTTAACCAGCACATTTTGTACTGAATAGAAACAGATTTGGATTAGATAGTGGACTGACTCTCCACCTTTGCTGAAAAAAGTAAAATTGTGTGCAAAAACAAACAAAATAGCTGGAATTCCCTCCACTGTGGAAGTACAGCTTACATCTTTCTGGGTTGGTTGATTGGTTATTTGGGTTTACGGCCGCATTGACTGCGTTGGTCATACAGCGCCCATACAACTTTTCTTGTTCCCACCTTAAAGCACAATAATACCCAAAAGTTTCCGAAAAAATTCACAACCATGTTCACAAAAAAATATAATTTTTTGTTCAAAATCAGCTTAGGTTAGGTTAGGCTCGGTTAGGTTTCTTTTTAAGGTTGAGAATTTTCAGAAAATAAATTAAGTGACATTTTAATTTAGTTTAATTTTTTGTTCTCAAAAGATAGGTTAGGTTTTGTTGCATTAAAAAAAAACATTTATGTGTATGCTGTGTTACCGAACTCAAAGCCTTTTGGCATTATTTTGCTCACAACCTGAAAAGTAAGCACAGAAAATAAGTGGGTCCAATCATCTTAGTCACCTTCATAAACATGGTATTCTGCATATATTTTTTTGTTTTAAAGGAAAAAAGAACACCTTAGACCGCAAGGTTACCAAATAATTTGCAATTTTTTCGGGAAACTTTTTTGGAATTTATAAAAAAAAGTTTTCCAACTTGAAAAAGCCTAAACTAACCTAACCTAACCAAACCTAACCCATTTGCTTGCTATATGGAGGCAAATGTGTGTAAAAACTTGTCTTGTTCCCACCTTAAAGCACAATAATACCGATTTGGCTAGGTTAGGCTAGTTTAGTTGTTTACCTTGGAAAAATTGCTCAATCATTTTCAAAAATAAAATAAAATCGGAAATTCTCCTTCAAAAGCAGCTGACATTATGTTCGGGTAAGTTGGGTTCGGTTGTTCAATTTATAAAATTTTCAGAATATATATTGCTTAATTATTTTTTCTATTTTTTCTCCAAGGCAGGGGTGTCGATTTGTATCGATAGACACTAGCGCGTATTAAATGTCACAAATCGTGATGGGCGTTCCTCAGAACATCCAAAATCGTAACATCCAAATTAAAAATTCCAGTTACAGAAATTCCAGCGCCTAAAGTCTAAATTTGAGGTTACGGTGACAAATGTGACGGAGGTAAGACATTTGTGGTGCAATTGCACGCAGTGTTTAATCCGGAGGCCAATCTCATGTGACGTCGTACTGATTCTTTTTGTACTTCGCACATTCTGATGTATCTGCGGATTGGTGTGATTTTAAATAGTGAATAAATAGCTTGCTGATATTTAATTCCCAAAGGAACAGTAGTTGAAGAAGTTGGCAGGTAAGCTTGAAAAAGTCCAGTCCATGCTTTTTTTCTGATTTGTGCTCAGGGTTTCCATGTTAATATCACATAACTACCACGTTTGTCTTCAAGAAGAGCTGTTTTTAGTTTACTTTTATTAATATTTTCATTCCACTGCTCTTAGTGCCCTTTCTGCCCAGGATTGGGGCACCTAGTGTCGCATTTCCGTCCAGGGGTTGGCACACCTTTTGGTAAATTTACAGGTTAAGGTAATTTCTGATTATTTTTGTTCCATGCAATGTTTAGGAATGTGATGAACATTCAAATTTTGGAACAATTTTTGCAAAAAATGTCGAACTTAAAACACTTAAACTAATCACCAAACATCACTAACATCACCAAACATAGCTCATTTGTTTGCTTTATGGAGGCAAATGTGTAATAACTTGCCTAGTTACCACCTTAAAGCACAATAATTCTGGTTAGATTAGGTTGGGTTAGGTTTTTTCATTTGTAAAATTTCAAGAAAATAAATTGCTATATATTTTTCCAATCTTGTTTTTGTAGTTGGTTAGGTCAGGTTAGGCTAGGTTACGTTAGGTTATGTTGAATTTGTAATGTATTTCTTTTAATTGCTATGTTACTAACTCCAAGCCCATTTGTAATGTTATTTTGCTCACAACCTGCTCACAACCACAAGCATTTGCACAGAAACTGAGTAGTGCCATCAACTTAGTGACATTCATAAACATTGCATTGGAAATTTAAATAAAAAATATTAATAAAACACATAAAAGCACAAATTTAATGTCCTTTCTTCTGCAAATGCATGCCTTTCAATTGGGAGTAAAAATAACACCAAAAAAAGGGTGTGGAGTAAGGAAATATAGCATGCAAATAATGTTCAAGATGTATGATAACCTTACCTAACATAGTTCAACTTCCCATACAAGAAATTAATTGTTTTTAATTTAAATTTTCGAGGCATTTTCTCAAATATTTTCAACTGAAAAAAACCTAACCTAAGCTAGCCTGAACCGTTCATTATTTTTTTTGTATAAAAATCATTAACAAAAATTATTTACCAGCAAATGATTCTTTTTATAACTTACAACAAAAGCCAAACCTAACCCCTTTGTATGCTTCATGGAGGTAAAATGTGTGTAAAACTTGTCTTGTGGTTACCTTAAACTGTGATAATACCTGGCTTTTGGGGTAATTTGTCAGCTCATGGTACTCTCTGACTTCTTTGAATTTCTTTTTTTAATGCAGTGTTTGTTAATGTGCTGAACATGATGTAACCGCTCATTTCCTCTGCAGATGCACACGTTTCAATTGTGAGGAAAAATAACATGGAAAAGGGGCTTGGATTTGAGTAATATAGGATGAAAAATAATGTTCAGATAAAACAACATGTAACATAACCTAACCTAACCTAGCCTAGACTTCCATGCAATAAATGATTATTTGTATTCCCAATGTCCCCCCCCAACAAAAAATTTGTTCTCAAACATTTTCAACTTAAAAAGTCTAACATAACCTAATCTAGCTTGAACCGTTTTTGAAGACTTTTTTTTATTTACTAACTTATGCTCCCTAAAAATTTTACTCGGTCCACCAAAAATCGCACCGGGGCTCAGAAAAATCACTTTGGGGGCCCCGAAACGTAGCGCAGGGGCCCCGATAATGACGCTGGGGCCTCAAAAGTTTGCACCTGGGCCCCTGAAAATCACGTTGGGGCCGCAAACAAGTCGTGCTGGGATTCAAGAAAATCACGACGGGGGCCACAAACGGTTGGGCCGGGGCCTCCTGAAAATCACGCCGAGACTGGGGTACTAAGAACTATCACCCGGGCTCCTGAAAATCACGCCAGAGGCCTGACAGGTCCCACCGGGGCTCTAAAAGTCTCGTTGAGATCACCCAACAACTGAAGCCAGGTGAATGAAAAACAGTCCGGACACGGAAAATCAATCTGGGATCTCAACAATAGCTCCAAAAGCCCACAAAACTTGTTGGGCCCCCACAAACGTGTCGTAGCCACCGCAAGGGATCCCAACAAGTGACGACGGGGCCCCAAAAAATCGCACTTAGACAAAAAAATTAACGCCGCTTCTCTTGAAAATCTCACTGGGGCCAAAACGTCGTGCCGGAGCCCCACAAGTTGCAGCTGGCTTCCCAAGTACCAATATATACCCGGAATGTCACCTTGCGGACGGAAAAAATTGCGTCAAGGATCCACAAAATAAGAAGTCGTCGGACGCCGGAAAAGAAACCTGTTTGGGCACCGGAAAAAACGCACCGAGAGCCAGAAGAATCGTACCGGGTTCCAAAAATAGCCTGCAGGGGGGCTTATAAAATAGACTTCACCACAAAAACCACAAGGAGACTCCATCGAATCGACCAGAGCACAGGAAAATTAAGAATGGGTCCCGAAAGAAAATTATCCGAAGGGCCTTTCTACTCTCGATCGTGCAATCTGCAGAAAAAAACACGTTGAGCAGCCGCAGTGGCGTACTAAATGGAAAAATTCCCTTCCCTAACGTTAGGCACCAAGGAAATACTTTCACCGATCGTCATCACCTTCAGGTCTGCTATGCTGTGATGCTTCATCAATGCCGGTGTGTTTTAGCCTGCATCTGATCGCTGAAGTATTTTTATTTAAGCCGGTGTGTGTTTGTTGGTGTGTGGAGTGAGGAGGAGGGTAACAGTGACGGTGACGATGACGATAGACCCGAGCCCACTATATGGCACTGCAGTCGCATGCTATTACTCAGAGTTGTTATGTTGGTGAGTTCGAGTCTCACCTGTCGCTACTCTTCGCCCGCGACCAATCGGCGTGAGAGATTGGCGACGCTATATGGCACAACGGTCGACGTGTCGTAGAACCAATAACCAACCAATAGTTGTGATGTTGAAATGTACTGAGCACTGCTCTTTTAATTATGTGACTTCACCAGTTATTGGACGATTTTCCCCGTCGGTGAGGATGCTGAATAAACATAAACAAACACATCGTCGAATAAAAAATCAGAATTTCTGAGATCTGAAAATATAGTGGGCTAAATCCGATGAGTTTTTGTGTGTGTGGGGGGGGGCGGGTCTAGTGCGTTGGCACTTCGGCCCCCCAATGTTTTTCAAAAATCGACACCCCTGACTGGAAGTAAATGGGACTCTATTGAGTGAGGATGGTGAGATGGTTGAGGAGCTGAGCAAGCCGTTTAAATCAGTGTTTACACTGGAGGATGTGACTAATCTGCCAACCGTGAACCACAGTTCAGTGACAGGTGATCAGATACATGATGTTGATTTCATTGATAGTGATGTTGTATTCAATTATATCAGAAAAATAAAGCCAGACAAGGCAGCAGGACCTGATGGAATTTATGCTAGGATATTGCTGGAAGCTGAAAAGGAACTGGCAATTCCACTTAGTATAATCTTTTGCAGATCAGTTTCACAAAATGAAATTCTAACAGATTGGAAAAGGGCAAATGTAGTTCCTATTTTCAAGAAAGGAGAAAGAGGGAAAGTTTAAAACTATAGGCCAGTAAGCCTCACATCCCTAGTCTGCAAGGTACTCGAATCAATTATCAAGGATAGAATAGTTAGTTTTCTGGAAGGAAACAGATTGATTGAAGATACTCAACATGGGTTTAGAAAAGGGCGATCGTGTCTCACAAATCTCTTGGACTTTTTGAATTTTGCTACAGAACAATTTGATCAGGGAAATCAGGTTGATGTAGCATATCTTGACTTTAGTAAGGCCTTTGACAAGGTACCCCATAAACGGTTAATGATGCAGCTTCAGGTCCATGGTAGGTAGCATCCTATGCAGGTAGCATCCTATGCAGGTCCATGCAGGTAGCATCCTAAAATGGATAGAGCTGTGGCTTTCAGATAGACAGCACAGAGTGATGCTAAATGGTACAAAGTCATCATGGCAAAATGTTCTTAGTGGAGTCCCCCAGGGGTCGGTACTGGGGCTGTAGAGTCCGTACACTCCACACTGTATGGATGGCAAGTTGCCACAAACTTGTGCGTGTAGAATATATTTGCAGAGACGTGAGAGAGAAGGAACAGTTTGCATGACACGTTATACACAGTAACAGACGACGTGTCCGAGTGCGGTTCGGCAGCAGCGGCCCGTACGCACGCGCAATGATCTCAGCGAGGTCACGGGCGATACTGGCAAGCGGCCAGTTGTCTCTGCGCAGGCGCATAGCTTTGGCCCGCTACAGGGCCACTGTTGTTCATTATATTTGTGAATAGCATTGAATGTGGCCTAAGCAGTAAGGTTTTGAAATTTGCGGATGATTTGAAGATCTTTAGGGCAATAACAGGGCACAATGAGCAGGTTTTGCTGCAGAAAGACTTAGACGAGCTCGTGAAGTGGTCCGAAAAATGGCAAATGAAGTTTCATTTTGATAATTGCAAAGTCATGCATGTAAGTAGGCAGCATATGAAGCCTCCATACTTGATGGGTGGCCAAGTACTATCTGTGACTCAGCAGGAGAAGGACTTGGGTGTTATTTTGAACACAAAATTGGGGGCATTAGAACAGACCAAAGAAGCCAGAAAGAAGGCACTAAGAATGCTTGGGGAAATACAGAGGAATGTGTCATACAAAAGTGAGGAGGTCATCAGGAAGCTTTGCTGTGCATATGTCAGGCCACATTTGGAATACTGTGTCCAAGATTGGTCCCCTAGTTATGAGAAAGATTGTTGGCTTTTGGAGAGAGTACAAAAGAGGGCAACACAAATGGTTAATGGTAACCTGGTAATGGTTAATGGTAAAAGGCAACCTGGCACATGAGGAAAGATTGAAGAAATTGAATATGTTTTCGCTTAGATATAGAAGGTTGAGAGGAGATCTCATTGAGGTTTTTAAATTTGTTCATGGTCAGGAACAGGGATATCTCAGGGAAATGTTTGAATTTAACAGAAATGATGCAATTAGAGGTCATCAATTCAAAATTAAAGTTAATCACAGCAGGACAAGGTTAAGACAGTCTTTCTTCACCAACAGGGTAGTAGAACACTGTAACCAGCTGCCAGGAACCATTGTCAGTAGCAACACACTGAACATCTTTAAAAACGGCATAGACAATCATTATAAGAATAGGGGGCTTGTTTTTCTGTATTCCAGGGAGGGTTGATCGACAGATTTGGTGGGCAACTGGGGGCTTTAGGGCGCATCGACTACATAGGTCATATAGCTGGTGGGCAACTGGTTCAGTGTCCAAAATGCAACCAAGAAGGGCCCTTGTGGCTCATAGTTGCACTGATCGTTTATGTCTTTATGTCTCTGTGTATCACCTGATGCACACAGTGCATCCGAAGTTGCTAAGATTTACAGTCTAGGATGTGACCATGCAGAAATAATTTTCCAATGCATATGCACTCCAGTAAGAAAATGGCATCAATTATGCATGGTAATTCAGAAACAAATTGGGTTCACAAAAGCATCATAGTTAGAAATGAGGATATTTCCATCAAAATGCACTTTAATGCTTCCCTTAAAGCTCTGGAGCAATTCTGACATACAATACTGATACACAGACATACTTTTTAAATCAATTTTGATAACCTGCATCAGTAGATACTTCCCACTTACTCTACAAAATACCTTGCCTTCTTATTACTTCACACATGGCTAGAGAGCAGATAGTGAGGCAAAGGTCATGCCAAATATGATTACTTTTGAGTGCCATCTAATGGTTACCATATACTGGGCAATAGGTATTGAACTATGGTTGTTATCTATCATAACATACGTGATATGTGAGATTGTGATACTGTACACATATTTTGGGTAAGTGATGCTGATGAGATTGGCTATGGTAGCACAATGGGGCATGATTGGAGAAGTTTGGAATTGTTGAAGATTGTGATATGTAACATCAGGTGAATGGTGCTAGATATGCTGGGATATATAGTTCCCTTAAGCTTTTTTCTCCAAAGGGAGGTTAGGATAGGTTAGGTTAGGTTATACTGCATTTTTAAAAACATTTCTTTTCATGATATGCTACCTAAATGCTATGCTATGCTCTCCATTTTTGTTATTTTTCCCACTACCTGAAAAGTAAGCATTTGCACAGAAAATGAGTGGTCCCATCATCTTAGTCTCATTCATAAACATTGCATTGGAATGATAAATACCAACGATTCATCAAGCGCACTACAGCACAATTTAGTTATTTGGGCTTAGGGCGCTCCAGAATTGACATTCGCACAGCACACAATTACCGGTAAGCCTAGGTGCATATTTCAATTTGGAAAATCCAGCTATGGTTTCAATTTCAATTCGTCAAACTTTAAGGGTTAGGAACGATAACAGGTTGAGGGTTGTTGTATCTTATGAACTGAAGTAATTCTGCACCTAACTTAAGAGCACGTCAATAACCAAACAATAACAAAACAATACTCCTGAGCCTCATATTTCAATTTCCCATGCCAAAAATCAGAAATACCGTATGCTCAACCACAACAACTCTGATGTCTTCGCTGCGCCACATATGAATCTTAATCAGGTTTAAAATCGTATTTGGAGTTCTCACGTGACTTCACCGTATATGCTATAATTATGGTAGATTCTACCAGAAATCTCGCACATTCCGGTTACGTCACTAGGGCTGGAACTAGAAAATATACTAGATTCTGTTGTACCCTTTAGAGCATAAGTACCCAGTACGGAACACTAGAAAACCCAAGGCCCTTTACATAGGAAAACCGGTAGAGGGCCTTGGGTAAACCGGTAAACCATGGCTGCATCTTGGACTGTATAAGAGTAGGCTGCATTGTAAAAAGATCAGCGGAGGGTTTCGGGGGGTTGCTACATACTGCAGTAGTTGATTGGGAAGCTACGGTAATTACATTGAAGGAATAATTCATTTCGGTAAGCCTTACATAAAGACATAAAAGATCAGTGCAACTATGTGCCACAAGGGCCCTTCTTGGTTGCACTCTGGACACTGAACCAGTTGCCCACCAAATCCATCGATCAGCCCTCTGGAATACCAAAAAGCAAGCCCTCTTTTCTTATAATGAGTGTCTATGCTGTTTTTAAAGATGTTAAGTGTTCTGCTACTGACAATGGTTTCTGGCAGATGGTTCCAATGTTCTACTACCCTGTTGGTGAAGAAAGACCCTTGTCCTGCTGTGATTTACTTTAATTTTGAATTGATGACCTTTAATTTCATCATTTCTGTTCAATTCAAACATTTCCCTGAGATATCCCTGTTTCTGACCATGAACAAATTTAAAGATCTCATTGAGATCTCTCAGCCTTCTATATCTAAGTGAAAACATATTCAATTTCTTCAATCTTTCCTCATATGCCAGGTTGTTTATACCATTAACCATTTTTGTTGCCCTCTTTTGCACTCCAAAAGCCAACAATCTTTCAAACCAAATACATGCTTCATGATGGCAGTTTTTGTGTTCATATGCTGCATTTTTCAATGTGATTAAGATGGTGGGACCACCCATTTCCATAAAAATTGATAGTTTTTAGTTGGATGGAAAAATACTTCCAAAAAGGGTGTCGTACATGATGAAGAATAATGTAAAATTTTACATAGCCTAACTTAATGTAGCTTAACCTCTGCTTTATAAAGGCAAAATGGTATTGCACTTTAAGGTAACATGATACAAATTTTGCACACATTTTACCTTCATGAAGCAAACAAGTGTTGGGTTAGGCGAGGTTGGGTTTGGACTATGTTAGGTTAGTTTAGGTTTTTATTTTAAATTGGACAATTAAATTTTTTTTATATCAAACATTAGGCTAGGTTAGGTAAGGTTAGAATATGTTAGATTTTTAAACTCAATTGTTTCAGGGAAGATAATCATTTGAAAATTTTCCATTTCTTGCTCATTTTTTGGTCATGCATGGAAAGTTAGGCTAGGGTAGGTTAGGCTGTGTTGCTTTTTATTTTCTGGAACATTATTTTATGGCTATATTACCTAACTCCAAACTGCTATGTTAGTAGGCACTAAATGACCAAACTTAGTCACTGCACTGTAAAACTCAAATAACCAACCAACCCTATTTTAGTGCCATTTTGCCTGACAATTGAAAAGTAGGCATTTCCACAGGAAATGAGTGGTCACATCCTGTTAACCATATTAATAAACATTGCATTTGAAAGTGAAATTCCAAGATTACTGTGATAATTACTGTGAAGTACAAATTTACCAGCAAAACATGTGATTAATGTATCTTGTGAGCAATGCAGCAATAAAATCCTCTTTCCCCAGTTAGCCTTGGCAATTCTGTTTTACTTCCAATATGGCATCTAAGAAAAATGGTGTAATAAGTACCAAATTCCATGACATGGTTAAGATGATGCAACCACTCATTTTTGCTGTGGATGCATACTTTTGAGTTGGGATGCAAAATAATGCAAAAAATGTGCTCTGAGGGTAAATTTGCAGTTTAAGATGTTCAGAATGAAGAACAAACATAACATAACCTAACACAACCTTCCATGCAAGAAAACAACTTTTTTTTAATGGAAAATTTCCAAACAATTTTTTTCTTCTTAAAAAAACAAATTAAGAAAACATAACCTAACCTAACCTGGCCTGAACTATTGAAGAAAAAGGAACCCAAAATTTGTTCTGAAAAAAATTCCACAGAAAATAATGTGTTGAAAAATGATATAGCTTACAACAAAGGCCTAACCTAAACTAACTTAACCAAACCTAACCACTTTGTATGCTTTATGAAGGTAAAATGTGTGTATGAATTGTCTTGTGGTTACTTTCAACTGCAATGCTACTGCTTTGTATGGGTAATATATAATGAAGAATAATGCAATGAAAAAAGATGTTATCTAACCTAGTCTGATCTCTTTGCCATTTTCCTAACATAACCTAGCCTAGCCTCTTATTTGAGAATGACAAAAAATCATGTTTCCTTATAAAATTCCAGGAATGTTTTTAAGATTTCCAGTTAAAAAAATGCAACCTAGCATAATCTAACTTGGTTTAAGCTCTTTTCTTTTACTTTATTTAGGGAAAGAATATGATAAGCTTGCCTGATGTCCATATTAAACCACTATAATACAGACTTTTCATGGCCAGCAATTGGTTACATCTGCTCTCATCAGAGAGGTTGTATAATGGGTATCATGCCATCCACCCACCTGACCTCAAGCCACCCACCTCACCTCCATGTGGCCCCAGGCCAGCATGTCCGACTGGTGTGAGGTGCTGTGGATGGTGGCCACCACTCACCTGACCTCCATGTGACCCCAGGCCAGCATGTCCTACTGGTGGGAGGTGCTGTGGATGGTGGTCACCACCCACCTGACCTCTGTGTGACCCCAGGCCAGCATGTCCGACTGGTGGGAGGTGCTGTGGACGGTGGCCACCACTCACCTGACCTCCGTGTGACCCCAGGCCAGCATGTCCGACTGGTGGGAGGTGCTGTGGAGGTGGACGCCGCCTACCTGGCCTCCGTGTGACCCCAGGCCAGCATGTCCGACTTGTGGGAGGTGCTGTGGAGGTGGACGCCGCCTACCTGGCCTCCGTGTGACCCCTGGCCAGCATGTCCGACTTGTGGGAGGTGCTGTGGAGGTGGACGCCGCCTACCTGGCCTCCGTGTGACCCCTGGCCAGCATGTCCGACTTGTGGGAGGTGCTGTGGAGGTGGACGCCGCCTACCTGGCCTCCGTGTGACCCCAGGCCAGCATGTCCGACTGGTGGGAGGTGCTGTGGACGGTGGACGCCGCCTACCTGGCCGCCATGCTGGTGACGGTGTCCGCCGGCCCGCTGTTCCGCCGGCTGCCGACGCCGACGCTGCGCCGCTGGTTCGGCTCACTGCTGGGTGTGCTGGTGCTGGTGCTGATGTGCGGCGTGCAGGCGGCGCACCCGCTCGCCTGCGCCGCAAGCAACGTGCTGCTGCTGCGGCTGGTGCCGGCCAGGTGAGGTGGTGACAGGTGCTGCACCTGTCACACACAGGTACAGTGCCCGTCACTTACAGATACTGCACCTGTCACACACAGGTACCGTGCCCGTCACTTACAGATACTGCACCTGTCACACACAGGTACCATGCCTGTCACTTACACATACTCCATTATGCTTCATTGCATTGCTAAGCGCACAATTCAGCCCTCCAGGGCAGTGTTGGATTTTCGCTTCTCAGTCTTGGACTCAGAGTGTATAATTCTTGGGCAAGCCAAAATATGGAGTGTATAACCTTGAGAAGCACCAAATAATGGAGGGTATAATATTGGGATTTGCCAACATATGGTGTATACCCTAGAAACGCTAAGTAATGGAGAGTACACATTTCCTAAAATACAGTGGATGTTTCCTGGAATGAAGAATAAAACACCCTCCAATTATTTTATGCTATGTTGCCTAACTCAAAGCCTTTTGGGCATTATTTTGCTCACAACCTGAAAAGTAAGCATTTGCATAGAACACAAGTGGTTCCATCATCTAAGTCACCTTCATAAACATGGTACTCCAAAAAACCTACCAGCCCATAATTTTGCTGTGGTGCTGTTAGCAGCAGTGCCAAGAATCTTGGCAAGATTTGTCCACAGCCTAGCTGAGAAGTTTGGGTATTATTGCAGTATAAACTAACAACAAGGCAAGTTTTATACACATTTTACTGGTATTATTATGCTTTAAGGTGGCAACAAGACAAGTTTTTATACACATTTTCCTCCATGAAGCAAGCAAATGAGTTAGGTTTGGTTAGGTTAGGTTTGTTCAGTTTTTTAAGTTGGAAAATTTTTGGATTCTTTTAAGAATTGAAGTTATTTTTTTCTTCAAAAGCAGCTAATGTTAGGTCTGGTTAGGTTTTTAAATTTAGAAAATTTTTCCAAGAACAAATTTCTTTGAGGTTTTTTTAAATACTTTTTTTTCCCAAGGGGAGGTTAGGTTAGGTCATGTTGCATATATTTTATTTTTTAAACATTTCTTTTTATGCCATGCTACATAACTCATAGCCCATTATTGGTGTTATTTTGCTCACAATCTGAGAAGTAAGCATTTGCACAAAAATAGTGCTCCCATCACCTTAGTCACATTGGTAAACATTGCATTTGAAGGAAAATGCCAAGATTTCATAAAACACCTTAAAACACAAATTTACATATTTTACCTCCATGAAGCATACAAAGAAGGGGTAAAGTTTGGTTAGGTTATGTTAGGGTAGGCTTTGATAGGTTTTGACAAAAACGTGGGGGAAATTTGTCAAAAAAAGTTCTTTTTTCCAAAAACATTCCAGGCTATCATATGTTGGGTCTTTCCTTTTGAAATTTGAGAAACAAAATTGTTTGGAAATTTTTAGAGAACAAAAATGTATGCATGGAAGGTTATGGGAGGTGAAGTTAGGCTATGCGCCATCTTCTTTTGTTATTGTGAACACTACTTTTTAAGCTATATTAGTAATTACCCAACTTCAAGCCCTTTTTGGGTGTTATTTTCCCTCGCAAGTGAAAAGCATGCATTTGCAGAGGAGACGAGTGGTCAAATCATGTTCAGCACATTCATAAACATTGCATTAAAAAAACAAAGTCCAAGGAATGAGAAACTACAGCACCAGATTTTCTTGTAATTCGCAACCAGACAAAAACCGAAAGAACAATGGACCCAACCTTACCTCACCTGATCGAAACGCAATGGAAGGAAGTAACCAAGGGAGTAACCACCACGCAGCAGAATAATTTGGCAATTGTGGTTAATGGTATTTAGTGCGGCGGATATGGACAATTTGCATAGCCTGCGAGGAACTATGGGTGCGTTCTTTGTCTCGTTCATTCCGCGGATTCCGTGGACTGTGACGTTGCATATTTCGTGGTCAAATTTTATTTTTGCGGAGTTGTAGACTATCTGTGTCCGAGTGGCATAAACAGTATTTGTGTCACGAATATGTGGCGCTCTGAAGCAATGTATGTCATGAAATCAAAAGACAACGAAATTTCTGGTTATCTGGTGGTCCATTTTGCCACAAAGTCTTAACATGTTTGGAGAATGTCTTGGACGGATCTGGCTAATTTTAACGCGTACATTTTACCTGATATCTTTTATTTAGATCGGCTGCGCTTGCTTCAAAACTCAGAAATACACCTTTTCTTTTCCGTAAGCTGATGTAGAACATCCCAATCTTTCAGGAAGCATTCAAAGGCTAATTATTAATTGTCTTTCTTCGGAGTGGTTTAAAAAGCTCCCAAAAGAGTGGGAGCTGGAGAGGCATGATTCACCCCCGGCCAAGAGCCTCTAATTTTCCAATCCGTCCCGGAGAGTGGTAGTTTTCTTTACTAGCCAGGCGACGCATGCAGGCTTCCTTCATTGGAAGAGGCATTACTTCATGTTTGAATTTGGAAGTCCAGAGATGAATATTGGAAGTCCAGATCTTGTGGCAAATTTAGTTGTGCAGTGCGCTGGTGTTAGGATGTAGGTATTTGGATGATTGATGGACCGGTGGGCGGGAAATGAGACTCAAGGCCCTTAAGTGAGGGTAGTAATTGCGGTGGTGTGGTGTCGACCCGTCGGTGGGTGTCGTCCTACGTAAGAAATTAGGCTCAATTGAATTGTTCAAATTGAATGCCTCTCATTGTCGTTGGTGTGAAAGGGTGAACTATGATAATATTGCGATGCCTTACCTATAGATACATTGCATGGATGTAGGTAGGTTACCTAGTACGTACCTACCTACTAGGTAGGTACTTGGTGCAAATATAGGTAGGTAAGTTTTACCTAGGAGCATCTGCAGCCAAATCAACATGCAAGTGCATATCAATATGCACCCAGTGGCATACCTACCTAGGGTCTTCATTAATGGGTGGCCCTGTAATGGATGAAGCTTTCTGACTGTTCTTGTTTGGACAGAATTGTATGATTTTATAAATTTTGAAGGCTGCTGAAAACAATCATTTTCAGCATACAAATGCTTTGGAATCAAGGGCTAGTTGCTTATTTTGGTGTCGGAATACATTATTTTTTACTCCTATTGGTTTGGTGTCACTCCAGTGCACCTAAGCATGCATTCATGCACATTGATTGTGCACTTATGAAGTGTTTCAGGATATTGTTGGGTGCACCCATCCTATTTTGATTTGACACTGAGTACAATTTTTTTTTGCCTCCCACCTCAAAAAACTGCCATGCCAAAGCATGACTTGCACCTACTGAGATATTCAGAAAATCATTCCCTTTATGCCTATCTAGTTGCGAGTTGTGTACTGCCTACTCCAGTTCTCTTTCTAGTTTTGGTCTTGCATTCTTTGGAGCACTTCTGGTCAGGGCATTTTTGTGAATGGAAAGTAAGTGAATGAAGGCATGTATGTTTGTTTATTCACTTGTACTAGGCAATTACACTTGCACCAGTATACACTTGATTTGCACCATTATATTTTTATATATTCACTGTTGTGGTCATATGCATAGTGATCCCAACTTTAGCTTCCATTCTGCTGGTATCCTGTCATTCTTTAACTCTAACAGGCATCTCATCTTCTGTTCTTTTCCTTGCATTCTCTTTGAATGTTTCTGCAGCCCTGGTGATCAGCTGAAATAACAAATGTACATTATTCTCAATAATGTTGCCAAGTTGACATGCCAAGGACCCAAAATGATTACACAAGATGAAGATTATTAGAACTGGTGGATCTAATTCTCACTACTAGCCAAAGATCACCATATAGTCCATTGAGCGTGCTGCTCTGTAGGCTATGTTAACAATTATCATTATTTGATAGTGGCAGCACTAGTTGGGATTTCTTGTTATGCATTAGCTCTTCATCTGGTAGTTGGCAGCCCAAGGAGTGGATATTTTTGGGAGTGTATAATTCTTTGGACAGCCAAATGTCCAAAAAATGGCCATTTTTCCAACGGTGCTCCAGGGCGAAAGTGAATAGTAAGAACTTCCGCGGAGGACAATGTCCCAGATAGGAAAAATCCATGATGTTTCACCAACCGTACCCGACATCGAGCTTCCATTGGGCTTACCTAATTCAGTCTTGTTTTTATTGTTGCTGCTGTTTTGACATATTTGTGGATAGTGCTGGATTGTATCTTGATAAAACAAATGTTTTCTCTTGAATCGTTGTCACTTCCGGTTTGTCAAATGCCAGATCCCAATTAAAAATTTTAAAAAATCCTTGCAATCAGTACGCTTTTGACCTCGTACCGCCGTTGGTCACTCAGTTCACATCGTGGGTACCTGGTGACCTCATGATGACCTGTTCACATCGCGGGCACCTGGTGACCTCATGATGACCTGTTCACATCGCGGGTACCTGGTGACCTCATGGTGACCTGTCCACAGGCATGTTCATCTGGCCAGTCTCGGATTTTCGCTCGCCTACTTGGCGTGGATTCGGCTGTTGGATGCATATTGGATGCCACTTAGTCCTTTGGTCAATCTTGTCCAAATGATCTCCTGTCTAAGGGTGAGCGAACACTTCATGCTAGTGATTTCTCTCCAAGGAGTCGCTGGATTCCGATATCCATACTGAGCCAGGATGTCTCAGTGGAAAGTTGTTTCTCAAAATATGGCTTTTGAAGGTGGAGTTAAAATAGAGAACAGCTGCGGTTTGTGAAATGCAGGTTGCATAATGATACGTGGTGAGGTAGGTTGTTAGTGCAATGATGTTTTGCTATCGGTGCATTTGAGTGTGCATTTTATCAAAACCAATGGAACAAAATGAAGCCAATGTGCATGCCCACCATGCGTCCCACAGCTATGTGTTCAACAACACATGCCTTGTTTGGCTCATGTCAGAAATATGTGTTGAGCCACCGTTTAAAGCAGAAAATGTGCATTATTATTAGCTCAGTTGGTAGAGCGTCGGACTCTTGATCGCAAGCTCGTGGGTTCGAATCTCACAAACGACTGCATCACCGAGTCCACCCGCGACCAATCGGCGTGAGAGGTTGGCGACGCTCTATGACCTAGCGGTCGAATGCGTCGTAAAAGAACCCAATCCACCGGTGACATATATGGCGACCTATCCCGGACTGATGCACAGGCCGGTGTCAGACACCGTACCCATCTGCCGCAGGCTGTGAGGCTGGCAGGCTCCGTGACATATATGGCGACCTATCCAGGACTGATGCACAGGCCGGTGTCCGACTCTGTGCCCACCTGCCGTAGGTCGTGGGACTAGCAGGTTCCGTAACATATATGGCGACCTATCCCGGGCTGATGCACAGGCCGGTGTCAGACACCGTACCCACCTGCCGCAGGTCGTGGGACTAGCAGGTTCCGTAACATATATGGCGACCTATCTAGGGCTGATGCACAGGCCGGTGTCAGACACTGTACCCACCTGCCGCAGGTCGTGGGACTGGCAGGTTCCGTAACATATATGGCGACCTATCCCGGGCTGATGCACAGGCCGGTGTCAGACACCGTACCCACCTGCCGCAGGTCGTGGGACTGGCGTTCGAGCTGCACACCACGTGGCGAATGCGCCGCGATGCCCAGGACACGGAGCCGTCCGACGACGTCAAGGCCAAGATGACCTGGGCGGAGGTGACGCCATCTGCCGCCGACCTGATGCACTACACATTCTTCTATGTCGGAATCATCACAGGTAATGCGGCACCAGTCTGTCGGGCTGCCACTAACCTGATGCACTACACATTCTTCTATGTCGGAATCATCACAGGTAGTGCGGCACCAGTCTGTCGGGCTGCCGCTGCCCTGACGCACCACGCACTCTTCTGTGTCGGAATCGTCACGGGTAGTGCAGCACTAGTCTGTCGGCTGTTCAGTGGCGAGATGCAGGTGCTGGCTTTGTTCGCATGCTGCAGGCTGCACCCGCGGGCATGACATGGTGAACCAGGGCTGTAGTTCTTACCACTGAACCTGCTTTTATTAGTTTCTACCACGGGTAAAAACCGACATGTCAAAAGCTGTTTTTACCAGCTAATACCGGTAAGAGTCCTGAAAATACTTCGCTTAATCTTTTTCAGATATAAGGTACGGCCTGTCCGTATTTCTAGATAACACGTGTATTATGCATAGGAATAGGCAAAATCGGAGCTGAAAATGTGTGCGAAGTTTGCGAAGTGTAAACATTCCACGAAGTGTAAGCATGACAAATTCTTGTTTGCCTGCTTTACCAGTTTTTGCCAGTTCCTACTGATAAAAACCGATTGGCTTCACAACAACTAGTTTTTCCGGTAAAACCCCAAGCCTGCGGTGGACACTGAACATATCCGTCAGTGGTTCAGGTTTGGTTGATCGTCATTTGGTTTCGGGGGTCCTGACGCTGGATTGGTGATGCAGGCCGATTACTATGCTGATGGGGAAATGGAATGGTATTAATGAAATGCTAATTCGTGGCATAGTCGTCTGTAGCCTGCGCAGAGCAGGTAGACGCTTTATCCTACCAGGATTTTGCCACTCCCAAACCATGTTAGAACATGCACTACATTCTTCAAAGTCTCTGTTCATGGGACGCGGAACATGGGCATGCTTTCCGGCTGCTTGCGTTTCGACAGCACCAGGTTGTTAATTTTTAGCAGACACTCCCGATGAAAACGAATTGCCTTCAGCAAGTCGACGGTCAGTCATAAGCATTGTGAGGAAATGGAAGAGCCATTTTATTTCTTCTTCGTGGAAGGAATCCATGCTACCATTTATTTTCCTTCACCGACCGAACGAATAATGTCAGCATGCTTCTTCCTTTTCATCGGCTGAACACACCATTGGCTATCTATGGGAATGCGATCGGTAATTAATCCATGTGAGGGACTGGGAGCGTGGGACAGTCGCACAACACCATTGAATGACCTGAACGGTTGATTACACTGAAATAATCAAAGCGTGAATTGTCCAGGGTGCGACGGCGGCCCATGCGACACAACTGCGACACAACTGCGCAGTCTGTCACACAACTGTCACAACTGTCACACAACTGCGACCGTGTGCACGATCTACTCCAGCACCTACCCTATGTAGAGGTACCCCGGGCCAGCCACCTTCTCTATGAGATACCCCAGAGTCATGCCCCCGGCTGTGCCCTGTCTATGATATTCCCCGGTGCCTTGTATGACCTACCCGTCCCTCGTGCTGTGTATGACCTGCCCCATTGTTGCGTATGATCTGCTCTGCGCGGTGACCCATGCATGACGTACCCCAGAGCCGTGTATGACCTGCTCCGGAGCGGTGTGTGATCTGCCCAAGAGCGGTGACCCGTATGCGACCTGCCCCAGGGTGGTGACCTGTGTGTGACGTACCCCGGAGCTGTGTATGATGTGCCCATGCTTTGTATGATGTGCCCATGCTTTGTATGACATGCCCCAGAGCGGTGACACGTTTGTGATATGCCCCGGGCTGTGACCTGTGTATGACATGCCCCGGGGCGGTGACCCGTGTTTGACCTGCCCCAGAGCAGTGATCCATGTGTGACCTGCCCCAGAGCGATGACCCGTGTGTGACATGCCCCAGAGCGGTGACCCGCGTATGACATGCCCCAGAGCGGTGACCCGTGTGTGACCTGCCCCAGGGCCGTACTACACGTACGTGACGTACCAGCACTGTATCAACGGCACCTTCTGGCCGTGGACGGACTGCACGTGGCCGGCGCTGCGCCGCTGCCGCCTTCTGCCGATGTACGCCGCCATCTTTCTGCTGCTTGGCCACCTCTGGCCCATCGAGGTGGGCACGTGACGTCACCGTCACTATGACCTGCTGGATAGGTCACTGGGGTACGGCACGTGCAGTCTTGACAAAATGCTGCGTTTTCTACGTGCACGGTAGGGGGCCGCGGTAGCTCAGTTGGTAGAGCGTCGGACTCTTGATCGCAAGATTGTGGGTTCGAATCTCACGACCGACGGCATTACCAAGTCCACCCGCGACCAATCGGTGTGAGGGGTTGGCGACGCTATGTGACCTGGCGGTTGAATGCGTCGTAAAAGAACCCAAAGTTCTTCTTCTACGTGCACGGTGGCTATGCAAGCAGCTGTTTCAGGCGTTCCCCCTTATTTGTCACGCCGGCCCCGTCCTTGACAGTAACGTGACCTCATTAGCTGAAGTCGTCCCGCATGACGCCCGTTGACTGGTAGGAATTAAGGCGACCTCTGTTTTCAATGTTTGCAAATCCAGCTTCCTCCCAATAAATGGTCCTTTGCGGGATTCGGAAAAGAGCCTGAAGTGCTGAATGGTGATGGATGCTTAGTTCGGGTGGCAGCGCACTGCCAATAAAAAAATCCATATTCGTCCAGTTTCTGACAGTGGCAGGAGTTCTCGCTAGAGGTGGGAAAACATTGTCAAATACTGAAAATAATTGACTAAAAAGCAATCCTCTTAAACATTTTGAAATATGTGAACGAGTAGAGAGTAATATGTGGTGAAGGACGGACATGTCCCCCTCCTCAGTAGAGAGGTGGCGCCCCTCCAGAGAGGCTCGAGTGCACCTTCCCCCACCCCCCACCGCTCAACGAATTTTTCAGCCACAGATACCATTCTGAAAGAGAAACCACCAGGGGAAGTTAAGTGCAACCCCACCCCCTGCTCAACTATTTTTGTTAAGCCCTCGGGCGCCCCTCAGATGAAATTGCACCTCCCAGAAACCCAGTGCCCCCATGAAAATGCCTGGATCCGCCCCTGTTAACAGTATATACACAAGTGGAGTCGTATTTCTATGGCTGTTGTTTATGCAATCCAACGCGGTGATTACAATCTTTGTGATAATATTTGGACTAAAATGACACGGACGATTTGTGTATTGCAAACATATGCAGTGTATATGTTAGTGCACCCAGTGTATAGCCTGCAGATGTGTGCCTACTGTTGACTGCGTGCGCTTATGTCATAGCCAATCATTATTCAGTTATAGGTAATAATTGTAGCCCACTTTAATTTGGTATATAAGAATGACCTGGTTGGTGGTAGTGGTACTCGTACCAATTGCACTGACCAGGGTATACCAGTGACGCCCCGTGTTTGCTGAACCAACCTTCACGCGTGCCACGTGGATCATCTGTGACCTGACCTGACCTGACCAGACCGTGTCCGCCTCGTTGCCGGCAGTACGTGGAGACGATGGCGATTGCGGAGCGCTCCCTGTGGTACCGCGTCTGGTACATTTACCCGTCGTTCTCCCACTACCGTATGCGGCTGTACATCGGGTTTGCGCTGTCCGAGGTGGCCTGCATCACGCACGGCCTGGGCGCGTTCCCAGCGGCCAGCGAGTGCCGCGCTGGTCAGGGACCCACCCGACCCGGCCAGGCTCTGGCTCTGTGAGTACCGCCAACAGGACGGACGGGGACGGTGGAGGAGGAGGAGGAGGAGGAGGGGGAGGTGGAGGTGGAGGTGGAGGTGGAGGTGGAGGTGGAGGTGGAGGTGGAGGTGGAGGTGGAGGTGGAGGTGGAGGTGGAGGTGGAGGTGGAGGTGGAGGTGGAGGTGGAGGTGGAGGTGGAGGTGGAGGTGGAGGTGGAGGTGGAGGTGGAGGTGGAGGTGGAGGTGGAGGTGGAGGTGGAGGTGGAGGTGGAGGGGGAGGTGGAGGTGGAGGTGGAGGTGGAGGTGGAGGTGGAGGTGGAGGGGAGGAGGGGGAGGGGAGGGGGTAAAGGATGGTGGATTGGGGTAGTCGGTAGTGGCAGTACCGATAACTACACAAGACTATGTATGCAAACTTTCGAGTCTTCAAATAAGATATATATTTGATTGCTTTCTGTCACATATAAACTGAACAGTTGCAGCGCTACAATATAGTATAGAGAAACCAAACAGATGTAGGGCAAGAGTATTGTATAGAGAAACCAGATAGTTGCTGACAAATAGGATAGTTTGAAAGAAAACACCTATAACTGGTAACTGAATATTTTTACCTGGTAACTGGTTTAAAAAAAAATTGTATTCGGAATTTCGTATGGTATACAAATGGGATGGGACAAGAATATTTCATATGGGTCAAGCATATTTTATCTGGGACAAACCTAGCTCTATGGGACAAGCATATGTTCGCTTCCCAAATGGTTGGTGCCCCTAGCAAAGGCTGGTTATCCCTGCAGCTGAGGAACAACATCCACACCCGTCAAACCAGCGCTGGCATAATAAAAGCGCGATACAACCAGTCTTGTTCAGAACAGTGGCTGTGTCCTGGTTATAATTGGATACAACCGTAATTTACTGAACAAAATTCGCCGGGCGTATCATTTTTTCTACGCTGAAGAATGCGGCAGATGTAATGCGGCATTGTCTGGCAATTCCTGACATGCCTGACAATTCCATCTTTGCACACATTTGCTACAGCACATCCACATTTGATGAAACACGATGCACATTTGCCGAAGCACATGAGTACATGATAATAAAGCACACCTGGCATGAATTACCTTCAATTACCACGCACATATTTTTGAAACGGTGCTAGGCAGCACACTGATCCAATTATGCAATTGCATGCTAGTCTGATTTATACCATTGGATATTTTAACTACATCTCCGATAACAATTAACATTGTATAACGATGCCATTCGGCAACAATGAGAAATTAGAACGAATTGACTGGGTTATGGGCGCTATATGACCTATGTAGTCGATGCGCCCTAAAGCCCAAATAACTAACTAACTAACAAGTGCGACCGAATTTGGTCGGCTGGTCGCCGGACCGGGCCCGCCCTCGGGCGTGGACGATGTCGGAATCACGAGCCGCCACGTGGAGCTCGCGGGTTCACGTGTCGCCGGGACGACCCACTTGGACTGTCGGCCGTGCGCCAACTGTGTCACGTGGAGATACTGGAGTGTTGTAGAAAGTCGGCGTACGCGTATGCTGCCGTGTGGATATGTGGTTGCCGGTGTAGTAGCACGAGCTTGAAGTAAAGCAGCAGGTTGTGAGCCCAAATGCGGTGTGTCTCAATACGGCATGATATGTCGGCGGTATGGTATGCGGGTAGTATGACCGACGGTGTGGTATGCGGGTAGTACGACTGACGGTGTGGTATGTTGGCAGTATGACTGACGGTGTGGTGCGTCGGCAGTATGGAGACGGTATGGTATGCGGGTAGTACAACTGACGGTGTGCTATGTTGGCAGTACGGCTGACGGTGTGCTATGTCGGCAGTACGACTGACGGTGTGCTATGTCGGCAGTACAACTGACGGTGTGCTATGTCGGCAGTACGGCTGACGGTGTGCTATGTCGGCAGTACGGCTGACGGTGTGCTATGTCGGCAGTACAACTGACGGTGTGCTATGTCGGCAGTACGGCTGACGGTGTGCTATGTCGGCAGTACGGCTGACGGTGTGCTATGTCGGCAGTACGAGCTGACGGTGTGCTATGTCGGCAGTACGACTGACGGTGTGCTATGTCGGCAGTACAACTGACGGTGTGCTATGTCGGCAGTATGCCTGATGGTGTGCTATGTCGGCAGTACGACTGACGGTGTGCTATGTCGGCAGTCGGCAGTGTGCTATGTCGGCAGTACAACTGACGGTGTGCTATGTCGGCAGTACGGCTGACGGTGTGCTATGTCGGCAGTACGGCTGACGGTGTGCTATGTCGGCAGTACAGCTGACGGTGTGCTATGTCGGCAGTACGACTGACGGTGTGCTATGTCGGCAGTACAACTGACGGTGTGCTATGTCGGCAGTATGCCTGATGGTGTGCTATGTCGGCAGTACGACTGACGGTGTGCTATGTCGGCAGTCGGCAGTGTGCTATGTCGGCAGTATGCGGGCAGTATGACTGATGGTGTGCTATGTCGGCAGTACGGCTGACGGTGTGCTATGTCGGCAGTATGCGGGCAGTATGACTGACGGTGTGCTGTGTCGGCAGTACGGCCGACGGTGTGCTATGTCGGCAGTACGGCTGACGGTGTGCTATGTCGGCAGTATGCGGGTAGTATGACTGACGGTGTGCTGTGTCGGCAGTACGGCTGACGGTGTGCTATGTCGGCAGTATGACTGATGGTGTGCTATGTCGGCAGTATGCGGGCAGTATGACTGATGGTGTGCTATGTCGGCAGTACAACTGACGGTGTGCTATGTCGGCAGTATGACTGATGGTGTGCTATGTCGGCAGTACGGCTGACGGTGTGCTATGTCGGCAGTATGCAGGCAGTATGACTGATGGTGTGCTATGTCGGCAGTACGGCTGACGGTGTGCTATGTCGGCAGTACGGCTGACGGTGTGCTATGTCGGCAGTATGACTGACGGTGTGCTATGTCGGCAGTACGGCTGACGGTGTGCTATGTCGGCAGTATGACTGACGGTGTGCTATGTCGGCAGTACGGCTGACGGTGTGCTATGTCGGCAGTACGGCTGACGGTGTGCTATGTCGGCAGTATGCGGGCAGTATGACTGATGGTGTGCTATGTCGGCAGTACGGCTGACGGTGTGCTATGTCGTCAGTACGGCTGACGGTGTGCTATGCCGGCAGTATGCGGGCAGTATGACTGACGGTGTGCTATGTCGGCAGTATGACTGACGGTGTGCTATGTCGGCAGTACGGCTGACGGTGTGCTATGTCGGCAGTATGCGGGCAGTATGACTGATGGTGTGCTATGTCGGCAGTACGGCTGACGGTGTGCTATGTCGTCAGTACGGCTGACGGTGTGCTATGTCGGCAGTATGCGGGCAGTATGACTGACGGTGTGCTATGTCGGCAGTATGACTGACGGTGTGCTATGTCGGCAGTACGGCTGACGGTGTGCTATGTCGGCAGTACGGCTGACGGTGTGCTATGTCGGCACTACGGCTGACGGTGTGCTATGTCGGCAGTATGACTGACGGTGTGCTATGTCGGCAGTACAACTGGCGGTGTGCTATGTCGGCAGTATGACTGATGGGGCGCTATGTCGGCAATACGGCTGACGGTGTGCTATGTCGGCAGTATGCGGGCAGTATGACTGATGGTGTGTTATGTCGGCAGTACGGCTGACGGTGTGCTATGTCGTCAGTACGGCTGACGGTGTGCTATGTCGGCAGTATGCAGGCAGTATGACTGATGGTGTGCTATGTCGGCAGTACGGCTGACGGTGTGCTATGTCGGCAGTACGGCTGACGGTGTGCTATGTCGGCAGTATGACTGACGGTGTGCTATGTCGGCATTACGGCTGACGGTGTGCTATGTCGGCAGTATGACTGACGGTGTGCTATGTCGGAAGTACGGCTGACGGTGTGCTATGTCGGCAGTACGGCTGACGGTGTGCTATGTCGGCAGTATGCGGGCAGTATGACTGATGGTGTGCTATGTCGGCAGTACGGCTGACGGTGTGCTATGTCGTCAGTACGGCTGACGGTGTGCTATGCCGGCAGTATGCGGGCAGTATGACTGACGGTGTGCTATGTCGGCAGTATGACTGACGGTGTGCTATGTCGGCAGTACGGCTGACGGTGTGCTATGTCGGCAGTACGGCTGACGGTGTGCTATGTCGGCAGTATGCGGGCAGTATGACTGATGGTGTGCTATGTCGGCAGTACGGCTGACGGTGTGCTATGTCGTCAGTACGGCTGACGGTGTGCTATGTCGGCAGTATGCGGGCAGTATGACTGACGGTGTGCTATGTCGGCAGTACGGCTGACGGTGTGCTATGTCGGCACTACGGCTGACGGTGTGCTATGTCGGCAGTATGACTGACGGTGTGCTATGTCGGCAGTACAACTGGCGGTGTGCTATGGCGGCAGTATGACTGATGGGGCGCTATGTCGGCAGTACGGCTGACGGTGTGCTATGTCGGCAGTATGCCTGATGGTGTGCTATGTCGGCAGTACGGCTGACGGTGTGCTATGTCGGCAGTACAACTGACGGTGTGCTATGTCGGCAGTATGCGGGCAGTATGACTGACGGTGTGCTATGTCGGCAGTATGACTGACGGTGTGCTATGTCGGCAGTACGGCTGACGGTGTGCTATGTCGTCAGTACGGCTGACGGTGTGCTATGTCGGCAGTATGCGGGCAGTATGACTGATGGTGTGCTATGTCGGCAGTACGGCTGACGGTGTGCTATGTCGGCAGTATGCGGGCAGTATGACTGACGGTGTGCTATGTCGGCAGTATGACTGACGGTGTGCTATGTCGGCAGTATGACTGACGGTGTGCTATGTCGGCAGTACGGCTGACGGTGTGCTATGTTGGCAGTACGGCTGACGGTGTGCTATGTCGGCAGTATGCGGGCAGTATGACTGACGGTGTGCTATGTCGGCAGTACGGCTGACGGTGTGCTATGTCGGCAGTACGGCTGACGGTGTGCTATGTCGGCACTACGGCTGACGGTGTGCTATGTCGGCAGTATGACTGACGGTGTGCTATGTCGGCAGTACAACTGGCGGTGTTCTATGTCGGCAGTATGACTGATGGGGCGCTATGTCGGCAGTACGGCTGACGGTGTGCTATGTCGGCAGTATGCAGGCAGTATGACTGATGGTGCGCTATGTCGGCAGTACGGCTGACGGTGTGCTATGTCGTCAGTACGGCTGACGGTGTGCTATGTCGGCAGTATGCGGGCAGTATGACTGATGGTGTGCTATGTCGGCAGTACGGCTGACGGTGTGCTATGTCGGCAGTACGGCTGACGGTGTGCTATGTCGGCAGTACGGCTGACGGTGTGCTATGTCGGCAGTATGCGGGCAGTATGACTGATGGTGTGCTATGTCGGCAGTACGGCTGACGGTGTGCTATGTCGTCAGTACGGCTGACGGTGTGCTATGTCGGCAGTATGCGGGCAGTATGACTGACGGTGTGCTATGTCGGCAGTATGACTGACGGTGTGCTATGTCGGCAGTGCGGATGACGGTGTGCTATGTCGGCAGTACGGCTGACGGTGTGCTATGTCGGCACTACGGCTGACGGTGTGCTATGTCGGCAGTATGACTGACGGTGTGCTATGTCGGCAGTACAACTGGCGGTGTGCTATGTCGGCAGTATGACTGATGGGGCGCTATGTCGGCAGTACGGCTGACGGTGTGCTATGTCGACAGTATGCAGGCAGTATGACTGATGGTGCGCTATGTCGGCAGTACGGCTGACGGTGTGCTATGTCGTCAGTACGGCTGACGGTGTGCTATGTCGGCAGTATGCGGGCAGTATGACTGATGGTGTGCTATGCCGGCAGTACAGCTGACGGTGTGCTATGTCGGCAGTATGCGGGCAGTACGACTGACGGTGTGCTGTGTCGGCAGTACAACTGACGGTGTGCTATGTCGGCAGTACGGCTGACGGTGTGCTATGTCGGCAGTATGCAGGACAGCAGCCAGCTGGCGGCGGCTCGGTACGACTTCGAGACGGTGCACAACATCCGCGAGCTGCGCGTCGAGCTGGACGTGACCATGACCACCGTGCTGAAGCAGTGGAACACCACCGTCCAGTACTGGCTGTACGCTGTGGTGTACCGCAGCACGCCGGGCACCAAGGTGGTCAGGTGGGTACACAGGACACCAAGGTGGGCAGGTGGGTACACCGGGCACCAAGGTGGTCAGGTGGGTACACAGGACACCAAGGTGGGCAGGTGGGTACACAGGACACCAAGGTGGTCAGGTGGGTACGCCGGGCACCAAGGTGGTCAGGTGGGTACACAGGACACCAAGGTGGGCAGGTGGGTACGCCGGGCACCAAGGTGGTCAGGTGGGTACACAGGACACCAAGGTGGGCAGGTGGGTACGCCCGGCACCAAGGTGGTCATGAGAAACAGTAGGCACAAGGTGCAGGTGGGTGCACAGGACACCAAGGTGGTCAGGTGGGTACGCCTGGCACCAATGTGGGTACCCAGGGCACAAAGGTGGTCAGGTGAGTATGCCGGGCACCAAGGTGGTCAGGTGGGTACACCTGGCACTGGGATACGGCGGTATATCGGACATGGAGGTATTCGGTGGGTCCACTTCACAACTCAGTGTCGGTGATATCAGGATGTCAGATATTCGGAACACCGACACGCCGCTGGTGTCGGTGTTCCGGCGTAGTTCGTGATGTGTGGCCCGACTTGTCGGCAGGGCGCCCGTGTCATGTGTCGACTCTCATGGTGACCTGACCTGGCCTGATATCACCTGATCCGATGGTATCGGTCGATATCAATACGACCATTATCTCCCGATGTGTGGTGACTAGGTGTGGACAATGGCGGTTTTCTGGATAGTTCTGCAGCACCAGAAAATTGCACTACAAATAACAATGCACCTTGCTTGCCGATGCACACTCATTTGACAAACGTGATCAATGCATATATAGACGTGACGTTTACAGTAAATGAGTACCCGGCACGCTCTCTTTCATATTCTTGCTACAACTTTGCGCTCCGACTCCGGAAGTTGAATACGCCAAGCCAGCTTTGAATCCAACGTAACCTAATGTGCGTCTCAATGCTTTGGCAGTGATGTTAGTGTCTCGATGACCTGACCTGACCTGGCCCGATAGCAGGGCCGGATGTATGCTTGCAAGTCCGAATGAATGGAATATAATCAGAATGAATGAAATTTGGAGTTGATGTTTTATTTATCGTATCGTATTCACACAAGTAACTTCCTTTTTATTTTCCAGTTACTTGTTTAATCGAAGAGCAACAAGCTTGCAGTCATTGTTAAGCGGCATCGTTGAGTATCTCTGCAAGAAAATGGAGATTATATTTTCATGGAGATAATAATGGTCTCGATAACAGAACGCCGGACATGGCCGTTTCATCGCCATTCCAAACATACTCCAGAAAATCGGCGACGATGCTGTGGCCTCGATGACTTGACCTGACCTAACCTGACCCGTTGTAATGATATCATTCACTCTGCTGTTGCCTCGGTGACGACCTGGCGTGATTCCATTGTGACGTTTTGACGCTGATGTTCCGGCGACCTGACCTGATCTGGCGTGTCTCCAGTACGACGTTATAACGCTGGTGTTGCGGCGACCTGACCTGATCTGACCTGGCGTGTCTCCAGTGTGACGTTATGACGCTGGTGTTGCGGCGACCTGACCTGATCTGGCGTGTCTCCAGTACGACGTTATAACGCTGGTGTTGCGGCGACCTGACCTGATCTGACCTGGCGTGTCTCCAGTGTGACGTTACGACGCTGGTGCTCCGACCACCTGACCCGGCTCGGCGTGACCGCAGGGCGTTGGTGACGATGCTGGTGTCCGCCTTCTGGCACGGCATCCAGTCCGGCTACTACCTGTCCCTGCTGAGCTGCCCTCCCTACATGGTGGTGGAGGACGTCTGGGAGCGACTCGTGCGCAGGCGTCTCCCGGCGCAGGTATGACCTGGACCTCTGCGGGTCGTGGCGGGGCGCTGGCGAATTGTTGGCTCCACTTCACTGCATTGCAGCGTTGGAAGTGTGGTGACATTAGTGAGCCGTTTGCCGATTGACGTGTTGGTCGGTGTCGGGAGCGTCCCAGCTTTCGTGGCTTTGCGATCGAAATGTGGGACACCCCTTGGCGCTTGAATGCTACGAGTGAAGACATGTCGCGACTTCTGACATACGTTGTACATTAATGTCAATTTAACCCACTTACCTTTCTCTTCAAATACTGCACGCACACGAGCGTGGCAAGAAGTGGTTCAGAAAGGGCTTTCGCAGTCGCCCCAGACAGAAAAATCCGGTAATCTGTTAGATAAAATGGAGTTGCGGCCGAAAGCTGTCTCGTGCAGACATACGGCTACCGGAGTGTATTCACTCGTCATGACTTGGAGTTCCTGCATGCTGGTCCTCACACCCTCTGCAGTTCATTGTAAAACCGGTGAAGACATGGTTGACTAGGCTTGACTAGATGTGAGTGGAAAAAGTGACTTGAAGATGTCTGGCGGACATATCTTTCTCGAGGGACCGTCTAAAGGAAAAGAATTGCTAAAACGTAAGGTCATTACTCTATAAAGGTGAAGCGGACTTGGGATCGACAGACGATCTCGAACGAGATCTGGGGTATGCCCCACCGGGCGGTGATGGTGTCCATGGGGAGGTTCGCTTGCGTCCCGCTACCGTTCCATGGCATGGCGTTGGAGGCGGACCCATGATCCTCCCTGTCTCAAGGGTGCCTACGGGGTTGACTCCAGGGGCTGGAGATGGTGGGAGCGTCGCTCCGGGAGGCCGACGGTCGGCCCTTGCGCTCGGCGCCGACTCACGGGACCCAGTTCGTGATGCACGTCCAGACGCGCCCATATCGGACGCCCCAGGGCGGACCTCGACCGAGGGACGCGTCTGGGTCGCCAGAGGAGCAACCACGGGGACCCGTCTGGAGGCCGCGCCGGCCTCTCCTGAACAAGATGATGGGGGTGGGGGGTCTTGCATCGCTTTTGGTGATGCAGGGATGGGCTGGCTCGCTGCAAGATCGCCGGACGCGGCGGGCAGACACTCCAGGTGGTTGTTGGAGGGTTTGGCGGGCCTCTTGCTTCGTTGGACACGGTGCCACTCCTCAGTATCCCGCTCTGCAGTAGGCGGCGTCGCGACATCAAGGGCTGCTGGCGGCGAGGAAACGTCCTTTACCACCTCACAGGAGGTCCTAGCAGCCTGGGTTTGTGGTGTCGTTGGCGAGGCGACTGATACGCCAAGGGAGCGGAGAAGTGAAATTAGATGAGCGATCAGTTGGTCGGTTTTGTTTTCATGTACCTGATGTGGGTTTGGTGCGGTGTTCCTGGCCTTCAATGCGTAACACATTATGGGACGAGATTGGTTATACAGATTCCTGGCTTCCCGAAATGTCACTTTTTAGTGTGTTTAATAGATATAATTTCCCTTTCTTGAGTAGCTGGGACAGGCACGGTCGAGAGATGTATGGGGGTCCTGTCCCTTGCCGCAGTTGACACAGAATGGCACTTCTGAGGTACACTGTTCGCTAGCATGGTCTGGGGAGGCACACTTGCTGCACACGGGACGATTTCTACAGTACTGGCTAGTGTGTCCATATTTATGGCATTTAAATCAACACATTGGGTTCGGGAGAAAAAGTCGCACCTTCACACGGATGTACTCCACCCGAATATCGGAAGGTAAGTCAGTTGAATTAAAAGTCAGGATAACATTGTTGGTCGCAATCAGCTCTGCACCTCGTCTAACCTTCAGCTTCCTCGCTCCTGTCACGCCAAACTCCGACAACCCTTCAACTATTTCGTCTTCCGGTACGTCCCTGAGATCGTAGCGGTTTACTTTTCCTCGTGATTAATTTTTCGTTTAATGGGGTTCGATTATAACTCGGATGCTTTCCTCGACTTTCCTACCATCTTTGCGCGTACTGTACACGAACTCAGACATCGTCAGCGCCCTCTCCGCTTCCTGTGCCACCCCGAACTCTACCTCCAACGCTCCATCCTTCAACTTCTCACAGCGGACAATCTTGCCAAATCTATCGCACCCATCTCGTCTCTGAAAAGGAGACAACGAGCCCAGATCCTTCGTCAGACCTGGGACGACGAGGATACGAGGGGCATTGGAGAAAGTTATTCTGCTGTTCTCCGGGTTGCTGATTCTTCCACTCGCAATGGGTGGCCTGGCTCCTACTAGAGGGACCGGGGTGGATTTTTGGTTTCAGGATGCCATGCGGTAAGTTAGTATTCGGCTCCTCTGGCGCCCCACCGCGAAGGGTCCCTACTGGGGGGGGGGCACCTGTGTCCCGCTGACGGGAGGACGCCAGGCACCAGAAGAGGTATTCGGGGCGGGTGGCGGCTTGGTGCGGCCGGGAGAGAGGGACTCACCACCCCGACCGCACTAACAGCGCCGCCCACCCCTTGACCCCGGGCGGCCGGGCCGGCGGACAATGGGAATAAACCCTGGTCCCCGACCCGAGGCAACCAGCCACTTGGCCCGTATGGGGCCCTACGGATCCGCCCGCCCCTCCGGGATATCGGGACCAAAGAGGCGTGTTGGTCCCCCGTCACAACTAGCACCGTGCGACGGGGACCTCAGCCTCCGGGACCACGTCAACCCCGGGGGGGGGGGCGGACCGAGGGGCACGACTACTCCGATAAAATCGAGCTGGAGTGCAGAACCGGGGAAGTTGTCCTACCTGCTCATAGCAGGGATGGTTGGTGTTGCAGGGACTGGTGAAGGGCATGGATGTTGGGATGAGATGGGCATTGGAATGGGAGCGTATGGATGGAAGGAAGAGTGAGGAACTCTTAGTCTGTCCCCTCACCGGTAAGATGGGAGCCGGATCATTGGGGAACGCAATCCCCCCCCCCCCCCACCACCACCACCACGGAAGGGTGATTCCTCGTCGGGGGATATATATTCTTTAGAAGGAAGGTTAGAAGCCAGTTGGTTAGAGCGCTGGCCTGCACTGGTCTCCCTTGTCCTGGCAACGCAGGGTTCGAGTCGCTTCACGCACTCGCATTTAGCCCACGGCTGGGAGGGTCAGTTGGCAGCTGGCTAGATAAGGCCGGGGACGAGCTACCGGGCGGCCGTGTCGGTGCATTGACGGCACGTTAAACTTTCGGTCTAAATTCTGCCGTTGAACTGGAATTCATGGATCGGGTGGTGGGGCCAGGGTTAACGCAACAAGCTCTGCTTAGCAATAGAACCCTGGTTCATAAAGCCACCCCAGCAAGAATTCGGATTAAATTTATTTAAAAAAGAAAAAAGGTTGGGTCGGTTTTACGTCACGCATTTACCCGTCTGGTATCAGAATGATAATTTTTAACATACCGTAACATTTCGGAAAGCAAAATTCCAGAATTAGTCTCCTTTCTCCTCACCGCAAACATAACTATGGCACCTGCGTTTCAGCACACGTGGATGTACGACGTCGTCTCGTGGTTCCTGCGCGTCTCCGTGTTCAGCTACTTGTGCATGGGCTTCCTTCTGCTGGGCTCGGCGCCCACCCTGGCCTACTGGCACTCCATCTACTACGTCGGACACGTGGTGCCAGCCGTGCTGTTCGTCGTGGGCGTGGTGGCGGCGCGTCTGCTGCCCCGGGCTGGCCCCGGCTCGGCGGCACACAAGGCGCACTCTCAGTGACCCGACCGGCCGTCGTTTGTGTCCCGAGGTTTACCGGACCTAAAGAGGTGGGCGCGTGATTAAAGGTCGAAGCGCCCGTAAGTAGCAAACGACCACCTAGCTTAACCGAAAAACAGGTTAGGCTGGGAGGTAGTAGCCTAGTCTAGCGCGGTATGGTATGCGTGTCGTACACTAACGGGGCGATGGTGGGGTTGTGGCACTAAACACTCAGACGAGAGACTGAAGGTTGGGATTTGGTTGATGTTTACGGGTGATTATTTTTGTTTGTGCGGCTCTCGCCGAGACTCATGCGAGCTGCAGGTGTACTCAGGGGAGCTCTAGGGGTGGATGTGCAGCATAATCGCACCAGTCGTAACCTAAAGACCCGATAACCAACTAAAGCTTCGGGGGTCTGAAGTCAAAAGCGCATCCGGGAGCTGGGCATGTCCACCTTAGTGCGACGGCTGAGGGTGCCGCGGCGGCCCCGGCCCGGTCGGATACACGAGGGCGCTCGGCGCTACCTCTATCGGAACGGTGGCAGCTCCCGCTGATCCGACCTGACCTGACCTGCGCCGGAGCCAGTGGCGCAGCCGACTCGCACCGTGGTCGGTCGGGTCTGGTGTCGGCCGCCGCGCGCCGCTCTGGCACCGTGAGCAGCGATTAGGCGACGCCGTCAGGCTGTTAGTGTAGGCAGTAGAAGCCGTGAGCGGTGAGCCGTGTGGCCGCCAGCGGTTCACACCCGTTCACACTCTGTCGGCGTCTGTAGAGGACCAGGAGCCGGCGTGACGGCCCCGTCAGTGGTAGCCGGCGCCAGGTCGCCATGCCGGCCATCTCAGGGCGCTTCGTGTCAATTCTCGCCGCCGCGCAGCCGTACCGTGTTGATATTTTGTCTCGAGTTTTATGATTGGCGTCGGCCGAGCAATCAAGTCCACAGGGTCTACAGGGCACGTGTACAGGTATCTAGGTGCGTCCCCAGGTAAGTCTGGTATGGCCCCGGGTGCCGATGGTAAGCCCCGCGTGTCCAGATACGTCGTCAGCTATCCAGAAACGTCCCGAGTTATCCAGGTGCCTCTCGTACCACACGGTACGTTTCAAACTACCGCCGCACATCGCCAGGTGGCTCCGGGACGCTTCCGGGTATCTTGGTCTGCTACACTGCCCCAGGCGCCTCAGTTTGGCACCGCTATCCTGTGTCCTGCAGTCGTGGACACCGGGGGCTCCCGACCGGGAACACCGGGCACCTCGGAGGGAATCCAACGACGCGGAATCGCCGCATTCCATCATCCCACCGTGGTGCTCCTACAATGTGATAGGTAGCTGATGATTCTCGGCACGTCCAGCTGCTGAGAGAGACGGATCCTCAGAACGATCCAGCTGCTAGGGGAGGCGGATCCTCAGTACGATCCAGATGCTAGGGGGGGGGGGCGGATCCTCAGTACGATCCAGCTGCTAGGGGAGGCGGATCCTCGGTACGGTCCAGCTGCTAGGGGAGGCGGATCCTCAGTACGGTCCAGCTACTGGGGGAGGCGGGGCGCGGGAGGCCATCCGGACACTGTCGTCGTCATCGTTGCATAGTTCGTCGTACAACTTGGTGTGTGCCACTCTCCGTGATGTTCCCTTCGTCGACGTTGTGATGTGGCCGTGCACTGGCACGTTAGCTTAGCACTAAGTGTTATGTTGTTGGTTGGGGCACGCCTGCACGTGAGTGTCGGTGATGTCTAGATGTGGCAATATACCAGTCAGCTCAACAAGACGTGACCTCGCTGCCGCCGATGGCGGACATTTCAGAGGGCCGCCGAGTGAATGACAAGTAGGCATGGGCAGAACACAAATCTGGCGTTTGTGTTGCTACTGAAGGGGCACCCCGGGGCACTGGCGGTGCCAAAAGGGCGGTTTTCGACCGGTTGGGTGGGTGGGGGGGAGGAGGGAGGGAGGGAGGGAGGGAGGGAGGGAGGGAGGGAGGGAGGGAGGGAGGGAGGGAGGGAGGGAGGGAGGGGAGGGGAGGGAGGGAGGGAGGGAGGGAGGGAGGGGAGGGAGGAGGGAGGGAGGAGGGAGGGAGGGAGGAGGGAGGAGGGAGGAGGGAGGGAGGGAGGAGGGAGGAGGGAGGAGGGAGGAGGAGGAGGAGGAGGAGGAGGAGGAGGAGGAGGAGGAGGAGGAGGAGGAGGAATTCCATCTTATACGATTACGAAGAACTTCACATTTGAACAACTAACATTCGGTGGTCCGTTTAAGACAATATTTTTTCTAATACAATGCTTGTAGATGAGAAAGAGAAAATGCGATTCTGGTGCAGACGGTCGGGAAAATCTGTTTGGAGCCATGGCCCCATGCTACCATCTCCCTAGATCCGTCAGCGCTCCGAGGTGAGCTTGGCAATAACGGTGAGTAACAAGCAGGAGGCGGTGTAGCAGAGCTCGTGACTGATCGACTGATCAAGGATGATTTAGCTTGCGGCAGGTGTAGCCAAGCCATGTGACCCCTGGGTCACCAACAGTCATTCAAGCAATTCGCAACATCACGAGGAGCGGTTGACTGGCTGACGATTTGAACTAACGGAGCTTGTACTCGATTTGCTCGTGTGGTGAGCATTTGAGCGGAATGCAGCTTGAAGGCAGGGGTGGAGTTTCCCATACTTTGGTGGAGTCTGGGCCCCACCATCTTCGCCTTGGCCACATCAAGTTCTTGCTCACTCGACATGGGACCAGGGTTGAGTTTGCATTTTTAGATCTTGAATGTAGATATGGGAAATGTGTCTTCCTGTTCGGAGTGCATAATTTGCGTTCTCTTTGTGACAACTTACTTTTTGCACTTCCATTGAGTTTCAGTACTGGATCCCGCATAACACGCGTGGATCGAGTGCCCCATCAATAATTGTAAAACCCAATCCATGTCTGCTTGAGGAGGCTAGTACCGTGGACACCAACTAGCCTAAATCGCATCCCATCCACCACTAATTAGAACTCAAAAACAAAATTATTCGACCTAAAACATTGCCGACCCTATTTTTAAATACATTGTGAGGGACGACTCCACAGAATCAGCAGGCAGCTTATTCCACGATCAACCATCCTTTGACTGAAAACTTGCTAAGCTTTCCCACACCTCGACTCGTCTAATCTGAATTGATAGCCTCAATTATATAATTAATATAATTATGTGATACTCTAAATAGAAGAGTATAATTTAGATTTACTTTATCTCAACTCGGAACGATTTTATACATTCCATCCTATCATCCCTTAGTCTCCTATACTTGAAGGAGTACATGTCTAATGCCATAAGCCTTTCTCCATACTCAGTTATCTAGTCCACTGATGAATCCAGTGGCTTTGCGCTGCACTCTTTCTAGCATATCTATATCTCTTTCTAAGTAAGGGCTCCATGCCTGTGCATAATATTCCAAGTAGGGTCCCATATGGGCTAAGCACAGTTTTTTTTGCATGACTTCCTTGCTCTTACACCTCGCACTCCAATTAATGATTTCCAGCATTCTGATTGCCGTATTCCTAGCCGAGGTTTCTTCCTTTTTCTGCTTCAAGGCCATTTGAAACGAACACATCGAAGTCTCTACTCTTCAATAACATCCAGCTCCCTATCTTCTATTAGGTATATGAAACCAATTTTTTAGGGAACATATACAGAAGCAACCTATTTTCCGGCCCTGCATGGGATCCCATGGGGTGAGCCCCACCAACCGAATCGACAGCGCTCTTTGGCTCCATGCATGGGACCCCACGAATCATTTTCGAACTGGCTGCAGATGCAGCACCAACTGTTGTATTTGCAAAGCCAACGTGTTTAACATTTAAATGTTAAGTAACACCAGCTGATCAGGACGAGGGAGAGACAGGAAGCGCACAGAGCCCTCGGGGATGGCGGCGAATTTGCATCACCGAACAACCAACCGACCCCGTAAAATTAGCATCACGAACCTCGTGATCAGGGGCGTTGATTTATGAAAATTATTCGGTTGATGACGCAATATATGGGGAAATGGGCGGGCCCAAATTGACTGGGGGAACACACGATAGGGTCCCATGTTAGAAGACGAGATTATTGTGTGTGTGTGTGTGGTGGTGGGGGCAGAGCAAACATTGCGGGGGAAATTCCCCCATAAAGGTACGCAAAGCAACACCCATGAACCAGTGTTAACGCGCGCGCCGGATGGCCTCACATACTGGGCGCGAATTTTGTGGAGATTTGGGCGCGAATGATGATACCGGTCGAAGCGCCCTGAAATCCAAATCACAAACGGCCTTTCATAACGTGACCCGGAGGGGGAGGGGCCGCGGATTCGGCCACTCTAAGATCGCTGAAACTACTGAAGCTAGAGGCACAAAATTTGGAGGGCAGATTACGGCTGCAGTGATCTCCCTGCAGCACAAATTCCATGACCCTAGGTCAGTGCCTTCACGGACAGATACAGTCGAGATTAGTCGACACACCGCGCCCACGAAACCTTTGTGACCTTAAACGCTATGCATCCAGTCCGTCAACTTTGCACCCCTGCAGTTCCCTATATTTACCAACGGTTTTCGAAATTTATTCTTGCATAGAGTGTGCTATCAATTTCTACCAGAGACACAAGATTTACAACATCCTTGTCCGTTTATGAGATGTCGTCGAAAAATAGGTGGGGTGGGCGGATTGCACCACCTGGTCCGGAGCGCATGTTACAATATCAACACCTCGTCTCCCGTGCACCAGGGTTGTGCGGTCGTGTTATCGGTCCTGCTATCCTCGCGTCGCTCAGTTCTGGCTCCGGCGCTCTGATTTCTGAAACTGCGAGGCTTGAGTGCAAACCAACACCCGATGGAGACTTGTTTTGGGCTGATGGCGGGCTTCCTGAATTAGCTTGGTGAAACGTTGGCTTTCGTGACGGCATTAAACTGCAAAAGTGAGTGCAACCTTCACCACACCCTGCTTTGATGATGATGCCATGATGTTCTGATTCTTGCTTCTTTTTTGTACTTCAAGGTCATGGATCAAATAATACGTATACATGACCTCCACGTCGTTCCAAATACCATCATCCCCGAATGTATGGAGGGGAAGGGGCTGTACGTCTTGTCATCATGGCCTGTACAAAACATGCATTTATGTGCATTACGCATCCCATTACGCCACGAGTTGCGCCCCATAAAAAGTGCGTGTGGGGGGGGAGGGGGGGGGGATACCGACAGCTCCACGCCGATTCTGTTTCTCACGGAGTGCTCGTAGTGTATGAATGTCAAGGGCTGGTGGGGTCCCCCCTGTGGCGAAGCCCGCGCAGTACACAGTTGCAACGTCACACCCGGCTGCTGGAACAGAAGTGTATTGAGTCACACAGACCGGTACCACATCCGGACAGTCGGACACGCGTGTGTACTGGGAGTGGCCCGAGGAACTGTCTGCAGTCCGCTTGTACAACACGAAGCCACACTTCAACGACGTGCATCCTGACCGGCGACTGGCGACCGGGCGATCGGCGACCTGGCGACCGGCAGCCGGCGACCGGTGAACGACACCGAACAGGTGAGCGAAGGGGGAACTTCCCCGTGCTAACTCCCAGAGCTGTCCGGGCTTAACTAGTCAAGATGCACGCGACTAAGATGCACGCGACTGCTTAGAAGCCGGTGCAACGGCTGCCTACCGCCTAGTCCCTACAGACACCTCTGTCCACCTATCTGAAACGGCCACCTCTTCTACCGACTGCGAGAGATTACCTCGCGCAAGGTCGAGCGTCTCCCTCGGCCACAACTTGCAACCGGCTAACCGATCCGACCAACTGTCTGCTGCCCCGACAGCTACAACGACATAGTTGGGCGTGGCTAACTTGCTGATATACCCTCTCCGGGCTGAATCTATCCAGGGTCGACAATCATACCGCTCACGCGGCAACATCTCTCTCATGGCATAATTTACATGGTTCACATGGCGTATGGCTACCATAACATGGCTCGCGTCACACGGCTCACATGAGGAATTGGTGCTACAGCGTGTCACACGGTGTCTCACATGGTCTCACATGGTCCCACGGTGTCTCACATGGTCTCTATCGCACGACTCGCATGGAGCGCCGCCACCATAAGTTGCGAGCTCGCAAGGCTCTACAACACGACTCGATCGTCGTGTTCCAGCTCCTCGCGGGCCCGCGTCTCGCACGCCGACCGTCTCGACGCGTGCGCGATGTGCATGGACACGGCCACACTCGGCAGGTGGACGCACGTGGGGCCAGTGGACACCGTGGTGGACGTACGTGGGGCCAGTGGACACCGTGGTGGACGCACGTGGGGCCAGTGGACACCGTGGTGGGCGCAGGCTGCCAACAACTATTTCCCAGGGAGCAAGCGCCCGCCAGGGTGCTTTTATAGTGCTAGGAATGGAGTTCTTTTATCGCCATTAGCTACGTGGTTGATGAAGGAATCTAGAGGGTATATTAATCCCTACGCACTGCTCTGCGCGACTTTTTACATTGTGTAAAGTTCTACAGAGGTGAATATTACGAAATGTAATTACTGAGCGCTGAAGCGAACACAAAATTCGACAACAAACAAGCCGATGAACACAAGCCATACCGGGTCCGGATTGAACAGCGCAACGGTGACAACACGAATCAACGGGGACAATCAACGGTGACAACACGAATCGGTAGCTCAGAGCGGTCATTGGCCCTTGACATAACTGACGACGACAGGGCACACCTCACGGTATTGCATTCACCGCACATCACACCTTGGACATAAGTATGAACCCGGGCTGCTGTTCAGCTGACCGTTTTAGATGAACCCCAAGGTATCAACAACTGTTGTTCAGCAGTGGCTGGTATTCTTCCTCTTGACTGCTCTGGCCAATGCTTTTTAACCGTTGGCATCACACAGATGTTGATCGGTCCGTATACTAGGAGTAAAGTAGCTGAACACGAACGGGGGAGGCTGGCAGCAGTAGCGTTGCACTTTGTCAGACAAACTGGAAGAGCGCAATAATCCGAACACTTTACCCCGCAATTACCACAACGACAAAAGCATGAAAACAATAGTCAACAACGTGCCCAACAAGTGCACGATGTTACGTCTCCCTGGAAGCAAAATCGCCGTAGATCTTATTCAACTAAAAATACAAATATGGCAGTTGAGTGCAACATTTCCGATGAGGATTTCATACATGGTGAACCATGCCTGAATCGGTTCACAGGCGGTTGGGACTCTCCCCAGTGGTCCCCAGCCCCGTCGTCTGCCCAGCTTCATTGAGCGGTCGTTCCCAGACCCTTCTCCAACCTCGGTCGGCAACCCAGCCACGCTCACTGCCAGCCACGCTCACTGCCGGCCACGAGCCCGGTCAGCGGTAGGCGCTGGGGCACCCGCGACCCACCCCAAAAACCCCCCAAACAAACCCCCCCAGAGACCAGACCTTCCCCTGGCCAGACCCAACCACCCGTCAAACAACCGCCAAACGACCTGCTGCTGGCCAGACCGCAACGACCCGTCAAACAACCGCCGACAGGACCGGACCTGCTGCTGGCCAGACCGCAACGACCCGTCAAACAACCGCCGACAGGACCGGACCTGCTGCTGGCCAGACCGCAACGACCCGTCAAACAACCGCCGACAGGAAGGACCTGCTGTCCAGACGCAACGACCCGTTCAGGCAACCGCCGGCAGGACCGGACCTGCTGCTGGCCAGACCGCAACGACCCGTCAAACAAAAACAACCCACACCGCCTGCCCGCCACCCAACGACCCGTCAAACAACCGCCACAGACCAGACCTCTCTGGCCAGACCGCAACGACCCGTCAAACAACCGCCGGCAGGACCGGACCTGCTGCTGGCCAGACCGCAACGACCCGTCAAACAACCGCCGACAGGACCGGACCTGCTGCTGGCCAGACCGCAACGACCCGTCAAACAACCGCCGGCAAGACCGGACCTGCTGCTGGCCAGACCGCAACGACCCGTCAAACAACCGCCGGCAGGATCGGACCTGCTGCTGGCCAGACCGCAACGACCCGTACAATCGCACCGATCGCCACCGCCGACGGCGCCGTGGCGATCGGTGCGACAACGAGCCCAGCGTCACCGACCCGCTTCCGGCCACCGTCACACCGTCACGAGGCGGCAAACCGCCGGCGGAACGACGCGGCACACGGTTCTCGATGGCCGTTGAGAACGCGTACACTCGGTGGAGGTTGTTCGTGCAGGAACGAGGTTCGCCGCGGAGCAGACGCACACACCAGGCGCGTCTCCCGCGTGGACGAAGTGACCTTTTGTCACAATGAGTAGCACGCAATACGAGATGAAACGCTCACCTCCGGCTGCTAGAAGTGTCCGGCTGTAGTTAATGGCGCCAAAATTACGGCGAAAACTAGGGGGCTGCCCCGAATCACACGGGAACACCGGCACCATGTAGGACCATAGCGGGACGTAACACTGCGTGGCCCATTCCAAACCCGGCCCTGTACCTCCAGCTGCGCGCACTACGTCCCATGCCAGTAACATGTCACAAGCAGTTGCCACGTAACATCATTTCATAGATGGATTGGGTCGAGGCATATACAAGCAGCATACGTTTGTTGAATAACACCAACCATATCGCATTTCTGCTTCCCAGAAGGCAAGAGGTCGTAGGTGCCATTTTTTTTGGAATGTTTAATGTTGCACCGTCTTGAATATGTCTAGTATTCTCCTGGGATGTGGCCTTTAAACGAATATTTTTGTTAGCGAGCCATTGGCGTATTAGTTTTTCAGAACAGATCTACAAAAACATTGACTTCACTTGCTCAGGAGAAATGACTTGTGTGTGCAAAACTGCATACCTCCTGTGGTCTTAGTCATTCTACAATTCGGACCGAAATTATTTGGAATTCCATCGCACCAGTACCCAAATTGGTACAGGCGGGAACGTCACCATTAGTATTATAATTTATGCCGATACATCACATCTTCATACGAGTTCAGTCTTCAACAACAGCTGAGGTTTGTTGCCGCACGATATTTGTGCATAAATTTCGAATAGCATGCTACTCTATCATGTTGCTATCTCCTCCCATTCTCCTCTATGATGTGACGTAACGTGCTAGGTCGGCATCAATGGATTCGAAAAAAGCAAAAGGAACTCTTTGTATGAGGATAAACAGGGTGGAAATAAAGTAAAGGAGAACGGTATTACGCGACCATGACGTGTGCTCCAGGCAACAGTCAATTTTCTGCCGGACCCAGTCACGGTACGCTAAGGGGTGTGGCATAACTTGGAAGGAAGGGATTCGTCGCACCATCACAGAAAACAAACTACTGATACTCTGGTCGAAGGTAAGCTTCTGTACTAATTAAGACATTCCAAGTACCTATATAATGTGTGCGTTTAATCTGCGACCGATGAGGGTGGGGCGGGGATATCTCTACCGCCGCCGTTCGGGCTTCCAAAACTTTGAAGCCAAAAATTATAAATCGCTAAAATTCAAAGCGTACCTAGCTGCCACCGGTTGCGAAGCTATGATGCCATTTGTATTATTTTTAAAGGCATCAGGATGTGTACAGATGGCACCTAGAGGTCTTTTTGGGTCATCTTTTCCAAGAAACTTTAAAGGCAGAGGGATCATATGAGTAATCACACCCATATGTGCAGGAACATCGAAAATATTCCTGCACATATACGCAGGATCGAGCAGGTCAAGGTTGCCTGCTCGGTCGTTTCCTACTACGCAACGTCACGGGGTTAGTTAGTTATTTGGGCTTAAGGGCGCATTGACGTAAGATATAGGTCACATGACACACAAACGCCATACGGTTAACGGTTAAGATCGCATACTAGTGGAGAGCCATGGCTCCTGGCCCTGCCTGACCCTACATCCGGCCCACTCTCGAGGGTCTGTGGAAATAACACAAAAACGAAGCTGGGTTCTCTCCTAGGTTTGGCAATTCTTTGCGCATCCTTTGTTGAAAAAAAAGTTCGTGTGGGGTGAGATAGCCTATGCTATCACAAGGAGACATCTCTCCGGTGGCACATTTCGTATATGTCTTTAATTGCTAATTATGGAACCTTTTAAACCAATGGTTCTCAAACGTTTCGGCCCCGATACCGCCACGTTCAACTCCAGTGGCAAACTGATATCCTTCTCTAATCTCATTTCACTTTCAATTTCCAGTGAAAAGAGAAAGGAGAACAGCTATGAACAAAACAGCTAAATTATATGCTACTAAAGCTGGTGTACCATGTCTAACTCCGAATGTCTGTCGTAACATTCTCCGGGTCTTTCAATGTGCAACATGTAGTAATCACGCACGAAATTGTTCGTTTTCAGGACGCCTTTCCGGATACCCCCAACAACTCATTTCGATACACCTGGGGATATCGAAGCACTACTTTAAGAATACCGGTCTTACACTGTTTAAGGACCGATAAATCTGATCTTATTTATGTAACCACATGAACGCGAATTCCCATGACTTTACCAGTTATGACTTGATATATATTATATACAATAGCTAAATTGCAATGGCCGAAACATTTATCATTGTTTCAGATCGATCGGAAGATGACATCTCCTTGACCAGACTGCTGGCAACCTGGAATGCAAGTTCAGTGTCTGATGGTCGAAACAATCGCCGCCGCCCCAGACGGCGTCGGCTCTTCTGAAGTAGCTGCCGTCACCGTCATCCGAGATAACGGCGGCTCTCCTGAGTTAGCTGCTGCCGTCCGAGACGACCGCGGCTCTTCTGGAACAGCCGCCGCCGCCACCTCCGGAGATGGCGGGGGCTCTTCTAAAACAGCTGCCGCCAACGCTGCCCGAGATGGTGGCGGCTCTTCTGAAGTAGCTGCCACCACCGTCATCCGAGATGACGGCGGCTCTTCTGAGGTAGCTGCTGCCGTCCGAGACGACCGCGGCTCTTCTGAAACAGCTGCCGCCAACGCTGCCCGAGATGGCGACGGCCCTTCTAAAGTCGCCGCTGCCCGTGGCACCGTCGAATGTAGTGTGCTAAACGATCCACCGGATTCATCCAAGGAAAAACTGCAGAACGGGCCTGCACGGGCTCTTCAGTTCCATCGGAGATCAGCACGATGGTTCCGTTTGGAAATGGAGGTGACACTCATGCGGGCCGTGACAACTGGGACAGGCCATGCGAAGAAGCACCACTGAGGACGATAATCGGCACTCCAGTTCGGGACAATCACTGTGGAGATACGCCGAACACGCTGAGCGGATTTGAGACACCCAGAGCAGCAGCTGCCATTGCCGATGGAGCTGAAGCATTTCACAGACAACTGACAAACATGGAAGCATAGGATGGATGTCAGCTTCTCGAAATCGGCCAATTCCTTCAGGAGCTTCTGCATGCTCAGCTGAACCACCCAACTGAACTCCAAGGTCAGCCACGTCCGGCCACGACGCAGCTGCTGCCGAAATTCCTCAGACCTCCAAAGAAAAGAAAAGAACGCAGAACGCCACCCGGTGCTTTCCGTGCTCGACGCACGCGAGACGGGCACACGCCACGGAGACTGTCAGACGCGAGTGAGGACAGGCCACGGAGGCTGCTGTTCTCAGACCAGCGAAACAAACCGAAGCAGCATCAAACGAGCCTCGAGTCAGCCGCAAACAGAGTCCAGACGTCAGTGGCACCGCTCATTTGTAGATAAAAAGCCTCGTAGCGGCCAGGAACAGTCTGGGGAACAGCGGACGCTGGTGTGGTATCTGCCGTCACCATCCGCGGAACACAATTCAGGTGTACACGGTGTGCTTCGTGAAGACAACACTGAACGGGCGGCGTGGAAGTGGTCAAGCGGCACAAGTGCGCTACGGTCTGGATAAGACGGGACGGTAGTGCGGGAGGACGAGCGCGGCAAGCAGGAGCCCAGCGACGAGACCAACACGCATCCGCAAGCACGTCAATCCATTCTCTCCATCCGCACCACATTGTCGGCACCTGTACGCGCGTCACAGACGGCATCTGCCCAGTGACTCAACTGCAACAGCCACACGCCAGGACCACGCCGACAAAGTGACCGAAACGTACAACAAAGAAACACACAGGCGGCTAATAGAACAGCTTAACGTCGGATTCACAACGCTATCATACGGAAAACGCGAGCAGTGCAAGCCTCAGGTGTACCCCGTCAAGGACAAGCATCACCAGCGCGTGCCCTACAACAGAACGTACGGACAGTGCCAACAAGACGAACACCATGTGGCAGCAGCTGCCTTGGCTTGCCGGGAGTGCCGGAGAGACGCTGCGCGCAGCTGGGAGGACGGCGAGACAATGGCAAGCTGTGATATGATGTGATGTGATATGAAGGCCACCACGATCCCAATCATGCACCACGAGACTTGCTTTATCAGCGCCACACTTGTTGCGTTCAATTAAATCTTTAGCGTGCTGCAAGATCCGACGAAACCCCATCGAAGTTCTCTGACAGCTCAAGGTTCTCTGGACTTCTTCTGACGGACAGGTTCTCTGACAGCTGAAAGTGAAGAAGCTGCAAGACCAACTCAAACGCCCGTACCTCTGAAGACCGAAGATTGTGCAAGTCCGAAGAGGTGCGAACAGGTTGTTCACGAAGACCAACTTTCACCACAACACATAAGGAGCACACATCTAGAAAGACGTACAACACAAGAGAAACTGCCAGAGCCGAGGCGCGAACTCCCAGGCACAAACAAGACAAGCTTGCCAAGTTGGCCTCCAACCTGCTGTCACTGATGCCTGCCTACAAGAGGCCGACATGCCCCCGAATAGGGGCTAATGCTCAGCCGAGTGTTAAGGACTTAGCAACCTTGTGAGGCTCATACTGCTGAGCTGAGTCTTGTGATGTTGGACACTGAACTGCCCTGACCCGTGTGACTGGCTGCCATTCAGGGACGTGAAAATGCGTTACTTCCAAGATGGTGGTACCGGCTGTATGATAGGCAGCGTGCAACTGGCAGTGTTTCCCAATCGTCATAAATGTGCATTGCTATTCATATATCATCGTGTGCGTAATACAAGATATACAACTGCATTACATTGAATACTGCCTACTTGTGATGCATGCATCATTGGTGTGTCGAAGGTGGAGGTTCCAAGCCGGCAAAGGCTTTCTCAGGTTTTCGAAGAGTTCTCCTAAGGAAATTTGCCTGAGGGCGTCCAAATACGAAGCTACTCATATACATCTCGTGCATTATTGGTATGGTGGGGGAATGGCGACGTGCCTCGCATCAGAAATAGGAAATGCCAGGGAAGGGCTGAGCACAAGGGGCGTCAGCTTATGAAAATCCTTGGGGAGGGGGGCATTGATTATTTTTGGCTTAGTGGCGCATCGACCGCGTCAGTCATACAGCGGGGGGGGGGGGGGGGGGCATTGATTAGGACCTGGAGCTAAATCGTTAGGGGCACTGGCTCCCATGTTAAAAATATGGGACTAACATTGCAGGGCCTGGACCACGACGAAGGCATACAAATCGACACCAATAGATAGAAACAGCTGCTTCAGATATGACTTGAGTTGGATTCAAATGCAAGGGACCAAGACTTAAGTTGTGTTCGGCACGCGATACTTCAGACCCGTACCATTTATGATTATTTTATAAAGCAATCAAAAACATCACTAAATGCATCCAAACCCGAGAGACATAACCTATGTCTTTTATGCGACGAAGCTGCTCATACGTTTCCTCCAGCAAAAAAAAACATTTCAGTCGGTAATACGTGTTTCAGCCTGAGTTCTCACTGATGGATCTCTTTGTCTGATGATTTCCACTAGCTTTCACTGCAAAAAGCACAGGCAGAACGATTTTTTGAAATATATCTAAAGAATAGCAATGTCGATATTGTACTAAAACCATGAACGGATTTGGTCGACATTGGTTCGAATACCATCGATACTTGTTTGTTGTCCAAATACTATCTGAGAAAATGGCACAAACACAAGAACAACTCTCCTCACCATGTTCAAAATCAGAAATACGTCCCTTTGCCTTTGAAAGACAGACTTACGTCCCCTGCCTTTGAACGAAAAATTTGGAATCAAATTAGACCGTAGTGCTCAGTAGCTTGTCAGTTGAATGCTTCGAAACCGTAAGCAGACCAAAAATAGGATGAGCTTTTAATTTCGAACCACCTACAGACGACAGTTAACGCATGCATGGTGAAGGCAGAACGCTGATCATACTACGTCGTGCCTGTTCTCTATTTCCAAACATGAGACATGTCACTATTTGTCCAGACAACCAAACTGTACACTACTCCAGATTTCACGTCGGATAGCCATAGCCACGTCAAACACTTTCCAACGGTTCGATAACGGCACCCGTCCGAAACGTGCATCAGTCGCACCGCACCCCCCCCCTGGCGAGGGAGCCGCCTCAACACCGCACCTGCCACGTCTGTGCCCGTCTCGACTGTGTCACGCGCAGGACAGCCCCGCCAGACGCCACCAACCATCAACGGACAGCGAACAGCGAACAACCATCAACGAAAGTCCACCGTCTCGCGGATCCACCAACATCGGAGGATAATCAACAATACGCACAGGTTACAGCTGCCAGCCTAACTGAAACACGCAACACCGAAGTGACTGGGAATGATAACACAAATCCACGAGGCGGCGGCTCTTTCACCGACCAATCAGCTCTTTGGTGTTTCAGAGCGGATGTACAACACTGAATATATCTTAGCTTTAGCGAGGGGATGGCAGGGTCGGCCGGAACTTTCAATCCGCAACGAAAATCCACCATCCCATGCGCCTGCAGCAGCAAATAATCTCAACCGTGTTATACGCCAATCTCATCTGAACTGGACTACATCGCAAAACTGCAACCGGGAATTACCATTTGGACGTACAGAATGTTACGACACAAACGCTCGCTGAAAATAAGCTTCCCGGATGCTAATCTGACTGCGTCGAGAATTGCCGCATACAAACGAGTTAGTACCTTTCAGGATAGACATACGATTTAAACATTGAAAACTGATACGCAACAAAATTGGAACGATACCCGAATCACCATGGTATGGCCTTTGAGCGCCCTTCAGACTAGCATACTGACTGGAGGATAATCAACAATACGCACAGCTTACGGCTGCGTATTGTACAACCGAACCACGCAAACCCGAAGTGACTGGCAATGATGGCACGAATTCACGAGGTGGCGGCTCTTTCACCGACCAACCAGCTCTTTGGCGCTTCAGGGCGGATGTGCAACACTGAATAGGTCTGAGTTTTAGCGAGGGGATGACAGGGTCAGCAGGAATTTTAAAACCAGTGGACAATCTGGAGAATGAAGACACCGGTGCGCAGACGCATGGTGTAGCTCTGTGGCAATACAGCTGACACCGGTGCGCAGACGCATGGTGTAGCTCTGTGGCAATACAGCTGACACCAGGCCTGACGCCAGCGCGCACCGGGGTGCTGGGTCACAACGGTCAAACCTCTGTTCGTCCTGTGCAAATACATCCGCAAGCCCGTGGGTGGACAGCCGCTCCAAGTGGGTGCCCGGTGATCGGTGGATACCGAATCGAATGAATACCACCGACAGAGTCACGGATCAAAAGATGTAAGATGAAAAGGGCAACAGTGAAAAGGACACTGGACCATGGACGAACAAGCAGGTGGCGATACTGAACTAAATCTACCAGCCTTATCACTAGTGTATGACGGATAAACATATTATAGTTCTACTGGATCATGGATCGTCTAGCACGTACCACTACGGAATCACAAGCCAACTACTCGATATGACTAATGTATAATAGGTCCATCAGTGAGTATTACTGGGCCACGTGTGGACTAGCAGCTCTTCCTGAATCTCCACTTGGCCGGAGAAAAGTGCATTGTCTAACGCTTTGGCAGGTGGTAAAACCTATTGCTCAACAGGACATAGGCGGCTCGGGGAAAGCCGCCAACACGTGTCAAGACATAGCCTAGGCGTACGAGTCGGCAGCTGCTCGTCATTTCTGGATGAGCTCGGGGTTCTGCAGCGCAGCGCGGCAGTACTCGGCGAACAGACGGTCGATGTAGTTCTTGCCGAACGGCAGCAGACCCTCCATGAAGCCAATATGGCCGCCGTGCGACGTCATCACGATCGCCACGTGCGACGTCTGGCGGACGGCGTCCATGGGCACTCCTGGCGGCGGAGATATCCGTCAGGGCCACTCCTGGCGGCGGAGATATCCGTCAGGAGCACTTCTGGCGGCGGAGATATTCGTCAGGGGCACTCCTGGCGGCGGAGATATCCGTCAGGGGCACTTCTGGCGGCGGAGATATCCGTCAGGGGCACTTCTGGCGGCGGAGATATTCGTCAGGGGCACTCCTGGCGGCGGAGATATCCGTCAGGGGCACATCTGGCGGCGGAGATATTCGTCAGGGGCACTTCTGGCGGCGGAGATATTCGTCAGGGGCACTGCAGGCGGCGGGAATGAGGCAAGTCCAGCTGAGTCCAGTCGACTCGCCTGATCATACGAATACCTCCCACCAACTGATTTGAGATGGGCTAAAGGTTGCGCCACCGAAATGAGAGGGACAGAGTGCCCTGCTGCTGCTGACCTGAGCAGGGAACGGGTGCTCCGCTACTGAACTAGCAATGCCATCGGTGTCCAGCTAATGGCCCGAGAAGGGGACACACGCCCTGTCAACTGAGCTGAGAAGGGGAACACGCCGCCAACCGATCCAATCAAGTCACCGGCGCTCTGACCCCGACCTCAAGTGTTCCGCCGACCTCAGACGGCGACAGGGCCTGGCTCGTCGGCCAACTCACCTGGCCGGTTATTGGTTTCACGACACATCGACCGCTGAGTCACGCAGCGTCGCCAATCTCTCACGCCGAAGAGTGGCGTCAGGTGACTCGAGCCCGCAACCTTTCGACTGCGAGACGTCCAACTCACGCCCAGACCACTGGTCGCCGCCGACTCACCCGACAGCGGTATGAACGGGTCGTCGGCGGCGTTCAGGCCGAGCAGCGGCACCTTGATGCGGTCCAGCTTGTCGGTGAGCGAGGCGGCCGCGTAGTACTCGTTCACGTCGCGGAAGCCGAACTGCTTCACCACGAACGCCGCGTCGAACTCGCGGATTGTGCGCGACTGGCGGCGTCACAGACGGAACGCCAGCGGCGGGGTCACAGGCGGAACGCCACCGGCGGCGTCACAGACGGAACGCCACTGGCGGCGTCACAGACGGAACGCCACCGGCGGCGTCACAGACGGAACGCCACCGGCGGGGTCACAGACGGAACGCCACCGGCGGCGTCACAGACGGAACGCCACCGGCGGGGTCACAGACGGAACGCCACCGGCGGCGTCACAGACGGAACGCCACCGGCGGGGTCACAGACGGAACGCCACCGGCGGGGTCACAGACGGAACGCCACCGGCGGGGTCACAGACGGAACGCCACCGGCGGGGTCACAGACGGAACGCCACCGGCGGCGTCACAGACGGAACGCCACTGACCAGCGGCGCGGCGCGCAACTAACCACGCTCCGAGCCCGCCTGACCACAGAGGTGGCACTCAGCTGGCTGAGCAACACCACAGCTGGCAGCACAAGGGGCCCCAACCTGACCGCGGGCGACATTCAGTTGGCCGCACAGGCAACCTGAGCTAACCCAAGCCGCCCTGAACTAACCTTGGTCTAACCGAAACTGACGTGACCTGACCTCGCCTAACTTCGGTTAGGCAGTCGGGTCACGCCAGGACTATGCTAGGTTTGACACCCTAGCTGACGCCGAATTTGCCATCGAAGCAGTAGAAGATGAGCCAGTGAGAAGATCCCTTACAACGGCGGGGAAACCCCACCATCATCCAACAAGAGATCGGTCAGCGTCCGGCAGCATATTCACATTCTTTCAACAAGGAAACATCGATGTGATGCACCACCCTTCCTCACAACCAATATCAAACTTCAACCAACATTTATATATAGGAGCATAATTTCCTACTTGCAAACATACGAGCGCTAAATGATTGTCGATTGTCGACAATGAAACCCCATTGCCGACAAGCACCTAAACACCAGTGCATCATCAAGTGATCATGTAATCACACAAGTGTAACCATGCAACCATGCAAATGTAACCAGCACGTGCTCATGTAACTACCAGGTGATCATGTAGCCATGCAGATGCAACCATGCAGATGCAACCATGTAACCATCAAGTGACCATGTAGACATACAGATGCAACCATGTAACCATCAATTGACAATGCGACCATGCACATGTAACCATCAAGCGATCATGCAACCAGGAATATACAACCATGTACCCATGCAAATGTAACCATGTAACAATCAAGTTGTCATGCAACCATGCAGATCCAACCATGTAATCATCAGGTGACCATGCAACCATGCAGATGTAGCAATGTAACCACGGCTAATGGCGTCGGCTGATGCGACCTTGGCAGGCGATGAGAGCATGCTATTGCTGAACTAAGGCGGAATGTTATTGCTGTCAGCTGATGCTGCCCGGGTATTTGACGAGAGCATGTTATTGCTGAATCGTGAACGGCAAGTGAAGCATCAGCGCACCCAGACGTGAAATACCTTCCCACATGACGTGGAGGAAGCACATGTTGGACGGACTACATCAAGCTGCCTCGGCAGTCGATGCAATGCACGAGCCGCTGTGCAATGTGCATGCACTCAACGATGTTTTCTGAAGAGAAGACATAGAGAAAAACAAAAAAAAAGAAAAGAGGAGAGGTTTTCTGTTTTCTCCCTCTCTTCACCAACGATGTTCACGAAATTCACATAACTTTGCCTTAGTTAGCTTCACAAATACCTGATGCCCAGCATGCCCCTCTGAACAGTTCTCGACAAACTTGCATACCATTATTTTTCGGATTCAGAAAAGACTGATGCTGCTGGCAAGCAGAACATCTTTCACCTACCTTGAGCACCTCTTGGAAATCCCATGGTACGTCCTTGATGTTGATCACGTCTTCATGACTGCAACATGGCAAAACAGGAATTCATCAGGCACGGACATGCCACACAAAGCAGTAACATAGATGCAGAGTAACACAAGTTTATATCAAGCTCTACACAAGGGCAAACTTCTACAAACCGCTCAAGTGACAATTTTGTGACATATATTGTCACATAACACACGTACATGAAATAATATTGCAGGAACAACCTGGCATGTCTCGCTAATTGTTGTAGTTCCGTCCCCAAAATACTGATAATTACTCACCGTTTACCAGTCCATCACTTTCCTGATGTACACAAATAATGCACGATTTATGTGTTGAGCGGCTTGGGGGGGGAATTGGGCATCATGCTTATGGCCAACAACATAAAACTAACACCAAATTTCCAAATCAAGGAGGTGGTTATAGCCTAATGCATTAACCACCGCCCCAGAGAAACTACATGGCATTGTCAGACTTCTTTCTTCAGAAACTAAAATGGTAGCTGTGGGTGAAACGATTGGGTTAAACATTCCTGTATCGTCAAATGCCATATAATAGCACTCATCTTACATGCAACAAGTCTGATTACGACTCAAGGAACTATTGCACTGTAATTGGCACTGCAGGGTCATGGACATCTCTGGCCAACCCAAGTCGGCTATATCATGTACACACGTGAACCGACCGAAACCAGTTTTGGCCACTGACAGCCAAAACAAACTTCAGCCGGCTTTTGCAAACCCTGCCCAGCACCCGAGCCGAGCGCAACACTCACAGCTTGATCGAGTCCACCAGACACACGGCCAGGTGTTTGTTGAGCATCAGGTTGACGAGCGGCCTCTCCAGGCTGTCGGAGCCGATGAACACGTTCCACGGCACCGAGATGATCATGGCGGCGAGCACCTTGTCGACAGCGGCCGCAGACTGCTGCTGTAGGTAGTTACCCACGATCATCCTGCAGCACGGGGCGGGGGTGTCATCAGGCCGCAGACTGCTGCTGCAGGTAGTTACCCACGATCATCCTGCAGCACGGGGCGGGGGTGTCATCAGGCTGCGGACTGCTGCTGCACGTAGTTACCCACGATCATCCTGCAGCACGGGGCGGGGGTGTCATCAGACCGCAGACTGCTGCTGCAGGTAGTTACCCACGATCATCCTGCATCACGGGGGGGGGTGTCATCAGGCCGCAGACTGCTGCTGCAGGTAGTTACCCACGATCATCCTGCATCACGGGGGGGGGTTGTCATCAGGCCGCGGACTGCTGCTGCAGGTGGTTACCCACGATTATGCTGCAGGGCATGGGGAAGGGTTGTCATAAAATGTGGGCCGGGATAGTGTTTTCAATATGGAATATTATTAACAGTGATAGGGGATGCTTTCATAATGAGACACAATTAATTACATCAACATGCGCACCACAGGGGGGGCGGAATTCTCCACTTTCGCCTCCAGTTTGCATTATGTGAGGCTCTTCATTGCGTGTGTTAAAGTGCATTCGTTCCAATGATGGGCATCACCTATCATAGTGGGGGCACAACATTCCAGAGCATATGTATGTGTGTGTGTGTGTGTGTGTGTGTGTGTGTGTGTGTGTGTGTGTGTGTGTGTGTGTGTGTGTGTGTGTGTGTGTGTGTGTGTGTGCATGTGTGAGAGTGGGCATCCATTCTCTGAAACATACCATTATTCCAGTAGGGGTAACTCTTTCTCAATGGCAAACACCTTACACCTGGGTGAAGAGGCTTATTCATTATGCCACATGCTGGGTAGAAGCACAGGGACTGTCTCTTAATTGGGGACAGAAAATCATCTTGAAGTAATTTAAATTGATTGAACACCTAGTGTCAATACACTGATCCATATCTATGGGAATGAAACAGCTGTTCTTGCCCAATTCTGGCATTAGACTGTGAATTTAATCTCCGGCTCTCGTATGAATAAAACCGATGCCCAGCCAAATAGGGCACTTCTTCCCCAGTAAAGCATGTGCCCTAATGGACTGGATCACCTAATTATCAACAAAATGACTCTGGCTTCATCCTTTTGAAGTGCAACTCTATTTATGCAATGCAATGTTGAGGCATACGACATGCCGGCATAACTGCGACAGAAGAAGAATTCGACTCCGCCAGCATTTCTGAACGCGTGGGAAACGCTCCGCAATGTATGGTGGTGTAGGAAAAGCATTTCCCGCACCGGGAATCGAACCCGGGCCTCACGGGTGAGAGCCGTGTATCCTAACCACTAGACCATGCGGGAGGTGACGAGCCCCGTTGCTCGAATCTCTATAGTTCATCAACGCCTGCGGACCGACCCGGGCCCGGCCACGTGCAGTGTCCTAATCTGCACCGGGTGGATGGACCTGCCCGACGGTCCAGCCACAGATTCGACAGGCGGGCCTCAGTCGCGGCCAATGCCACCATGGGTCGCAGCGTGCTCGACGAGTAGGCCTACCTGTCGAAGATGTCTTGACCCTTTGGAGGGGTTAGCTCGTGCATATCCAGGGGTGTAGCTTTGTATGCCTTTGGGAGGACACTCCGGGAGGCGGGGGGGGGGGTAGGGGCGCATCAACTGCATAGGTTATACACAGCTGGGAGGACACTCCCCCGTGTTGGATTTGCCCAACATAACCTTAACTTTGAACATGAGACCTATGTGATATGCCCACCACAGTCTATTTCGACCCGCCCATTGCCTTCATGTATGGTGCCCTCCCATTAACCTACACCTAGGTAGGTAGGTATGTGCATATCAGTGTGTGCTACAAAACAGTACACATTACTTTTCCTTCCTTGGTGTCAGTGCTGGGACAACCATCTGTATTATTGCTTGGTTGCTAGCTGCTCAACAGAATGCTTGCGCTATAACAATAGCCAGCAATGGCCATGGGCATAGTTAGTGATGGACTATGGACTAGTCTTCCCTCCCCCCCCACCCCACCCTCTCACTGGAGACATGTGCCCCTCTGACTGGGAAAATATCCCTACAGATGTTCGAAGGCACTCTAATTCGAATGCATGTAATGAAATTGCTAGCCAAAGTCAGCCAGACAAATAATTTTGGTGCACCAGAATCGAAGTTGCCGAAATCCGAGTTTCTTCCGTGAGAGAGACGGAAGGCAGAGAGATGACAGTCAAGAGTTTGCCCTCTGCCACGAAAATCGTTCCTGCCCCTCCCCACACCCCTGGGGTTGGACGCCGCCCAGAAACTGAACGTGGTGACGTTATCGCTCGCCAGTATGCATGGCTGGGAGTAAATCGGGTCCCAGGCAACCAGCTGAGTTGTTTTTTTTTGCCGGTGTGAACATTGCCAATTCTCAGTGCGGAAAATAGCCGCTGCTATCCCGACATTTTTGATGACATCTTTGATGCCATTTTTGATCCCAGATATGTAGTTCTTAGGTCATTCATGAAAAGTAATTCAGTGCAGCATAGTCATGTGACTGTATGCTGCAGTTTACCGGTGCAAATGAGCTTGCATACTCCAAAGCGAAATAATTGTGTGGCTTCAAATGTGAGACTCGAAGTGAGGTGAGCGACCCGAATTTAAATGTCATCCAGTGATGTCCGAAGTGAAATGTGTGCGCTATCCCCTATGTGTCTGCATGTGTCATGTTAGGCTATTATGTCCCTGCTCTTTTTGTATCAGTGTAGTCGTTTGTTGAAAAGTGACCCGAATGAATTAGTGCGTGCGATAATTTAAATGATGTCTATGTCCTTCAATTATGTGAAACTTGCAACTCGATCCCTTATGTTGTATTCCAAATATTGGTTCGTTGAAGGCTTGCCGAGACAAGCCGAAGTACAGACCTTATGAAACATCTATCTTTATAATTGCGGTTTAGGGGCGCATCGCCTGCATAGGTCATGCAGCTATCTTTATAATCCAGTGAAGTCCGAGAATCGTCAACAAACTAAACCGAAGAACACGTGAAACGAAACAAAGGAGATGTACCAGGCGCCACGTTATGCAACGATTAGCTTCAAACGTTTTGCCTTTGAGCCCTCCAGATCAGACGTACCATCTCGGAAACACATGACTGTGATTTATATCCAACCAAACCCCATTTTTATGATCTATTAATCATTGTCAGCATGAGCTCTCCTCTCAACACAGTAATACTGAATCAGTGTATGACATCAGTAATGTCATGGTGAAATACCACTATGTGGCCGAGCATGCTCCGCCGAGATACCGTTCACCAGGCTCACCATCTCGGAGACAATGAAGAGCACTCACCATACAGGTGAGACACAGGCAAACATACCCACCCTCAGGGCTAGACGTGAACACTTACCCTCCACATAAGGTACTGGTGACCCTATCCGTTCTGCGCTATCGGTGAGACACCAGTGAACAGACCTGTTGCAAGTCCTATATGTGATTATCTATTTCAGTTAAAGAATAATGCATGATTTAAAGGTGCGTGAGAGTCAGTAATTTGGTGGCGTGTATAGTGTGCTGCACATTGCCTCTTAACATTCATCACCGGCGGAGTTGGAACACTTTTGGTACGTTTATGTCTGCACAGGTGATTGGTGTGGTTGACAGATGGAATCATGTTCGCTGGATGCTGATTATAGGCTATTCATTGCTGGCTTGCTCACCTTGATTTCATTGCTGAGTTTGTATAAAGTAATGGCCTGTCGAAGTGCTTACCGCGAATGCACCTGTGCAATGTCCACCACGTAAACCAACCCGATTTGCTTCGCGCATGGCTTTGGATGCTATCTGTGTAACCTGTTATTGGATTCGGTTCGTTGCAGAAACCACACCCACACTGCATGTCAATGCATGCCTAGCTCTGGCTCGTGGTCCTAAGTTCCTGCTGGCCTCTGACTGCCCTGGTATTTATGTTTGTGTGCCTTGCACCAAAGCCTGACGCATCCTGTGTGGCTGCGCATGCATGCAGAACATGAAGGCAACTTGAATAAACGCAGCAAGATGTGCGTCTTAACAAACGACTTTTCCGGCGGTGATGACAAGACCTACCTTCAGACTAGGTCATGGGGGGAGTCTTAGCGCTAACAGGCGGTGCTTGAGCACCAGCTAATGATGGCCGAGCACGACCTAGCTTTCAGAAATTCAACACTAGTGCCTGTGGGGATGTGTGCAAAAGCACTACCTGAAATTCTCGAACGACTCTGGTAAACTCCACCAGTGGACCAGGCCAGTGGCACGCACTCACCCTCCCAGCGAGACACCGGTGAGGACGATGCGGGCCCGCGGGAAGGACGCGTGTATATGGTCGATGACGTAGCCCAGATCGTCACTGTTGGCGGCACAGTAGGTCCGTGGGGTCTGGCGAACACACAGCAGTCAGGTCACGGTCATGGTCACGGTCCCATGCCCACGGCACAGTAGGTCCGCGGGGTCTGGCGAACACACAGCAGCCAGGTCACGGTCACAGTCACGGTCACATGCCCACGGTACAGTAGGTCCGTGGGGTCTGGCGAACACACAGCAGCCAGGTCACGGTAACAGTCACGGTCACATGCCCACGGTACAGTAGGTCCGCGGGGTCTGGCGAACACACAGCAGCCAGGTCACGGTCACGGTCACATGCCCACGGTACAGTAGGTCCGTGGGGTCTGGCGAACACACAGCAGCCAGGTCACGGTCACGGTCACATGCCCACGGTACGGTAGGTCCGTGGGGTCTGGCGAACACACAGCAGCCAGGTCACGGTCACGGTCACATGCCCACGGTACAGTAGGTCCGTGGGGTCTGGCGAACACAGCAGCCAGGTCACGGTCACGGTCACGGTCACGGTCACATGCCCACGGTACGATAGGTCCGTGGGGTCTGGCGAACACAGCAGCCAGGTCACGGTCACCGTCATGGTCACATGCCCACGGTACAATAGGTCCGTGGGGTCTGGCGAACACACAGCAGCCAGGTCACGGTCACGGTCATGGTCACATGCCCACGGTACGGCAGGTCCGTGGGGTCTGGCGAACACAGCAGCCAGGTCACGGTCACGGTCACGGTCACGGTCACGGTCATGGTCACATGCCCACGGTACGGCAGGTCCGTGAGGTCTGGCGAACACACAGCAGTCAGGTCACGGTCATGGTCACATGCCCACGGTACGGTAGGTCCGTGGGGTCTGGCGAACACACAGCAGCCAGGTCACGGTCACGGTCACGGTCATGGTCACATGCCCACGGTACAGTAGGTCCGTGGGGTCTGGCGAACACACAGCAGCCAGGTCACGGTCACTGTCACATGCCCACGGTACAGTGGGTCCGTGTGGTCTGGGGAACACAGCAGCCAGGTCACGGTAACAGTCACGGTCACATGCCCACGGTACAGTAGGTCCGTGGGGTCTGGCGAACACAGCAGCCAGGTCACGGTCACGGTCACGGTCACATGCCCACGGTACGGCAGGTCCGTGGGGTCTGGCGAACACAGCAGCCAGGTCACGGTAACAGTCACGGTCACATGCCCACGGCACAGTAGGTCCGTGGGGTCTGGCGAACACACAGCAGCCAGGTCACGGTCACGGTCACGGTCACGGTCACATGCCCACGGCACAGTAGGTACGTGGGGTCCGAAATCAGACGATAAGACGAGATAACGATAGTGGTAAAGCAAACAAATTTGGACGGCAGTACACTGTAAAATGCGCCTGAACGCTTTCAGAACACCATGCAAGCGAGGCATAACCAACTGGGCATCTCAGACTTGGGAAACTGATACCCCTGTCTGATATGATATCTCAGACTTAGGAAACTGATAGCCCTGTCTGCTTCTCAGCAGTCATCTGTGTGTGTTGTTTTGGCAATGCAGGCGTTGCAGAGCTATGGAGTCATGCTCTCACCCTTTCCATTTCCCAGGTGGCTAACTTTCAGAAGCTCGTGATTGAAGTCCGTACTCCAGCCAGCGCGGCCGTTTGGAAAAGCAATCATTTATATTCTTTTTCCACGGAGCTGTCGAGGCTCAGTCTGAATTACGATACGACGCAGCGTTATTTGCCTTACTGCCTGCATTTTCAGGTTTAAAAAATAATTCAGGTTTGTGAAGTTGTGGGCACTTGAAGCATTTGGAGTTTAGACGAAATCGGAGGTTATAAACATAGGGTTTTTTTAAGCACTGGCGCGTTCGAAATTGGAAGTTCCGAAACGTTGTGCATTTCAACACGGTAGCTCTCAATACGCTCAACTATCGCCATTTCACGGGTTTGGAAACCGTCAGAAATGTGAAATTCGGGGAATTTAAAATGTATGGTTTTAAAAATTCCAGGCTGGGGGGTGTGGGGCCTGATATAGAACAGTGACCACACATGAGAACCACGCACTCGATGCAGCCAGAGCATGCCACTGTGTTCGATGCTGTGATCTTGGCTTCCATTCATAACCATCCCAAAATGCACTTGCGTGGTCCTAGCTATCAACTGACTGCGTAGTCCAGCTCCATCACTTGATACTGTTTGCCACGCTGCTTAGTAACGACGACGCGCACCCGAACACTTATGTACATCATACTTCCTGGAATGAGCTTCGCCACGGGGACAGGGAGCAGGGAGGGAAGGAGCGGATGGGATCCATGAGGCGGACAATTGTTGACAATTCATATTACACACACGGCCGTTGTATGGAAATAAGACGTGGCACGCACAGTATACTCTGCCGAGCCCACACTCTCCAATTCAATAGCTTTAACTTAGTGGGGCCCTTTTACGCGATAATCAAAGGCTATTTTTACTGAGGCCGTATGGAGAAACAATGTGGAAGTTGTCAGCCTCAGTTGACATTCCAACAACTGCAGCATAATTGGCTAGCAAACATGTGCATCAGGAATAAAAACATTTTGGTAACAAAGTGAATTCTACTTTCTTCACATTCCATGCAAACATATTTTCCAGCATTGTATTGGAATATTTCAGCGTGATTTATTATCGTAATATGCCATGTTGATGTTCAATGTGAGTGTCATAATTATGCTGGAATAACCTGGTGCAGTCTTAATGGGTACACAAAATATTGATGTCAACAAGACGGACTTACGTCAATATCAGCGGTATTAATCACATAGACCGCCGATCGTCACCGATCATTGTGGGGAGGGGGAGGGGGGGGGGAAGGTAGGGGGCGCATCAACTGCATGGGTTATACAGCGGTCAGTGAGTATTCTCCCGCGCTAATGCGACGGCGGTGTAGCGCCAGTTACCTTGAGCTGCACTCCGCCGCGGCCCCGCTGGTTCAGCACCACGCAGTTGGCCCCGATCCGCTCAGACACCTGGATCAGGCTGCGGATGTAGTCCGACTGGCTGCTGCCTGTCGGGCGACACCACACCAGACCAGTCACACCTGGATCAGAGCAGTCGAAACTGATTCAAAGCTAGTGAATCTGAACCAGACCATGGGATTAGGAGCTGACCAAAATACAACTAAATGACACATCCCCACTTGCTTCATTGCTTCGTAGCTTGTTGGCAAGGGAAGGGGGTATGTAAGAACACAACACGATGGGACCTAACACGGCGACTGGGGAGTTATGGGCGGCTGCTGTAGAGCACCTCACCCGTCACTCCAGGCACCAGCAGGACGATGGGGCTCGGGTCGTCACAGTGTTGGGACCTAACACGGCGACTGGGGAGTTATGGGCAGCTGCTGTAAAGCATCTCACCCGTCACTCCAGGCACCAGCAGGACGATGAGGTGCGGGTCGGTCGGTGACTCAGTGTTTGGACCTAACACGGCGACCGGGTCGTTATGGGTGGCTGCTGTAGAGCACCTCACCCGTCAGTCCGGGCACCAACAGGACGATGGGGTGCGGGTCGTCACAGTGTTGGGACCTAACATGGCGACTGGGGCGTTATGGGTGGCTGCTGTAGAGCACCTCACCCGTCAGTCCGGGCACCAGCAGGACGATGGGGTGCGGGTCGTCACGGGCCTGGCCGGCTCTGAACGACTGTCGATGCCAGTCCAGCCCCACAACGCCGCCGTCCGGCAGATCCACCAACTCCCTGCCAACCGGCCAACACTTGAACTTGGGGTACGGCACAGGGTAAGTGGTTACCCCTGATCCATTGGTAGTGACCGAGCCCACAGTAAATCCAAAAGTACAAAAACGAGATGCACGCCAGTGAAGACTCACGAACAACACACAAAACCGTGTTACAGTTCTGTTGGTAATTTGAATGGAATGAACAGCATTCTATTTGCTGAAAAAGGCTTACCCAAAACATACAATGTGTTATCCAGATCATGTGAAATCACACGATGACAACATTCCCGCAGAAGCAATCTGGCTAACCTAAGGCATAGCATATCTTAAGAACACCTGGTTCTGGGGCTTCGCCCCCTAGTTAGCTCAGTGCATAAAGCGCTGGCCCGCAAAGCTTTCCCCGTCTCGGCACAACCGGTTCGAGTTCACGCGCTCGCTGTACAACGCCCCCGGCTGGGATGGCCAGTTGGCAACTGGCCAAGCAAGGTCGGGGGTGCAGGCACTAGGCGGCCGTGGCAGACTTTGTGCGTGCGATAAACTCTCGGTCAAAAACTGTGCTAGAGAAGTGGTATTTTCCAATCCGAAGGTGCGTTCGGTGTCGATGCAACAAGCTTTCGCTCAGTGCGGACTCTGATTCTGTGAAGCCTCTCCAACAACTCGAACTAAATAAAAAGAGAGAGAAAAAACAAGCATCTACCGAACATCTTTATACGGGGCAAGGCGTGTTCTACATAGGTCTTCTTAATTGCTATTCCATGGCAGACAAATCAGACGTCTTCTTGTCAGCGACCGATGCGTTTCCCGTTGTCTATAATTTTGACAACATTTGCGGTTGATTCACGCCCAAAAGAGGAGCACGGAAGGTGAAGTAATATTATGCACTGGTTCCACCGTAATTTCTAATAAAGCGGCGCCCAATTCTAAATGATGTTTTCGTTCATCGCATCTATAAATACTGCACCACAACCAATATTGCACCGAAACCGCATCCGCGCATTCAGGAAAATCACTAATGCGTTCGTGGGGAGAGAATGTATTTGCAGGGAGATTCCAGTCATGTTGGAAAGTTATGCAACAACTGTGCAGCATCTGCCTAACTGCGTATTACAGACGCGTAAAGACGCATGGCACGGAAACTCAACACCATGTACATCAAGAGATAGACAAGCATTTTCGTATTATCCCGGAATATCCCAACTCCGTTTTTCGAGCACCTTTTTAAGCTGATGGCCTCAATATAATCCATTTTCACAACTAAAACAAAAAACAAAACAAAAACACACTCACTCCCTTTGAGCATGCAGTCGCAGTGAGCTGCAAAAAAACAAAACAAAAAACAATACAATAATCAAACCGGGCGACTGGCTTGCGACTCCAGGCCATTCGACCATGTGTCAAACGTTACAGCTACCTCTCCCCATCTGTATGGCAACGGTAGCTTCACTAATCCCCCAGCAGCATAGCTCGTCGTACATCGCGCACGTTCCAGGCTTTACGACCATCTGCTATCCGCCTACATCGCCTGCGGGCATCCGATTTGGACGGGTGCGGCGCGCAACTGCGACTCCGAAGCGGCAATTTAAGTCCGCTTGAAGTACGGCCGGAAGTGGGATTATCTCGACTTACAAACCGGCTCCAATGGGCGCAATACGACCCACCTGCGCCACACGGGCACGACCGACGTCCGTCAGGACCCAGCTGGGACCGAGCGCCCGCGCTTGTCGACTTTTCAGTTCCGTTTCAGAAGGACGTCAGACGACCGTAAACACGTCAGACGACCGCAAAGATGACGTCAGACGACCGTAAAGACGTCAGACGACCGCAAAGACGTCAGACGACCATACATACGTCAGACGACCGTAAATACGTCAGACGACCGCAAATACGTCAGACGACCGCAAAGACGTCAGACAACCGTGAAGACGTCAGACGACCGTAAAGACGACCGTAAGTACGTCAGACAACTGGAAAGACGTCAGACGACCGCAAAGACGTCAGACGACCATACATACGTCAGACGACCGTAAATACGTCAGACGACCGCAAATACGTCAGACGACCGCAAAGACGTCAGACAACCGTGAAGACGTCAGACGACCGTAAAGACGACCGTAAGTACGTCAGACAACTGGAAAGACGTCAGACGACCGCAAAGACGACAGCAGACGACCGTACAGACGACCTGAAGCATGCGCGGCGTGCAACGGGCTCGTCTTGCAGTCGAATGTATCACTTCCCGATCCGGCACGGCGGGAAGGCACGTGCGGCCCGCGCGAGGGAACGACACAGGACTGCCGATAAAAGTCAGGTGAGGGAACGGGACAACATGACCTGTTCGAGGTGATGGGACACGCAGGCGGGAGAAGGAGCAGGGCCCAATGGAGCAAGCTGTTCGAAGTAATGCAGCCATCGCATCGGAAAGCCGGACACTACCCGATGCGTGGAGAAAGCCAGACACTACCCGATACGTGGAAAAAGTCGGACACTACCCGATACGTGGAGAAAGCCGGACACTACTCGATACGTGGAAAAAGCCTGACACTACTCGACACGTGGAGTAGATACCAACTGCCCAGATAATAGTGAACTAGGGTGGAATATACCACTTACTGAACACTGAACCGACGTCCTTCCCAAAGATGTATCGACATTGTGCTTCTCGGTGCGTTCTTGTGAGGTCTTCATTCCTCGTTTCTAACAGTATCCCGTAAATAAGTATCATGCTTATGCTCACCATAACGGATCCGGGACCGTGATAACGAACATTCTGTAGTGCAATTCCAGGTAAAGGGATTACCTATGATGTGCTATGTTATACAATACCAGTTTACAGCATAGATATTTGTATCGTTATCGTTGAAACGGGATCCCCAAATTGGGTACCTCTTAAAACACGCAAAACGAGTAGTTGTACGCCATTGTCTCAAAACTGGGTTTTAGGGATCACAGTATTTTAAACAGCATTTAAATACCATGGCGATTTCGACATCCCACTGTACTCTTTTCGACATCTCACACCTAACGAGAAATCATTATTTTAACACGGCGCCAGAGAGGCGGTCCGTCGGCGCGGCCGGCGTCACCTCTGGTAGTCGATGGCCGGCAGCTGGCTGCGAAACACGCTGCCCAGGATGGTCTGCAGGCGCGCCTCCAGGCACCACGGCGTCGGCCAGTAGCGCTCCTGCAGCAGCGGCAGGTGCGACTCCAGGAAGCGGGCGAACTTGCTGCCCGCCTTGACGGCCATCACCGGCTTCTGTCGACGCCGGGGGCGGGTCAGCCAGGGTCACCGCAACTCCGAGGGGAGGGAGGGGAGGGGGAGGTCAGTTGGGTCGGTCAGGTGGCATGGATGAGGTAGCAGCCATGGGTCGAGTATGGGAGGCTAGAGTTAAACAAGAAGACACCTTTTTGTGATGCTCAACAAACTAAAGTTTTACTACTCAACAAGCAGCTGACTAGTTTTTGTGCTGCAACCTGCAAATTGCTGATTGTGGTTACTGATTGGCTGAATGATAAGCACATACTCCAAACTGTACACTAAGCTCTGCCAATTTTCATGTTGTAAACATGAATGTATAACATGTTGATATGTAAACATATAAACATGTTATACATCCTTGTCACACATGTGATATAGAGCACAACATTTTTGGTAGAAGATTGTGGAACAATGTCTGGAGAAGCAGCTGGTGTGAATATTGGGTTTCATCTGACACACACATTAGGACAGCAGACTGAATATTATGGACATGTCTTTTACTAGCCACATGTCACAACATTTAAACAAACCACCTACATAGAGCAGCCAGAGTGAGTCAATTGAGTCATAAGAGAGAGAAGGAACTCAGCAGGTGGGACAAATGGGAGTCAGGGTGGATACATAGCACATGCACATCTTTCCCTCACAGAACATGTACATCCTTGGCTATTATTACAAAGAGACTGGTCTGTAAAATACAATACTCAATGGAACCTAGACCTAATATGATGCCATTGTTAGCATGGCCTCAGGACCTAACAATCACTAATCTCAATTTGATCTAATTGGAGGATAATGGTATGGAAAAGTGTGTGCTAGTGCACACTGAAGCACAAAGTGGTACATACTAACTAGCCTTTCATGGGGCAGATGGTTTACTTAAAACATGTGATATAGTATTGATTACCATCGGTGTCATTTTATGAAGTTGGCTGGTGGAGAGGAAATGACCCTATTGGTCAAAGCTACCCTGGACACCATTTGTACCTATTGTATATACCCAATAGGCCTAATATCTAGTGTTTACCATATATGGTCCAATTAGTTAAGCTTCAGCCTAATTGATGGGCAAAAGCAATGATTAAGGGAGTCAGATCAATTATGGGGAGGGTGCAGTGACCCCCTTAGCATACACAAAGGGAAACCCTATTGATTAGGGTCTTATTTTTCTAGTCTTATAGTGTCTGCCCCTTACAGGCCTAACCCAGATGGCCCCTGTGGCTCTTATTAAGCTTTAGCACTTTATTAATTTATACTAGAACTGGGTCAGTATTTCTAATTCTATTTTTGTTATTTTTGCACTGCACTCCATGCACTTTTTCTTCCAAAGATAGGTCCACTGGATGAAACTTTTCCTTCACAAGTCAGTACACCACTTTTCTCACCACCTGCTGCACCTCATAAAGCCATCTTCCATACTGTACAGTCTTGGCTTTAGTTCTACTTTTCTTCTTGAAAAAAAAAACTTTTTTTCTTTAGCTTTACTTTTTTAAATTCTACTTTTTTATGCCTCACAATTATTGAACTTTCCTTTCAGAGGAATCCTCATGGTATGAGTTTTTGTTTGGCAACAGTGTCATTCCAATTGAAGTGATTTGTTCAGTGTCATAGGGCCTGCATGCACTGAACTATACACATTGGCAGGAGTGCTGTCAACAGGTGGTTAGGCATCAGCAAGGGATGATGCAGTAGTTGGTGACCAACTGAAAAGTTAGCATTTGTGAGATAAATTAGTAGTCATATTGTTTTAATCACATTAATACATATGACATTTAAACTCTTTTGTCAAAATTCTGTATTTACTAGAGGACAACTCTACAAAGTTGCTTCACCTGATACAAATTGTCTTTTATACAATCAAGTACATCTGATGGAGTGACCTTTATACCACACAAATTGAAACAGGAATGAGATGCAAGACTAGGTTTTAAGGAAACAGCACATGAACAGGATTAAGGACACACCACTGGCAGATCCAGGGGGAAACCTGGAGGATATGGCAGCCACCCCCATAAATGGTAGTGCCCCTCTGGCCTGGAGAAGGCAACCCTCCAAGGCTTGAGTGCAGCCCCTCAACTATTTTTTTGCAGGCAAAGGCACCTTTCTGAGAGTAAAAGGTGTCCCCTTGGAAGGAAATGCTTCCACCAGAGAGACTCAAGTGCCCCCCACAAATTTTTCAGCCAGAGGCACCCCTCCAGGTATTTCCTCAGTGGCACTCCTCCAAAAAGGTGCCTATCTGGACAAGTGCCCCTGATGACAATTCCTGGATCCATCCTGGATAAAAACATTGACCAAACAAGTAGCCTATATATGATAGCCTAAACAGTTTTTATATTGATCCTACACATGCATACTGAAATTGAATTGAAGCAACATGACACGAAATTTACCTGGACACATTTCGAAAAATAGTAGGTAATAAATCCAGCAATGGACAAAACAATCCAAGTTGAGGTGCTACCCGGCACACCCAAAAAATCGAGCATCGCGGAAGAGGCAACTGAAGAAGCAAGCGGTATTTTAAATGAACTCTGACCCCAATACAATTTTGGTGAAAAAATTGTCAGTATCGATTGGAGGAGTTGGCGCTCTACGCTGCGCGTCAGCGGCGATAGTTCTTTTTTAGTGACTTTCCTACAGGATGATCAAGTGGCGCTCGCGGCGTTGACGTCAACTCTTGCTGACTGTAGGGAAGGTGCTGATTGGCTTAGCGTGGTTTCAACCTGGCCAATGCAGTGAAGCCAGTGTTGCCCGATCGCTGACACGGTTGAAGGTAGAACAACTTCAAAGGTCAAGGTGTCATGGCCGCGCCTGTTGTTTATGTGAACGGAGAAACAACAATGGCAGGGACTGATGTATAGGTATGCATTGCATGAATATGAGCGCCAAGCTAACGGACATGGAAAACATACATGACTGCAGCTGATAGCAGCGGCAGTCGCTGCGGTAGCGGCTATCGAACACGAATAGGCTACCAGATTTCTGACATCGCTGCCATGAAATGGTTTTTAGACCCACCAAAAAATACGCCGGGTTGGGAATACATGCTGTTACTGTAGTACTGAGAAATAATTTGGATACTTGAAGACTACCCCTACCCACCTACCTACTTCGGTACCTAATAGAACAGGGTTGGGTTTGTTCTTTTGTAGCCCTGGATGCGGAGGGCAACAGTTGGTATTGTTTTGCTTTAAGGGTTCATGGGACAAGTTTTACACACATTTTACCTCCATGAAGTAGGTAGGTAACCAAATAAGTTAGCCTTCGTAAGGGTGGGTTTTGTTATTGAGTTTTGAATTTCAAATTGAAAAATAAGTGTATTATTGCAGTTTAAGGTGACCACAATACAAGTTTTAAGCACATTTTGCCTCCCTGAAGCATACAAATAGGTTGTGTTTGGTGAAGTTAGGTTAGGTTTTTGTTGTAAGTTAGAAAACATTTTTTTTTTGGGGGGGCATTTTTTTTTTCAAAAATAAATTGAGCTTTCTTCAAAAACAGTCCAGGATGGCTTATGTCAGATTAGGTTAGGCTAGTTTTTTTTTTTCATTTGAAAATCTTTGACACAAAAATTGCCTGGAAGTTTTCCATTTTGCAAAAATAGTTTGTTTTCTTGCATGGAAGGTTAGGCTAGGTTAGGTTATGTTATGTTATGTTGCATAATTTGGTAAATTTTTGATAAAAGGTGTTTTGGGATTTTTGGGAATTGTTTTTCAGAATATGATGTTTATGAATGTGACTAAGAAGATGCAACCACTCATTTTTGGTGCTGATGCTTACTTTTCAATTTGAACTATGGCATCATATCGGTATGGTGTGATGATGTCATAGGTATGGCACCGAGGCTTCGACTGGCTAATGCTACAAATGGTTCACATACCTTAATGAGATGGTCGAAGTAGCTTAACCTAACCTAACCTCATGGTGCATTATATAAATTATAGCTATGATAAACTGAGAGGTAAGCAGGTTAGGTTAGGTTGAGCTACTTCGACCATCTTATTCAGGTATGTGAACCGTTTATAGCATTAGCCAGTCAACCTAACCTCATGGCATATTATATAAATTATAGCTATGATAAACCAAGAGGTAAGCAGGTTAGGTTAGGGGTAGGTCAGGTCAGGTCAGGTCAGGTCAGGTCAGACTAGGCTAGGCTAGGCAAGGTTGGGTTAGGTTAGTTTAGGTTAAGCTACTTTGACCATCTCATTAAGGTATGTGAACCACTTGTAGCATTAGCCAGTCAAAGCCTCAGTGCCATACCTATGACATCATTACACCATACCAATGTGATGTCATTGTCCAAATTGAAAGGTAAGCATCAGCACCAAAAATGAGTGGTCGCATCTTCTTAGTCATGTTCATGAATGTCATATTCTGAAAAAGTATTCCCAAAATTCCCAAAACACCTTTTAGCAAAAATTTACCCATAATTTTTCTTGATTTGAACATCACTTTTATTCTAAACTGCAATTTTACGAAAATAAGTAAGGCTGGTTTTGGTGGTGTTGTTGCAGTTTAAGGTATCCATGATACAAATTTTACACACATTTCACCTCCATGAAGCAAGTAAAGGGGTTAAGTTATGTTGGTTTTTATGTTAACATTTTTGAGGATTTTTTTTTTATTTATAATTTGCCATTAAATAATAATTTGTATTACTGAACAGTATGCATTTGGAGAGGAAATGAGTGATTGCATCATGCCAACTACATTCATAAACATTGCATTTGGAAAAAAAATGCAAGAATTCACAAATGACCTTGAACTGAAAATTTATCACCAAACCTAACCAATTTCTTTCCTTTATGGAGGTAAAATATGTGTAAGCTTGTCTTGCAAACACCTTCAAGCATAATAATACTGTAGTTTATTGTCAAACATCACAATTTGAAGATAATTTTCTGGAGAGGATAATGTTCTGGATGTAAGAAATCCAGGAGCAACCTATTCTTCTTACCCTGGTATAGGGTTCTAGGTTACTGATCTTCATGCAGAGAACCCTCCTGATCAATTTGCCATAAGTTGGATTATGTCTAGCAATATTTTGAATCTGTATATTGGGTCACTTGAGTGTAAAAACTGTAACTCATTACCACTTTTGCACAGAACATGCATTCCCTGCACTCTAAGAAAGACGCAGTATCACTCTTCTTTGAAAACTATCCCAGACAGGATGTTGTCGGACAGGTGAATACTGTTGATTGCCATGTCTTGATAGCCATTGTGGGTGTTGTTTTATATGCTTCTGAGACGGGGCAAGTGCACCCTCATTGTTAGTTTTGCACCCCCCCCCCCCCAATAATATCAACTTTTAACATGGAGCCTTATGGAGCATGCCTCCAATCCATTTTGATCTGCCCATTGCCTTCCTGTATTGTGCACCTCATTAATTTTCAGAATTAAATGCTCTGGTGGCTACAATTCAGTTTCAAGTTGGCATCCTTGATATTCTTTCAACTTCTTCTTGTCCTTGTTCTTCTTCTCCTCCTTCTTGTCCTTGATCCACATGTTGGTTAAAAAATAGCATGTTTTCCTAGAAATAAAAGATATCAGATGAATGTAAAGCATGTGTTCAGTGTATGGGTAACGTGATGAATGTTCTGATTATGAAATGTTGGAAGAATTGATTCTGCCAGCTGTGAAAAAGTAATACTCCTGTGACATAGCTATTCAGTGGAGGTCAAGGTCATGTGCATTCACTCCAGGCACAGATTCAGAAATTCATGAAGGAAGGGACAAAGATGCCAGGCCCCAAGCTGGGTATAACCATATCAAACTGTTGTCCTTGGAGAACAACCATTTTCTGAGGAAAAAGAGAAGTGGATTATGTACTATCATTTACTTTTTCAGAACGATTTATTTGTATTCAAGCGACTTTGCCTAAGATTGATTTTGGGATGTTTGGTGCCCAACATATATTCATGATGCTGATAGCATGCCCATTGCATGATTGCAGCATCTTCTCTAACCTTCCTGTGAGCATTGCCCCTTACACTTATGTGGCATATCTTATGACACTCCAGCAGTATGTCAGACCATCTGCCAGCAACATTTACTAGCCTCAGAAATCTGCTTCATCCAACAACATCTATCACCATAAAAATCATGCAGTATCCCCCAGTGGCATTTCCATAACCTCCAGATGGGTGCAAACGACCCAGTAGCTGGTGCACCATAAAGTGCCAACCACCACCATTATAAGATCTAGAAACATCCACCCAATACCAGGTACCCAATGTTTTGTATGTTTGGAGCTGTAGGGTTGTCTCCCTCCTGCTTGAAGGTGGTTTATGGTCAATGCCTCACACTGGATTATTTCCCCCTACATTCTAGAAACACAGTTCAAAATGAGGATAAAGTATGAGATGGTATGATGACAAGGGTCTCACCAAGATCTCAATATGAACCCCAGGATTCTGGCGACATCTAAAATCTTACCCTATCTCTGGTGAATCCCAGAAACATACCTGTATCTTCATCGTGAGAAATGAAATGGCTGGTTTGGTGTTCTTGGTGATTTGTGCTAATGACTGTTGCCCAGGTTGCTGTGACTGCTCTGTAATTAGTGATGAATGCAATGGATCAGCACTGGTTCCACAGGTGGTGGAGCAGCTGGATGGCCTGCAGGACGATGACTTCCGAGGTGGCGTCCTCGGCCTGCTGTTCTACATGTTTCTCTCGCCATTCGCGATGCGCTACCCACCGCCTGCCAGCTACCGACTCCGCGTTATCAGTGACGTCATCAAAAACGTGAGTTGGCATGTATACTGTTGGTGTACTCTAATGCTGGGTGCGCTCTTTGTCACAATTATTCTGCGGATTCTATTGTGTGTGATGTTGCATATTCTGCTGGCTCCAACCACAAAGCGTTCTGGCAAGTTTCGAGCTGTATGTGAACTACGTGAGCCATTTGCATCGCTATTCATGAATATGCGAACTTAACTTGAGAAAGCCTCATTGTTTGTGGCATAATCACCCATAGAACCATTTGTGTGCAGCTTAGCCCAATCGTATTATCTTCACAAAGTTACATATACACTTTCCATATCTATCGTGGTTCATCTAACCATGTCTCATGAGCGTCGCCATCGTTGACGAAACTATACAGGACAGAGCATGGACAGCTTGCTGCAGTCCGCGCGTTCCTCGCGGAATCCACCAAGCCTACGCACAGATTTCGTGAGGAATGACGAGGTACGACATATGACGTGAGAGTCCGCAGAATCCAGGGACAGAATGTGGCAAGTTGCCCACACTGTAAGTCCCTAATTCTGTATGGGGTGTCCGTGCATGCATGGCTTTTCAGGACTCAAAATACCTGACCCTTCTGAATTTGAGCTCCAGAGAGCACAAATGACCGCATAGGCCCTTCTTGCGCATTGCGGCAAAGATGAACATGTTCACGGTCGCCTTGTGCCTCCCTGGTCGTGTGGGTGAGCGCTGAGCAGGCTGGTCATGTGGTGGCGTGCAAGAAGGGATTACCCGGGTGCATGTGTGCTATGCAGTGTGCACCCGGTAAGCTCAGCATCTCCATTCCTGTTCCGGACTGAAGTCAGTTTGATTTGGTGCTGGTAAGCGTTTCTGGATGCTGTAAGATGCCTGTTCTGAGAGGGATTCACGAATGATTTCAAAGGAACTTCACAACATGCAACTGTAGTAGCTGTTACTTTCTTCACTGTAGTCGATGCATGGTGTCAGTGCCATCAAAATTTGGTAGGGCGTAAGGTGTTCCTCTGCCAATATCTGCTCACACTTTGTCCTATCATGTCGCCAAATTGTTTCAACGTCATCAGGTGTTTTGACGTCTTCGCCTACTACCCTTCGCTACCAAAGATGAATTCCAGGGCACTGCTCGCATGTTCATCAACCTCCCACCACTGTGTCCAAATTCATCTTCAGCCAGTTGTCTGATGTCAGTGAGGTGTCAGATTTTTGCCGTGAATGATACACATATTAATATAAATTGAATAAATAGATGCGATGTTTTGCATTCTTTGCAAAGCGTCGCAATTGTATGCCATCGTAATATTCAGCTATCGGTTTGTTCAGGATTCAGTCCGGCACTTGAATGCAGACTTGGAACTGAAGAGTATGCTAGCTGGATTTTGCACACCATCAATCTCTGGGATACACCAGCGATCGGGCAGCCAAGATTCAAATGAAGAGCAACATATTCAGCTTCAGGTGTAAATATTTTCACGTTAAGTGCCCTAAAGCGCAAATAACTAAATAACTAACAAATATTTTCACGTTGTGCAACGTTACCCACCCACCTTTCCCAAGTTGGACACAGTGGTTTCGTAACTCTAATTTTCAGAGTGGTGCAGTGGTGCAGCCATCAACTGACATGTGGTCAGCGGGGTGCCGGGGCTGGCCTGCCGTGCCCACGGCTGGGGTGTTGTTCCCCAGCTGGATGTGGGGGGGGGCGGCGGCCGGAGCTGGCATGCGGTATCCTGGACCGGGGGTGTTGTTCCCCAGCTGGAGGGCGGAGGCCGGGAGGTGCCGGAGCTGGCCTACCGTATCCTGGACCGGGGGTGTTGTTCCCCAGCTGGAGGGCGGAGGCCGCGAGGTGCCGGAGCTGGCCTACCGTATCCTGGACCGGGGGTGTTGTTCCCCAGCTGGAGGGCGGAGGCCGCGAGGTGCCGGAGCTGGCCTACCGTATGCACGGCCAGCTGAGCGGCGCCCCGGACGCCGCCGACACGGACGGCTACGTGGTCTATCAGCTGACGGCCACCGCCTCGGTGGTGCTGTGGGAGAACCGCTGCCTGCTGGCGGCCGACACCACCGGCCTGCGCACCTGGCAGGTGGGAATGGCACCGCCATGGAATGTCACCGCCGTGGAATGGCACCGCCGTGGAATGTCACCGCCGTGGAATGGCACCGCCGTGGAATGTCACCGCCATGCGTGTGCCCCGCGTGCGCCAGGCGGGGAACGTTGCCGTGTCTTGCGTGACGGCTGGCAATGTCACTGTCCGCCGTGAGGCGCGTCCAAATGGCGTCTCCCGCACGTAGATTGGCGATTTCGTCTGTGCGGGTCTCTGTGTGTGTGTGTGTGTGTGGTGTGTGTGGTGTGTGTGTGCTAGGTGGGAAGGTTCTGGGTCGTCATAAAACTCTGGTGTGCTATGAAGGAAGACCAAGGGGTCGTTTAATTTGCTATAGCAGAGTAAAACGCCTGAAGCGTCTGTGCGACGTCAGCAAGACCCCGCCGTGAGAAGCGTTCGGTGCTGTTAGATTTTCGCTTGCAGTCGGACGCTGGGACACAAACCGGCTCGTCCCTGGCAGGTGCGGCCGATGCTCTAGTATTCCTAGATAATACATTTTGTGAGAAATTGTTATCTAATGTCATTGTCACACTCCCCTGGATGCGACTTCTTCATCTGCCGTGCCCGGTTTCCATTAAAGTGAGCTGGCTTATTTTCGTTAAAGAGCATAATTAGATATTCAAAACGTGCTCACGACAAGCAGCTAAAATCAATCCATGAAGTTGGCCGCACTGAAAACAATATTATACAGCAAAGTGAAGGTTGACAAACAAACTGAAACTCAAAACAAGTCGAACCAATACAAACCAATAACAACGTCAGATCGCAAGTCGGTTTGTTCCGGTGCTCCAGAAGCATCCCTTCCGGCTCCTCCAATTTTCTATTGATATCAATAACCTGTCAAAATCTATACATTCCGGCTGCGTGCTTTAAACTGACCACGCCAAATTGTTCCGAACGGAACAAATTCTCCCCGGCCGACGAGCCGCCGCTGCGGCAGGAGGCTCGTCTGGCGGCCTGGCTCCCCGGCCGACGAGCCGCCGCTGCGGCAGGAGGCTCGTCTGGCGGCCTGGCCCGTCCACTGGCCACTGTCGCTCAAGCCTAGCAAATGGAAGGCGTTCACGGTGGCCGTCCATAGGCGACACGAAGTAGCGTTGTGCCGCTTAACAATTTGGCACACATGTGCCACTCATTCGTCGTACTTGCCAACTGGTAATGAATTACCGCGCTGCCCGAAATGTCACGCACGCCTATCTGTGCGTCATGTGCTGCTCTCCTGCCCCGGTTATGAGGAGGAGCGTTGACGCCACTTTGGACGCGTTCAGTCACTGTCACTGAGTGAAGTTTTAGGCGACGACTCGAGTATTGTCCAATCGGGGAAGCTTTTTGCTTACCTCGCCGAAGTATCATTTTCTGTAATATACGCACCACGCTGAAAAGGTTTAACGTTTGTTAGACTATTGTGACTATTGTTATTTGTTACCTCATGACGTTTTCGTTCAGTTTGTTACTATGATCACGGAATAGCAGTATCCTGCGAAGTTTAACTAGCATATGCAATATATCGAAGCGTAAATAACTTACTGTTATGGGCGCTTCATGACCAATGAAGTCGATGCGCCCTTATGCCCCAATATCTAACTAACTAACTAACGATGGCCGCCAAGCTTGTCCACGTCCATATAAAGTATAAAATCAGCCAGACTGAATTGGGCAGTGGCAGAAATACGACATCTCAGTGTATTATTAGAACCGAAGCTATATTTTGTCGTCCTACGTCTGCAATGCAGTTGACAGAGTAAATAGGGCTTTCGGTTTGTTCATGAGACCTTTCCAAACAGGATGTCTCAATTTACAATTCAATCTAACTGCATTGACTGCAGCATATTTGACAAATGTTGGTTATTCGAATATGCCGCTGTCGTTTGGACTGGCGCAGCCACTCCACACGATGCGGATCGATCGTGTACAACATAACTTTTGTAAGTTTATATTTCCCATGGATTCCTTCCCATAGATGTATTTTCTTTATGCAACATGCGTTTCGTAATATATGATACATCTTTCAGCTTAGCGCCCTTGATTCAATATGGCGAACTGCCGAAGCACTTCATAATTCCATCGCCCCAAGACGAGTACAGTTCGGTGTCCCTTTTATTAGGAATGTAATACAATTCCAAGCTGACTCTCATCACCTTCTTTCCTGCCCATCTCCCTGTTTGCACTGCAGCGATCGATCCTGACACACAATGTACGTGCGACACCGAGGAGGCTTGCAAATACGGTGCAGTCGGTACTGTTTTGCAGACTTCTCGACTGGATATTTGTTTTTAGAGAGAACACCACAGCCGGACCTGTTGTGTGCTGACTCGCTGACCTCATGCAACACCCGGGTATCAGTTTGTATGTTGTTCGGACGGCACTAGATGCGCCCCAATGTAGCGTGCTGCCATGTCTTAGCTTTTAGACGTATCTGGTACGTGTACAGCAGTCAGCACGACTTGCCACTTATCTAACTTCGAGTGTGGCCTAATGTCCAAGACGCGATCACGCGCAGACGTGAGAGTGGATGTGGATGTGTGCGCAGATAGGGGGTGGAGGGTATGTGGATGTGTGCGCGGATGTGGGGGAGGGGATGCGGATGTGGGGGATGTGTGCACAGGTGTGGGAAGCTGTGAGCTTCACCGCATGCTTTACACTCTATTTTCCCTTTTCGTGTATGCGTTTTTATCATCTTTATAACTATGTTTCTGTGTATGACTTCCTATAATCACCAACCAGCACCTTGCAATGTTTCGTCCTCCGACTTCACCCGTCAGTGGACGCCATTCCGTTGGGCATCCGGGAATATCTAAATGCGTAAAGTATGCAAGAACACAGTTGATTCGCTTAGCCCACTGGGCAGGTACACAGATGCAGACAGACGCCAGCTTGGGTCTGCCATTCCACGGCGGGAAAATGTCCGCGGCAGCACCAGCGCTGGTGCCGCAGTGTCACGATGCCACACCAGGGATCATCACCGTTGTTGTGCCGCGGACCATGCCGGGATCCCAGTTCCCATAATCGTCGGGGTGACGGTGGTGCAGTTTGTCCGCCAGCTGGCTCCGGGCCTTCGTGAGCCTCCGGGCTGTGTTTGTGGCGAGTGGTGCCCACGTGACTGTGGATCACAATACTGGTGATGCAGAGGCACCAGCAGGCGCCACCACTGCCTCCAGTTGTAGTGGTGCCCACGTCGCTGTGGATCACGACACCGGTGCACCGGTGTCGTGATCGCTCTACATCACCGTCGCGGTGATGTAGAGACGCCGACATGCGACATCACCCCTGCAGTTGTGGACGCGCGTTTGTCGATCGAACCTCATCCACACCAGTCGCGTGCGATCCAAGATAGGTGCGTGAACGTCCTGTACATTTGTACAGGATGCTATATTGTGTATATTGTGCAGGATGTACTCACATGCTCGCAAGCAGACGACCGACTGCGCGTGAAAACGTCAGACAGCCGTGAGGATCGAACCGGTCACCCCAGGATCGGACACCGTTCGTGTTGACAGGCGGGCAAGGCGCTGCTGGACTGGTACCTGCTGCGGCCGGAGGGCATCCGGGGCAGACGGGTGTTGGAGCTGGGCGCCGGACTGGGACTGGCTGGTGAGCGCGAGCGACCGCCGACGACACACCGCCACGCACGTGGCCGCGAGCGACCGCCGACGACGCACCGCCACGCACGTGGCCGCGAGCGACCGCCGACGACGCACCGCCACGCACGTGGCCGCGAGCGACCGCCGACGACGCACCGCCACGCACGTGGCCGACGCAACACACAGTGGAGAAACACACACAACACAACACAGTGGTTGGTTATTGGTTTTACGACACGTCGACCACACAACACAGTGGAGATACACGCACAACACAACACAGTGGAGAGACACGCACAACACAACACAGCCACAGTGCGCACAACAACATGAACCGATACAGCAGCAGCGATATACCGATACAGCAGTAGCGATGTACCGATACAGAAGTAGCGATATACCGATACAGCAGTAGCGATGTACCGATACAGAAGTAGCGATATACCGATACAGCAGCAGCGATGCATCGATACAGCACAGCAGATACAGCAGATTGTGCCAACGTGCACGCAGATAGGAGCAGAAACAGCACACACCATGGCTGGTGTAGCAGCAACAGCATAGTCTGGTTAGTTAGTTGGTTATTTGGGCTTACGGGCGCATCGACTGCGTTGGCCATACAGCACAGCACAGTCTGCACGGGCTCTTCAAGACAGCAATGCTTACTAGCGCAGCCAAGCCACATCAGACTCGGCCACACAAAAACAAAAACGCAATTGCTCATTTAGCAGCATACATGCGGTACAGCAGTGTCACGGCACACTCGTGGGTACAAGAACACAACACAGCATCTATGTATTCGCCCAGTGACACCACGACGCCCCCGCCCCGTGGGCACAGTGACGCCACGACACGCCAATGCAGTTAATGCGCCTCCTGAAACCCCAATAACACCAACAACGACACGCCAATGGGTGTAGAAACACAACAGCACAATGTGCGGACGTAGTTATAGCGGCGGACACTGGGCCACTGCTGGTGTTTCGCGACGTGAGGTGTCGCGATGTGACGTGAGGTGTCAGACATGGATTGCCACCATTGAGTGAAGTGTTGTCAGACGTCAGTCACCTGGAGTGTACTGTTCTCGGGGCTGACCCCGTGCCTGGTGCCATCACTTGCTGTGAGGTGTGCTATTACAGTGACACAGATTTCCAGGTTGGAGTGGGAATTTGTGCCCATCTGTGGATAATTTGTCACTCCTGCCTTTCAATACCACTGATCTGATAATGTTCCTCTTCCCTCCTTTCCAGCTCTTGCACCCAAGATAGTAGTCAAACTTGAAGCATCGATTCATCATGAATGGCATGTTGACAATATCTCTCACCACCCTCATTTTAAGTAACACCAGACCCTGCCCACATACCAGCAAGTTGCTCTAAAGTCCTATCCAATTTTCCACTTCCGTCTTGAATTTTCCACTCGTCAACTGCATTTTCAATACTAATTTCAGTTTTGACATCCAAGCTCAAAATGAATCTGAGAACACTGCAATATTATGGCTTTATTGACTGATTGATTACCGGTCTAATGTCACCTTGTGAGTTTTGCAGTGTTCTGGAGGGGTCGAATAGTAATGTTTTGATGGTGTGTTCTCCAGCACTAATCCCCATGGCATTGCTCCACGGGTCTTATCATGACCCCATAAAGTTTGCCCCAGTGATAAATTATTCGTGAAACAGGGTGGAATATACCACCTTGTGAACACCGGAAGGACATCCTTCCCAAAGAAGCATCGACATCGTGCTTCTTGATGTGTGTTTATGAAGTCTCCATGCCTCGTTCTTAACGGTGTCTTGTGAGCAATTATCATGCTTATGCTCACCATTACAGATTGTGATACATAAACATCTCGTACCTGATGCTATTTCAGGTAAAGAGATTACCTATGATTCTTATCTTATGAGATTACCTATGCATTCTTATCGGTGTCATTAACATAAGTATCCTCATATTAGGTGTCTCCCAAAATAAACGAAAAAGATGCACATATATGCACGTTATGGGCTAAAAATTGAGTTTGAAGAACTTGAACGACATGCTAAACGACATCGTTTCCACGGCCAAGTTGGACATCTTACTGGACTCGTTTCGACATCTCACACCTAACGAAGAACCAATATTTAATGCTGTTGCCCCATGCTTGACAGTTCGATGGCAGGGCGACCCGACAACCTCTACCACAGGCGGTGTTGAAAAAAAAACGCATTTGCTGCATTTTTGTCATGTAGTACATCATCCCTGCCAATGGACTATCCTTTCATTTTTCTTGCCATAAGACTGAGTGATGTTTGAAATGACTATATGCTGATGCTCTGCCGTAAAGATGACAGAAACTCGCTGGGAAATGCAAATAATATTTTCTGATGTCATCCGAAATAAAATTTTCCACAAAAATTTGATTGCCACGAAGTTTTCCTTTCCAAATCCAGTATTCGGAGGCGCAAATCCAACCGTTCGCCCCGGTTTGATGCTTACTGCACAGCTCTGACTCGGACAGCAGGTCCAGCGATGACCTGTGGGGTGTGCTCTGCAGGTCTGGCGCTGTGCAGGCTGTGTGAACCAGAATCGTACCACATCACCGACGGACACCCCATGGTCGTGGAGGTGAGTCCTGTCTCCAACGGCCTGCTCCGTGACTCTGCGAACTTCCGCTGCTGGCGTGTCAAGTGATGAAAACGACTGGGGATAGGCGCAGGCCAAGCCTTGGATTGGACCAGGAGGAAAATAATTGAGCGGGCCTACCCACCGGGTGCCACGTTACATTATGAAAGCATGGGAGGGTGGGGTGAGCATTTAGTGGTCCGGCACTGTCAGTGGTGGAGATGACGACCCACACTTACTTACTCTCCATTTCATGCTCCCACCTGTCATGAACAGTTAATGTCGCAAACCCTTCTAGTTGGCGGTATCTTATGGCGTTGAATCGCCCCCTTCTACTGCGCGATAACACTGAGTGTCTACCGGCCCCGTTGATTGTTTGCGTATTGGGTGGTTCACGACGCACTTTATGCACGATCACCGCTAATGGCGCCGCCCAGACTGTTTCGCTGGTGGGCCGCGGGATCGGCAAATGTCCCGAGTGGTGCGTGTGTTTAACCCGGGATCTTGATATCCAGAGTTGAGCACCTTAACCACTCGGCCATCCCCGCCCCGCCGGTCCCGTTGAGAGCATGCAGTTCATATTTTGCTGCGTCCGTGACGGGCGTGCTCTCGGCCTTTGCAGATGCTGAAGCATAACGTGCGGATTAACCTGGACCTGGCGGACGCCGGCCTGCGTGTCGCGGACGCCGCCGCGTGCGCCGCGTTCGTCTCGGACGCGGCGGACGGCGCGCGGCTGCCGGCGCCGTGCCGCGGTCCGGCCGACGGTGGCGCCCCTGACGGCGACCTGAGCGCCACGCTGTGCGGCACGCGACTGACGGCCGGCACGCTGGACTGGTTCAGCTTCTGCGGCGAGGACGCCGGCCGGCTGGACGTGGACCTCGTGCTAGCCGCAGGTGAGGCGCTGTCTGGGCGGGCGGAGGCCGAGGGGTGGCAGGTGGTGCGGTTTTCCATGTGTGACGACCGCTGTGCTGCCTGCCTCCTATCCGGTGAAGCATCTCTCTCTGTCTCTCTGTCCTTCTGTCTCTTTCTTTTTCTTTCTGTACCTATCTATCTCTTGCATCCATCCCTTGTCCCTGTTTCAACCTGTTTAAATATCTGTCCCTGTCTCTCAAATGTAATCGTGTCTGATCAGTCATGCTGAGGCAGTTCTGGCCATTTTCTTGGGCATGCTATTATATGGGCCGCATCACCATTGTGACAGGGACTAGTCGTGTGAATCATTGCTTGCCGTTAATGTCATCTCTGCTCTTCAGCTTCCTCGCTATATCACAGCCACTTGTGTATCGAATTTCCCTTCCCTGTGTCACTTGTGTATCCCTGTGTCTGTGTTTTGGTTTCATTGATATCCATGCACACGCCACATGCAGCGGCCGTCCCCGACCCGTGACCCACAACCCTGCCGACGCCGGCAGACGTGACCTACAACCCGGAGTTGCACGCGCCGCTGGTGCGCACGCTCCGCCTCCTGCTGGACCACGTGACTCCGGCACCCGAGGTGCTGCTGGCGCTCACTGACCGCAACGAGGTCACCACCGCCCGGCTCATGTCGGAGCTCGGTAAGAGGCCACCACCTCCCGGCTCATGTCGGAGCTCGGTAGGAGGCTGCCACCGCCCGGCTCATGTCAGAGCTCGGTAAGGGGCCACCACCGCCCGGCTCATGTCGGAGTTCGGTAAGAGGCCACCACCGCCCGGCTCATGTTGGAACTCGGTAAGAGGCTGCAACCGGCCGGCTCATGTCGGAGCTCGGTAAGAGGCTGTCACCGCCCGGCTCATGTCGGAGGTCGGGGAAGAGGCCACAACCGCCCGGCTCATGTCGGAGCTCGGTAAGAGGCCACAACCGCCCGGCTCATGTCGTTGCTCGGTAAGAGGCCACCACCGCCCGGCTCACGTCGGAGCTCGGTAAGGGGCTGCCACCGACCGGTTCATGTCGAAGTTGGTCGGCAAGAGGCTAATGTCGAAACTTGGTAGGATATCACCACCGAGTCATGTCTGAGCTCGGTAAGAGGCGAATCTGACCTACTCACCATCAGCTCGGTAAGAAGCTACCACCCCTCCCCTCCGACTCATCTCGGTAAGAGGCCACCGCTGCACAACTAATGTCTGAGCCCCTTTAGAGGCTATTTTTGCTGGATTTGTTATTGAGCTCATTAAAGGCGGCCATTGATGAACCGGTCGGAGCGACATTGAGTAGAGTCATTTCACTATTTCTTGAATTGCTCAGCGGGAGGCTAGAGATACAACAGTTCATATTTTAGACAAGTCGAGTAAGCTTTGGTCAATGGGAAGTGAACCAGCTCGTGCCAGGAGCGGGCTTCCTGGTGGGTGGGCCCGCTGCAAGTGAGCCGTCATCGACTCGGGCGGAGCAGGTACCCCGGAACCTCATGTAGGAGAGTGTCCTGAACACTCGACTTCCGGAGGAGCTGTGTGACTTCGACGTCCACGTGTTCCAGGGTCCAGGGCGTCGGTGGCTCAGTGGTTAAGCTGGGCGTCTGGGAAATCGGAGGTACAGGGTTCGAATCCCCGCAGTGCCCGCCCTCCCGGAGATGGGCGCAAAATGACCAATGCAGTCGACGCGCCCTAAAGCACAAATCCACCACCACCACCACCAGGGTGAGAGGCGGGCGACGCCATCTGGCCTCAGCTGCCTTGTGCGTCGAAAAGTCGCACACACGTGTTCTTAAGTCCACCCTCCCCCATGGATGCTATATGACCCTTGCAGCCGACGCGCCCCTAAACTACAATAACTAACTAACTCCTCCCCTTTCCACCCCCCAGTCGAAATTATAATTCGATTTGGCCCCCAGTATCGGCAAGCTATGCGTTTTGTTTAGTAGGTGATACAGTATTAGACACTCGCCAACGTCCATATCCGCTGCCACATATGTTATTACCCGCATGTTATCACTCGTATTGACGGCAAAATCAGGACGTTTAGGTGGAAAACAGCACGTAACAAGACAATATTTACAGTCCGAGTCTGCTACATGACCAATGCAGTCTATGCGCCCTGAAGCCCAAATAACTAACAGTCCGAGTCTGATAGCTCACTTCTTACCAAAATATTCGCAGATTTAACTGGATGAGACTTACAGATATCGGGCAATACAATGGAGCGAACATTAATTGCATAAGTTACCGGTTCGGCGTGTGAAGTTAAATAAATACAATAAGCTTGTGCCCGTGAACTTTTAATTTAAATCCGATGGGGAAAGCGTAAAATTACATGGGGCAGCCAACTGCAAGTCAATTTGGACAGGCCAGGGTGTCGGTGTGTGACCAGGAGTGTCTCGTCGGCAGCCGACCAGGGGCTCCGGCAGAAGCTGCTGGCAACTCCGGCCAACAACCAGTCCTCCTTCCTCATGGACGAGGTCTCCAAGGTCAAGGTGTTCCACATCGAACGGGCTCCGCACCAGATGGCCGCGTGACGGAGCTGCCCTGTGCCGTGACGGCCACACTCCTGTCTGCGACGGCCCTGTGTCGTGACGTGACGTGACGTACTGGCGTGACGGATGGGCTGCATGTTGAACCTCAGCGGACGCCCTCAACGCGCTGTTCGACACCAACACCGACACCACCGCGCCCGTAGACAATGCTCAGTCGGAGGCCTGGCGAGCGAACGTCGCCGCGTGGCTATGTGGTGAACAACCGGCGTGCTGCCAGTTATTGGCGCCGTTCACCGTGCAATCCCTTGGAGTGTTTGACGGCCGGCTTCTGGCCTCCCCAAGCTCAGCTGACGGCGTCAGTACATGTGACGAGGCGCAGATCCGGCAGCACATGACGACGCTGTGTCCTGCTGTGTGCTCAGAGGACCGAACTGTGGGAAGTTTGAGATGATGTTTTGCACCCTATACGCATGACTTCCTGCTTGGACAATACAGAAGTGGAACTTGAGTTGATTTCGCTTGGTTGTTCGCCGCAGGACAGAGGTTGACTGATGAGGTTACCGCACGGTTACAGTCATGTCATGCTGCAGAAGCCAGACTAGTGTAGCCAAAGAGGGCAGACATGTTTTCACAACCGATTTGGAAAGGTTGCGAGGTCAGACAACTATGACTTTCCCGGGCGTGGCAAGTTTCGATCGGCACTGAACGGTACCGTGCAGCGAATATCGGACACGCCCACAGTGAAACGGAGCGGAAAGTTAAAACGCACGGACAGCCATTGGAATACGGATAACTTACTGGCAATTGGCATCGCGTAGTCCTCACACAAAGAATGTCAACGGCGACTGGTGCACCTTCCGCTGCCTCACTTCGCGTGTTTGCCGCATCGGTAACAATTTATTGCCCGTAACAAAACAATAAAATAATACAACTGATAATGGGACATCTGGAAACGCACCTCACAGTGACAGTCGAGTCTGTGGACCGCTCCGAGCTACTCCGGCATAAAACGGATGACCCCGTACGCAGGGTCGATCCGAGCTACTCTGGCATGCAACGGACGACCCCATACACAGGGTCGATCCCAGCCACTTCGGCATACAACAGGTGACCCGATACGCAGCGACACGGCGGACATTTTCGCCCGCCCGTCTGGCTGACGTTTCCCGACGCGGGGGCAGGGGGAGTTGCCGTGTGCGGCGGCGGCGGTCGGTCGGTCGGTCGGTCGGTCGGCGTTCGAGGGACGGCGGGTCTGTGGTGTCGCGACTACGTGACGCAGAACTTCCAGTTGGCTCGGTACAGGTCGTTGCGCACGCGATCCGCGTCCAGCTCCCTGCAACGTCAACATATCAAATAAGCACATGAAATATCGAATTAATATTGTTCTGGGATGCTCGTGAATGCTACAACCCAGTGTTCTTGCGTATCCTCCCTAGTTCACAACATGCAGTACGTTGGAGTGCTGTGATCTATGACAGTGCGTCGACAATAATGTGGTCGGGTTAACAATGTTAACATTTATGCGATCATGGTCAACTGTACCAGGGAATTCACTTGTATCGGAGACTTCACCTGTTGTAGTTGTCTCCCGCTCACCTATACCAGACCCTCCAGCTGCCAACCGACCTGCACCAGACACTCCACCTACCAGCTGTTCCATGGCCTCCCCGCCCACCCACCAACCCACCAGTATCCGGGGCCTCCCCACCCACCAACCCACCTGTACCCAGGGCCTCCCCACCCACCTGCACCAGTGGTCTAGGGGTAAGATGCTCGTCTCACAATCGCAAGATTGTGGGTTCGAGTCTCACCTGTCACTACTCTTCGCCCGCGACCAATCGGCGTGAGAAATTGACGACGCTATATGACTCAACGGTCGACGTGTCGTAAAAACCAATAACCAACCAACCCACCTGCACCAGACACTCCACCCACCAACCCACCTGTACCCGGGGCCTCCCTACCCACCTGTCCACCCACCAACCCACCTGTACCCAGGGCCTCCCCACCCACCTGTACCAGACACTCCACCCACCAACCCACCTGTACCCAGGGCCTCCCCACCCACCTGTACCAGACACTCCACCCACCAACCCACCTGTACCCAGGGCCTCCCAACCCACCTGTACCCAGGGCCTCCCCACCCACCTGTACTGCGGCTGCCAGCTGTTGACGATCTTGTCGTTGAGACTGCGCACGTCCGCCTCCATGTAGTCCTTGAACTCGCGTCGGATGCGGTCGGCCAGCCGCCGCTGCTGCCGCTCGGCCTGCGTCAGGTCGCTGCGCTCGCGCGCCAGCAGCTGCGCCAGGTCGCGGAAGTTGGCCTGGTAGTACTGGTGCACGCGGTTCAGGTCGGCAGTGTAGCCGTCCGCGTCGTAGAACTCGCGGATCGACTCCTTCTCGAGCCGGCGCACGGCGCGCAGCCGACTCCGCTGGATCTCCAGCATCTCCTCGAACACGGCGCGCAGCAGCTGGCGGCGCGGCCGGTCGGTCAGCACGTGGTGGGGGAGCGGTCAAGGTCACCAGGACAGGCCGATGTTGATTTGGGGGTATTGCTAACGTCATGAGGAGCGCGGTTGGAGTCCGAAGAGGTCGAGGTCATTGAAATAGTGACCGGTTATCACGCTGAAATCAACGACAACAGGAGTTGATGTCACGGTGCTAAAAGGTTGATGTGCACGATGGAGGCTGAGGTCATTGGTAGAGGTCGACATTCACGAAACGTCAAAGCTGCAGGCTTAGACATTGGGCACGGCTACGATCGTCGAGATTAGGCGCTTGTCACAGATAGACAGGTGAAACTCAGGGAGAGGGAGGGACCATGAAGGTCGACGTCACAACCAGGGATGACGGCATCATGAAGCACGCGACAGCTTTCCAAAGAACAATCAAAGCATATGCAACACCAAACACTTCTCAAAGCTTCCGACCGGCTTCCTGATCGAGAAGCGGCATCTCTTGACCAGACGGACCGCGGCACCACTCACCAGTTCCTCCTTGCTCTTGTTGAGGGCGGAGCGCGACTCGAACTGCTGCTGGAACGAGCTGACGTACCGCTGGGCCCGCAGACACGAGATCTTGCTGTCTCTCGGCATGTTTCTGTCGCATCCACACCACAATCTCGTCGCCGACCGCGATATCGTAACACAGACGAACAGAGTGGGGGAGCAGGAACCGGTGAGCAGAAAGGCTGAACAAGGTAAGATAGCAGAAAACACAAACAATAGGTGAATAGAAGGAAGAGGAAAAGAACAAAACAGCCGAGGAGGAAAGGAACGAGATATACAAAGATAAATGAAAGATACAGGAGAGGTAGCAGGGCGTACGAGAGAGCGAGAGAAGGCAGATAAAGAGAATAAAGAAATGAAACGATACACAAAGCGACTGAAGATACACGAGCACATTACCACACAATGCGCAGCATGCAACCTCTGACCCCTACCGGTTCCTGACATCTACCAATCGCGACGCTCCACCGCTAGAGGACTGCAGCGCTCAGACAGTCAAAACGGTTCGCCGTGTATCTTTCCTCCATCAGAGCCATCGCCACGCGTGCTGGACCCACATATCAGCATTCCACAGCACGGTACAGTGAGTAGCTGACACGACTGCTTCACATCCAACATGCCATTTCGGCACCGCTCGGGATAGGCTACAACTACACGGTCCGTGAAACACTCCCTGGACTCTTTTGAGACGCCGAGGTCTAATGTTTTACCAGACTTTTAAAGATCACTAGGGTTCACCACTCGGCGATAGCTCGTCTAAATGGTCGTGACGAGTTGTGAGTGCACCATTCGGACTGCTATCTTAGTGAAATGTGCTACACGGACGACATCTCGACCAATTGCCTCCCCGATCGTCGCAAGGTGCACTGGCCCTAGAGGGGTGCGGATTGGCCAAACACGTCCACCGAGCCGTACGCATCGAAGCCGTTTGGGATTCGAACGTCCGACGGCGGCTGGACGAGGAACTGACCGCAACGTCATGTTTCATCTAACACACTTGACGAAGATACCGCCCCGGTCACTCAGTTGGTTAGAGCGCTGGCCTGCTCTGGTCTCCCTGTCCTGGCAACACAGGGTTCGAGTCGCTTCGCGCGCTCGCATTTAGCCCCCGGGTGGTAGAGTCAGTTGGCAGCTGGCCCAATAAGGCCGGAGACGAGCTACCGGGCGGCCGTGTCGGTGCATTGACGCTACGTTAAACTTTCGGTCAAAATTATGCCGTAGAACTGGAATTCATGGATCGGGTGGTGGGGCCAGGGTTCACGCAACCAGCTCTGCTTAGCAATAGAACCCTGGTTCATAAAGCCACCTCAGCAAGAACTTTGATTAATTTAAAAAAAAAGAAGAAGATATAGCCCGAATATCATTGAAACCACTCGGAGTTGCCAGCCTCTCACGCCACATGATGACAGCGGAGCCGACATCCGCACAGCTACTGCAATCGGAGCCCATCGAAGAGCTCCGCGTGCTACACTCCAGACGACGCTTGTACACGTGCATCGATGGAGGGACCATCACTGCAGCCGGCCACCTTATCCCCACCCCGTGACGCCTCGCCACAGCTCAGCACCACCGGCGGGACCATCACTGCAGCCCGCCACCCTACCCTCACCCCCGTCCACCCCGTGACGCCCCGCCGCTGTTTGATCCGGCACACGGCGCCCACTCACCGGATCTTGATCTGGCGGCGTTTGCAGTCTGAGAGCTCGCGAAACCGCTGGTCGTGCACCTTCTGCTGGCGCATGATGTCCGTCAGCAGCGACTGTCGCTGAAGCACGTCCCGCCGCTGCCGACACGAGCACGGCCGTCACCGTGGCACAGTCACACAGTGGCCACGACGGTGTCGGCCGCAACACCCCAACGCAAACTTCTCCACGACGGCGCACGAGCGCTGCTCCCGGGGTGAAAAGTCGGCGGCATCGCGACGCAAACAGCCGCGCTTCTGCTGAACGACGAATGTTGTCGTGGACACCAACACGCATTCCTGTCGTACTCCGAGCTGTCTCAGCGTTTTGCCTGGTTCGACAACACTGCCCGGAAGACTTCAACGGCACTGGCAGGCCAAGCCTAAAGCACGGCGACTACCTGGAATCACTCGCGTAGATGTCTGGATAATTATCACTCACGGATATTTCAGTGGATTTGTGAGAGCATCTCAGCTACGGTCCTTTCACGCCAGCACCGTAAATACCCCCTCCCATCCACACAGGTAATTCAGGAGGCGGGTACGCCAGCATCACAGGAAGGCATTCGACTGGGCCAGTCGACAGAAACGCGGCGTGGTTCAGACGTCGACGGTCAGTACCTAGTACCTACCCGTATTTTGATCTTCCTCGATTCGACCGGCTCGACCAGACTCATGATGTACTTCATCTGCTGACGATACTGTCCCAGGAGGCGCCGCTTGGTCTCGCCAGACACGTGCACGTACGGAAACTCGCGCCGCAGGTACTCGAACACGTCAGCCTCTGAGGGACACAGGGAGAGGGGCTCTGAGTCAGAGGATCCGCTCGTCAGCCCCTGAGGGACACAGGGAGAGGGGCTCTGTGAGTCAGTGCTCGTCAGCCCCTGAGGGACACAGGGAGAGGGGCTCTGTGAGTCAGTGCTCGTCAGCCTCTGAGGGACACAGCGAGAGGGGCTCTGTGAGTCAGAGGCTCTGCTCGTCAGCCTCTGGATGACACAGGGTGTCACTACAGGAGCCCAAGGCCCTCTTCAAGTACAACTTGGACAACTCATCTTGAATTCCCCTACACATTCTAGTGTGTGAAGGTACGGCTTCAATGACGGTTAATACAATTTTAGTGCAATTTTGGGACCATGAGTAATGTGACGCTAAAAAGGGATTAATTTTGGGAAGTTCAGCCTGACTCAGTCCGGTAACACTGACTGAGTTAGACTGCACGTCTCCGATGGAAATTGGGCAGCATGTCTGCACTGGACATTGCACAACACGTCTGTGCTGAGGATTGAGCAATGCATCTGCATTGAATATAGGGCACCACGTCTGTGCAAAAAAAACTGCCCGTCACGTCCGTTCTGAAGACTGGGCACCAAGTCTGTGCTGAAGATCCGGTACCACGTCAGTCTTCTGGAATGGAATGACGATGATGAATCGTGAATTAACAGCCGTTCCATCCCGCTTGCAGCCAGTTTACCCTGTACCACGTGAGAGGACCGGTTCGCTCGTCAGTTGGGGATCACGTCAATAAATAGCAATCGTCAGTTGGGGATCACGTCAATAAATAGCAATCGTCAGTTGGGGATCACGTCAATAAATAGCAAACGTCCTGACGACACACTACATCCCACTTTCAGTCCGCAGATGATTGATGATTGATGATTGACTTTTACATTCAGGTGTACCGACTAAAAAGATCGTGACCCGATCACATCAGCCAAGTAACACAGGATATGGAACAAGGTCCCGAAACGGGATACAGCATCGCTATGCCACCCGCAACAGGAAGAAGATATAATTCGGAGAGAACGCTCGGGATGTTTCAATTATAATTATATTACATAATAGACATAAGTATAATTCGCCAACCATAGTTCATTATCCTTTTATGAACTCCCCATCGCATGTGGGCAAGAATCACCAGTTTTCCTTGCAGTAATAATACGTTAATATATGGTTCTGTGATACAACTGCACCAACTACAACTTACCCCGCAACATTCTGAAGTTAGTCTGAAGAAAAAAAAACTCGCAAAATGATAATATGTAGTTTCAATAGCTTCACCACAACGCTCTCCCAAATTCGGAAACTTGAAGTTCCAATCGTGGCGTCCTTGGAGTTCCATGTTGTCTGGCGGCTGACCTTTGTCCTCGACCTTGAGGTAGGTGTCGTCAGCCTGCGACTCCAGGCAGTCGGTAATGCCGTCGCTGTGGATGGAGCGACGCGACACCTGCTTGGTGTAGCCCACTGAGGATGGCACAGAGACTATCACCAATTGTAGCCCACTGAGGATGGTACAGATACCATCACTAATTGTAGCTCACTGAGGAAGGTACAGATACCATCACTAATTGTAGCCCACTGAGGATGGTACAGAGACAATCGCCAATTGCATCCCACTGAGGATGGCACATATATAATCACCAATTGTAGCCAACTGAGGATGGCACAGATGTAATCACCAAATGTAGCCCACTGAGGATGGCACATATATAATCACCAATTGTAGCCCACTGAGGATGGCACAGACAATCACCAAATGTAGCCCACTGAGGATGGCACATATATAATCACCAATTGTAGCCCACTGAGGATGGCACAGACGATCACCAATTGTAGCCCACTGAGGATGGCACAGATACAATCACCAATTGTAGCCCACTGAGGATGGCACAGAGACAATCATCAATTGTAGCCTACTGAGGATGGCACAGACGATCACCAATTGTAGCCCACTGAGGATGGCACAGAGACAATCACCAATTGTAGCCCACTGAGGATGGCACAGATACAATCACCAATTGTAGCCCACTGAGGATGGCACAGAGACAATCATCAATTGTAGCCTACTGAGGATGGCACAGAGGTAATACAAAATTGTAGCCAAATGATGGTACAGAGGTAATCAGAAATTGCAACTCACTGAGGATGGTACGGAAGTAATCACCAATTACACAGGAGACGAGTGAATACGGTTGATACAACGCCAACGTGGAACACAACCAGGCATACTGGGGGCACCACATACAGTCGATACAACGCCGACATGACACAGAACCAGGCATACTGTGGGCACCACATACAGTCGACACAACGCCAACGTGGAACACAACCAGGCATACTGGGGGCACCACATACAGTCGATACAACGCCGACATGACACAGAACCAGGCATACTGTGGGCACCACATACAGTCGATACAACGCTGACATGGCACAGAACCAGGCATACTGTGGGCACCACATACAGTCGATACAACGCCGACATGGCACACGACCAGGCATACTGTGGGCACCACATACAGTCGATACAACGCCAACGTGGAACACAACCAGGCATACTGGGGGCACCACATACAGTCGATACAACGCTGACATGGCACAGAACCAGGCATACTGTGGGCACCACATACAGTCGATACAACGCCGACATGGCACACGACCAGGCATACTGTGGGCACCACATACAGTCGATACAACGCCGACATGACACAGAACCAGGCATACTGTGGGCACCACATACAGTCGATACAACGCCGACATGGCACACGACCAGGCATACTGTGGGCACCACATACAGTCGATACAACGCCAACGTGGAACACAACCAGGCATACTGTGGGCACCACATACAGTCGATACAACGCCGACATGGCACACGACCAGGCATACTGTGGGCACCACATACAGTCGATACAACGCCGACATGGCACACGACCAGGCATACTGTGGGCACCACATACAGTCGATACAACGCCGACATGGCACACGACCAGGTATACGGGGGGGGGGGGGCAATACATACAGTCGATACAGCATAACGTGGTACACATACTAGTCGTCCCGAGGAGAAGCAATAACATGCTGCACGATACCAACAGGGCACATAGACTAGCTTCACGGACACGTCAGCATGCAGTCAACACAAGCATACGGGCATCATATGGGGCACTCAGCCTGTCGCAGGTGCGGGGCACCCACCCTGTCACAGGTATGGGGCGCCCAGCCTGCCACAGGTACAGGATACCCACCCTGCCATAGGTACAGGACACCCACCCTGCCACAGGTATGGGGCACCCAGTCTGCCACAGGTATGGGGCACCCAGCCTGACACAGGTATGGGGCACCCAGCCTGCCTCAGGTACAGGACACCCACTCTGCCACAGGTATTGGGCGCCAAGCCTGCCACAGGTACAGGACACCCAGCCTGTCACAAGCACGGGGCGCCCACTCTGCCTACGCACTCACTCACCACCTGAGGTGGGCTAATCTGAGACAGACAACAGATACTACCTGACACACGGAATACTCTACTTGACACACTGTAGGTACGGGCCGCTCACTTTGACCGGGGTGCGGCGCGCTGGATACATTGCGGCGCACCTCGCGAGTCACAGTCTCCTTCTGCAGCTGGTCACCGGCCTGCTCTCGAGTGGTCTGGGTGACGGCCCGCTCGCCAGCAGTCTCACGGATCTAATGGCACACGGAGGCACGCAACACGCTGAGCCGACGCGGCGCACTGGTCTGGAAGGTAGCACACGCCGGACACGAACCTCGGATGGCCCCGGCACCGGTGGTGCAGGTGAGTGCCCACCTCCGCAGACGGCAGTGATCCCGACCTCTACAGGCCGCAGCCGCCGTGCAGACAGTGCCGGGAGCCACCACCTCACTCACCTCGGCTATTGCCGGGAGCCACCACCACACTCACCTCGGCTAATGCCGGGAGCCACCACCACACTCACCTCGGCTAATGCCGGGAGCCACCACCACACTCACCTCGGCTATTGCCGGGAGCCACCACCACCCACATCGGCTAATGCCGGGAGCCACCACCACACTCATCTCGGCTATTACCGGGAGCCATCACCACCTACCTCGGCTATTACCGGGAGCCACCACCACCACCACTCACCTCGGCTATGGTCTCGACGTTGCGCGACTGCGGGTGGTAGCGCCGGCCGTGACCGCTGTCCGGATCGCTGGTGGAGCTGCCGGAGCTGTACCGCCGCCGTGCCGGTCGGTGTGCCGGCACACCGGGGTCGCGGCGCGGCTCGGTGCCGTACTGCGCCGGACGACCGCGCCGCCGGCAGTCGTCGTCGTCCTCACGCCGTCCGTGCCGCTCCATCGGGCCAGAGTCCCCAGGGCGTGGTGGCTGCGGCACGGGTGCACAAGGTCAGAGGGTGGACACTGCGATGTGGACGCAGTGTGCGGACAGCGTCCCAAAATATCCGGATTTGGGTGCGAATTAACACCCAGCAGGAAATCATCTTCCACTCTTCTGAACCGGGTTCACCCATATTTTCCCATTAACCCCCTCTGCCCTATAGTAGGGTTCAAAAGTAAAGTATTGTCACCTTTCATACTAACTCCTTACTAACTGCATACACTTATGTCAGGAGTTAGTCTAACTCCTGACATAAGTGTATGCAGCTTTGAAGTGTTCGTGCTTGGTGAACTAACCGAGTCACTGAGGAAATGGGGTGAAATTATGGACTTGCTTTTTACTATCACGCTTGAAACAAAACCTACATTCCTCTTATACTACTTTCTAAGAAACAATGCTTGCACTTTGACCACGTGGTACAAAATCCGTTTCCGGCCACTTGGTGTTCGATTTCTCAGTGTAGACTGCGGCACATCAGTCTCAAAGTGCCATCGGGCGTGGTCAAAATTTTGAACAGTCAACAGGTTATCATCAGTGTCAGGGAACATGAATGCTTACTGCATACCGGTTACAAAAGTTAATAATTAGCGCGTTTGAAATTATAAATATATTATTACGCGATGTGTAACTACGCAAATATCAATCGGCATTTTGTCAATATATTTGCTTCATAAACCAGACCTTCGCTATATACACAACACTCTTTCCTATGCTAGAGGGGAACGGAGATCCACGCCAAGTCCTTGCAGTCCTGCCTTTCAACAAATTCCTTTTGTACACATCCTGTAGAAGCCATAGCTTATCAGTGGCTGCCCATTGAGGGCCACAGTGGGCATGTTCTGCCAGTTGTACCGTCCCGACCAGGTGGCCTCACGCAGCGATATATTCGGCTCAATGCTGTAAGAAGCAGTAACATATTATAATGGGCTCTTGATTTTAGCATTAACTACCTAGTGCTGATGATTTAATGCTTCAGGAGAGCATGGGGAAGCAAAAAGGGTATACAGTATACATCTTATATTATATATATATATATATATATATATATATATATATATATATATATATATATATATATATATATATAATGCATCTCAATTTCCACAGTAAATACAAGGAAACAAGGAGCCAACAATATCACTGGAGGCAAAAGCTACATACCGTAACTTCAAACCGACTAGATTGTTCAATTATTTTTCGTGACACTGGTGTGGTTTACCTAAAGAAAGAAAATGATTCGCAGGCATCCAGTGAAGGAGGCTACAGCACATATAATAAGAGTGATAAATGAATACGCTGACTATTTGACAGTACTGTAGCAAGACACATGACTTATAACATTAAATTACTAACCACGATATCCTTCAGGCAAAATGGGAAAGTACCAAGAAAGATGCTTGAATTTTATAATACAACTTTGACCAGATGTCTTCAACTTCCAAAATATATAGCATGGATAAATTATCTTTTTTTCAACAACATAGAATTCAGGAAGAAAAGTAACACCGAAACACAATGGATTTCTGAACAAAAGTACACCGTAACATAATTAATTTCTTCTCAATTTATCGAGAAAGGAAACCAAGTATTGCTAGCAAAACACAGGTGAACACAAACTGACTAACACAGGCCCACACATGTCAAAGGACAAATGGTAATCAGCTGAAAACACGTGACGCAGCTACCCAATGTCTTCGATGAAGGAAGATGCTACACACTGGTTGCAATGAATCTGCCGCGCTGTACGACATCACAGCAAACCAAATACAAATTAGTGATGCAGTCACGGGCAACCTATCCACAAAGTAGCTATATTCTAAACTGCATGCCCAGGACGGGCTCAGTCGTCTGTTGTCACGCTATTGGCGCAGCAATGGAAACGCTGGCTGCATGACTTACAAGGGTCGCGCAGTCCGATCAGATTTAACAACATCTATTTGGAGAACCTCGAGGAGCACAAGATTCCGTTTGCGTCGACCCGATGCACAGTCACAGCTACAAAAGCGTTACTCTAAAACAAGACAGCCTAACAACATGGTCCCGCAAGAGCTTCTAAACCACAGCTGCGCTACTAAACGTCCGCCTACTAATACAATGAAAATGTGCAAACTGCGGGTAGATGGAAAGTTTAATGGGTAAGCAGGAGTCGGTGACATTTCACAGAAAACAGACCAGCGTACGTGCCAAGAATGCTAAGGATCTTCCAAGTAAGTTTGCATAGATTGGAGAAAGGCTGGCATGGACATTATAATCTTCCAAAGGCAGCAGAACACAACGACATTGGGAAAAACAACGTCCAGAAAGAACCAATTCCATCATGCGGAGGTGTAGCACGATACATTCTTAGTTTTCCATCGAGATTGTCAACAGGACTGGTCAGTACTGGGTCAAAAATAGCAGATTGATTTCATTTACAGCTGAAATCAATCTTCAAAATAAGTGTTCTCAGCTAAGGTGAATTACTCCTTGCGAATGTTGTGACTTCCGGCAATGAAATGGATTCGGAGGGCAATGAGAAATACCTTGGTCGAATGAGTGCCGCATGCCACGTTTTGTGAGGCAGAGAGGCACTTTTCAACAACATAGAATCAAGGAGGGACACGGTGCAGGCGAGGGGATGAAAATGACCCAGACAAGGTTGAGACCGGCCGTGCCGGGCCGATGATCGTTCCGACCGGCTCTCTCACCACTGGCCATCGGTGTGGCTGAAGCAGCGAATGCATTCCATCCACCCAGGCAGCCATTTTCGGTCGCACAATTTCAGTCGCTGCGGTCACCGCACGACGCTCGCGTACGCCGTTGGCCGTTCTTAGTCAGCGCTTTCGTGTGCATTATCGTCCTCCCGGCTATGGCAATGGAGGACTGGGTCTGGACTGGACCGGGCGCCGAACCACATCGGCGCGCCGGTCGAGCTGGCCCGAGCGGCTCAGGTCCCCAGCCGACCAGGCTTGACCCCGCCAGCGAGCGCCAGCGAAACTCGGCCGGACCGAGTCCGACCCAGACGTTGCCGGACAACCAAGCGTGAAAACCAGAAATCCTGGCGTCTGCAGGCCGGTTGAGTTCAGCCTGGCGGCCCACCTAGGTAGCACTCAAGATTTCCAGCGGCGTCGGGAGCCAGGCACAACCCCAGACCCACCTGGGCAGCAGACGCTGGGCAGCAGCGGAGGCTGGGAAGCAGCTCCAGACCCACCTGGGCAGCAGACGCTGGGCAGCAGCGGAGGCTGGGCAACAGCTCCAGACCCACCTGGGCAACAGAGGCTAGGCAGCAGCGGAGGCTGGGCAGCAGCTCCAGACCCACCTGGGCAACAGAGGCTGGGCAGCAGCGGAGGCTGGGCAGCAGCGGAGACCGAGGAGCACCAGTGACGGGAGCAGCTCCAGACCTACCTGTCCCACGTGCTGGCCCCTTGCGCTGGCGCCGTGTGACCCGACCGGCGCCACCACACCGGCCGACTGCCGCACAGTCTGCAGCTCCTCGCTCAGCTGACGGCTGATGTCCACCACAGCCTCGTCCTCGTCCTCGTCCTCGTCCTCGGCCTCGGCGTCCTCGTCCGAATCGCACCGACTGGTGGTCGCGCCCGCCTCCTCGTACTCCTCGGGCGTCAGACTCTGCATCGTCTGTAGACCGTCAAAGGACTGCTGCAGTATAGCTACAGTACAGCTACAGCCTGCACTAGTCTACAGTTATAGCACAGCTACAGCCTACATAACAGTAAAGCTACAAGAAGAACCTTGGGTTCTTTTACGACACATTCGACTGCTAGGTTATACAGCGTCGCCAACCTCCCACGCCGATTGGTCGAGGGTGGACTCGGTAATGCAGCCAGTTGCGGGATTCGAGCCCATAATCTTGCGATCGAGAGTCCAACATCCTACCGACTCAGCCACCGCTGCCCAGACAATAAAGCTACAGTACATCTACAGCATATCTGCAGCTTAAACTGCAGAACAGCTCTGAAGTATAGCCATAGCCCATAACCGCACAGTACCACCTGCCCCACAGGACGGCAGTACAGCACAGCTACACATCATAGATACAGCCTACACTATATTAGTGTTTGAAGTGTTTGAAATGATTGTGCACATTCAGTCATCAGCCTACAGGCAAAGCCATTTCTTCTGATGGAGAGATTGGTGCCATTGGCTTACTTAATTTTTTTTGTTTAATCCAAAATCAACTCCGACACGTCCAGCGTTCATTTACGTCAGACACCTGTATGTGGACTACTAATCTTGCACTGCATTGGGTTGATGGCCACTTACCACCACGCTCGAATTTTCAGATCCCTGTGGTGGTGGATTTGTGCTTTGGGGCGCGTCGACTGCATTGGTCATTTTGCGCCCATTTTCAGATCCCTGATGTCGAGGCCGAACTATAACATTAGTGCAAAAATCGCTGAAATATACACCTCAATGTTTAATTTTTCAGCAAGTTTGACGTCTGTGTTGAGGTTAAGTAGATCAATCTCCATTCTTTCATAAAGATCACAGCAATTACTCAATTGCCGTTGACAGTCGCAAACCAGGTGCATTGTGATCCAAGGTGTATAACCTTGCGACGCTGTAAACCACTTCTGTTTCGCACCGTGCCGCCAGGGACCGACCTCCAGCTGAGAGGTCAGGTCGCTGGTCGGCTGGACTTGGAAGTCGTCCGGACCAGACTCCTCGGCCTCGTCGTACTCTGCGGACGGTCCCTCGTCGTCGTCGGCGGACGATCCCTCGTCGTACTCGGCGGACGGCTCCTCGTCGTCGTCGGCGGACGGTTCCTCGTCGTACTCGGCGGACGGTCCCTCCTCGTAGTCGGCTGACAGCTCGTCGTGTTCGGCCGACGGGTCGTCAGTCATCTGACGCGGAGCATCAGTTCAGATCCGCACACACAGCGGACAACCCGCTCGATTGTCACGTGACCGAGCTCCGATTAAAAGACCACGAGTTCTCGAAACTGGCTACGTGCTTGCTTTCCGACCCTCTCAGAAACCTTGTTCAACTCCTCCAGGCAATTATTTGTATCAGATTCTACTGCTGGCTGATCGACATCAGCTACGTTTGATCGACATTAGTTACGACGTTACGATCGACATTAGCTACGTTGTTGCCATCGATATGAGCTGCGATGCTACGATCGATATTTACATTACGACTATCAGCCCCGATGCTACGATCGATATGTATAAGCCACGATGCTACGATCTATACTGGTTACGATGTTACAATCGACATCAGTTACGATACTACTGTCGTCACTAGTTACGATGTTACAATCGACATCAGGTGCGATCGACATTAGTACGATGCTACGATCGACATTAGCTACGATGTTACGCCATGTTACGATCAGCATGACGATCTGCCCAGCCAGTGCCGTCGGCAGAGCGGACCTCACCTCCGACGCCTCGCCGTCGTCCTCGTAGTGGTGGTAGTGGTGGTGGTCGATGCTGCCCGACACCTGCACTCCGCCGCCGCTGGCCCGCGCCGCCAGCTGACTGGGCCGCGAGGCGGAGGCGCGGCCCAGCGCGTCGAATTCGCCGCCGGGCCCGGCGGGCGCCGCAAGCGGCGACGGCGTGGCGTCCTCGGAGGACTCGGCCACTGCCGCACAACCCGCCGTCACGCTAAACGCTCCAGTTGTATTTTAACACTCTGCATTGGAAGCAGATAGCTATCAGGTGACCATGTTCTGAGAGAACAACTCTTTTACAGCACATCCATTTTTGTACCTACGGATCTTCTGCAGGTACCTAACTTTGGCCCGTGGTTTAGGAGTGATCAGACTACGAATGACAGCAGAAGCAAAATAATTCGAAGGTGAAACATATGCGTCGTTTTCTTTCAAAACTGTGTCAAAACTTCGAAAAACAGTGGGTTAAACATCGCAAGGCATGAGCATGTATTTCATATAACTTCAAAGAACATCATTTAATCTACCAGCAGAAGCCAGCAGCAAGAGGAAGGATCTTTTTCAGAAATGATACAGTTCCGGATAGAATCAGTCGGGCATATGATTTTCTTCCACTTCTGGTGAGAACGCAGGAGGTGCGTAGTGAGAGGACATGCATTTTGCCCAAGAGGATTTGGTGAGCATGACAACATTCCGGCGCAAGAGATTTCACGACATTCACGACATTCACGACAGGACATTTCACGACATTCAGGCGCAAGAGAAAGACACCGCATGTGGCTACCAGGGTTGGAAACAACGAGGATGAGCAAGCTTTCTCCGAGCCGGCGCTCTGCACCCACTATAGCCGTTTTAAGTGACTTAGCGTATGAAACCGTGTGGGCACAAATGTTTTCTATATATCAAAACCTCCTGGTTGGTTGGTTATTGGTTTTACGACACGTCGACCGTTGAGTCATATAGCGTCGCCAATCTCTCACGCCGATTGGTCGCGGGCGAAGAGTAGCGACAGGTGAGATTCGAACCCACAATCTTTCGATTGTGAGACGAGCATCTTACCTCTAGACCACTCGTCCCCACATCAAAACCTCCAGACTGCACACCACTCACACTGCTGCGCAGAGCCGGAGCGAGCCGCCTTGAAGCCGACGTGGCTGGAGCCGCGCCGCACGGCGCCCGAGCCGCTGCTGCCGGCCGCGCCGGCGCCGCCCGAACCACCGCTGCGAGACGCTCGCACCGCCGGGCCAGACTCGCTGCTCGGCAGCGCAGACGGCTCGGCCTCCGGATCGCCTGCCGCGTCGTCTGTTGGTCAGCTGGGCTGCAGGGCGCCTCGACCGCCGCGGTCACGCTGCGCCAACCTCTGACGTCATCGACGGTCAGCACTCACAGTCCGGCCTCGTGGTCACCCGAGGATGGACACCGGTGGTGGTACTCGATATTAGCGTTTCCTCCACGGAGAGTGGCACTTCGCACATAATGAATTTGGTACGCCAGCTTTTGGGGCTACAGAGGAGCAGTTCAAACACTGTTTGTTGGGAGTGAGGGTGAAGCACAAGCGAGCCTACTTCCGTGTCCATACGAAAACGATTCGCCTCAGCGTCCCGTCAGGCTCGGCCAGACCATTACACCTTTGAAATCTTAATTGTTTTGCTAAAACGCTTCAAGTTCCAATTCCTTCACTCGGAATTAGACCTGATGTGTTGACCTTTTGACGGGGCTTAGACCTGACCTGACCTTTTGCGTTTGATTTTTAGCAGCTTTCGCCACGGTACTCGTATGTTCTATAAAGTGCACTCATTTGTGTTTGTCACAAAAAAGTATTATAGCAGAACCTTCGGCGTGTTGCGATTCAGCCAGTTCCGCCAACTATGCGGTCGCCAGCATCTCATGCTCTGCTGTCCGCTCCGCACGAGGAGCCGCGGCTCACCTGTGGTGGCGGAGCTGGCTGGCATCGCACCCGACCCGCTCGAGGTCATCTTCAGGCCGGAGCTGCTGGAGCGCTGCCGCAGCCGGCCGGAGCCGGCCGACGTCACGCGCGCCGCCGAGCCGCTGCCGCTCGCCACTCGGCTCGCCGCCGAGCCGCTGGACGGCACCCGCGGCGGGACGGATCCATCGGAGGCCAGCCTGGCCGCCGACCCGCCGGAGGCCACCCTGGCCGCCGATACACCGGAGGCCACCCTGGCTGCCGACCCGCCGGAGGCCACCCTGGCCGCCGATACACCGGAGGCCACCCTTGCTGCCGACCCGCCGGAGGCCACCCTGGCCGCCGATACACCGGAGGGCACCCTGGCTGCCGACCCGCCGGAGGCCACCCTGGCCGCCGAACCACCGGAGGCCACCCTGGCTGCCGATACACCGGAGGGCACCCTGGCTACCGACCCGCCGGAGGCCACCCTGGCCGCCGATACACCGGATGGCACCCTGGCTACCGACCCGTCGGAGGCCACCCTGGCCGCCGAACCACCGGAGGCCACCCTGGCTGCCGATACACCGGAGGGCACCCTGGCTACCGACCCGCCGGAGGCCACCCTGGCCGCCGAACCACCGGAGGCCACCCTGGCTGCCGATACACCGGAGGGCACCCTGGCTACCGACCCGCCGGAGGCCACCCTGGCCGCCGATCCGCCGGAGGCCACCCTGGCCGCCGAGCCAGACGACTGGACCCGACCTGCCGACTCGCCGGAGGCGACTCTGCCTGCCGACCCGGCCGACGGGGTCCGGCCCGGGCCGGACCCGCCGGACGCCACCCGCGACACCGCCGAGCCGCTGGCGTCGACTCGGCCCACCGAGCCGGCGCTGGCCGTGACGAGCACGCCGGCGCCGGTGGTGCTGGTGCGGGAGCCGGTGCCGGAACGGCGCGCCGCTGCCGACGTCGGACGCGACCTGGAGCGACGGTACATTACGTCAGACGGTCACGTCACGACACCACGTCAGACGGCCACGTCACGACACCACGTCACACCACGTCAGACGGTCACGTCACGACACCACGTCAGACGGTCACGTCACAACACCACGTCAGACGGCCACGTCACGACACCACGTCAGACGGCCACGTCACGTCACACCACGTCAGACGGTCACGTCACGACACCACGTCAGACGGTCACGTCACGACACCACGTCAGACGGCCACGTCACGACACCACGTCAGACGGTCACGTCACACCACGTCAGACGGTCACGTCACGACACCACGTCAGACGGTCACGTCACGACACCACGTCAGACGGTCACGTCACGACACCACGTCAGACGGCCACGTCACGACACCACGTCAGACGGTCACGTCACACCACGTCAGACGGTCACGTCACGACACCACGTCAGACGGTCACGTCACGACACCACGTCAGACGGTCACGTCACGACACCACGTCAGACGGTCACGTCACGACACCACGTCAGACGGTCACGTCACGACACCACGTCAGACGGCCAGGTCACGACACCACGTCAGACGGTCACGTCACACCACGTCAGACGGCCACGTCACGACCACGCGTCAGACGGTCACGTCATGACACCGCGTGAAAACATCACGTCAGACGGCCACGTGAACCGACGGCCCCCGCATGGATCGGTGAGAACCGGGGGTGGGGGGGGGGGGAGGTGGTCACCTCGGCACTGACTGCCGGGAGGAGGCGGTTACCGTAGTACTGACTGCCGTGGGGGGGGTAGGCGGTCACCGTGGCACTGACTGCCGGAGGAGGCGGTTACTGTGGCACCGACTGCCGGGGGGGGGGGGAGGCGGTCACCGTGGTACCGACTGCCGGGAGGAGGCGGTTACCGTGGTACTGACTGCCGGGGGGGGGGAGGGGGGGAGGCGGTCACCGTGGTACTGACTGCCGGGGGAGGCGGTCACCGTGGTACTGACTGCTGGGAGGAGGCGGTTACCGTGGTACCGACTGCCGGGAGGAGGCGGTTACCGTGGTACTGACTGCCTGGGGAGGGGGAGGGGGCGGTCACCGTGGTACCGACTGCCGGGGGAGGCGGTCACAGTGGTACTGACTGCTGGGAGGAGGCGGTTTCCGCGATACTGACTGCTGGGGTCGGGGGAGGCGGTTACAGTGGCACTGACTGTCGGGAGGAGGCGGTCCACCTGTACCGGTACTTCACCACTGTTCACTGCTATTATGCTGCATAACAATGTGATACATAACACATAATACATAGCACATAATGAGCAAAAATAGTGTTATACCGAAGTCCATGATAGAAATGTTCAATATCGCACTCATGACCAGGGTTATAGTTGTGCTTTGTAATCTTGGATGTGGAGGAAAACGTGTGGGTAGTTGAATATGGAGATAATACTTTTCTTCTAACCTGTGATATCAGAATCTCACTTTCCACTTTCCAGAGAATCTTGGGTACTTTGTAACCGATCAGTTCATTCTCAAGCAGCACCACTCTCAACGTCAAAATGATATAAATGAGATGACAATTTTATGGAAAGGATAATGTTCCAGATATAAAAGTCCACGAACAGACTATTTGTCACCCCTGCACATGACCCTGAACCACCAAAGTTTCATGGTACAACATAAGCAACACTACCAGCATAAGTAGAACAGTTCACAAGCAGTACATATAACGAGATGTCAATTAAATGGTGCGTACAGTGTCACAGCGGCTGTAACTGCAGCAACCGAGCATCAGAAGCATCGACAAACCGGCGGTGATACACAGCTACAGAGGATAAGACAAGCAGCACATTACACAACCAACATTCATGAAGTCGTTGACTGAGAATGTTGTACTGGTTCCCAGAATTTTGGCGGTGAATTACACTTAGGTGAACTATCCCCATGCCTCACACCGCTGCACTAGTGAATTCAGGTAGATGTTATGGGTGAAACAGAAAGTCCCCGTCCGTAAAGCACTGATATAAAAACGAAGAGCTACTTTCTGACGAAATGTGGGACCACTTCATTAAGTAAATATGGTCATACCACGAACACGCTGACGTGGTCCGCCGACGTGGTCGATCCGCATCATAAGAGGTTTTGGACGTTCGAGATGTTTATGGATCCAATCTCGTACCATTGTAATCTGATAAAGCCTTATTTCAAAATGCTAGCCCACCCAGACACAACTTTTCAACGCCTTGCATTTAACGCAACCCACAAGACCCTCCGTCCTACTATTTAAAAAAAGACCTACAGCGCCGCACAACCCAGCCTCCACGAGTGGATAATTTGCGAATTTCTTAGAATGCTTGCGCATCCACAAGTTGCAAAACATGTGTTTAAAAAACGTTATTTTTACAGGCATACCATAGCTTAACATGAGACTACGGGTTGCAACTCAGAATTAGACATATCTGCATGCACATGCAGAAACACCGTAGTCCATCGTTTAATAATCCACCAGTGCCACCCTTACACGATCAGGTAGTGAGGCAGCACGGATGACGCCACCTCGGCGGCGGACAACGCCGCCTGCCAAGTCGCAGGATCCCATGTCACTCGCATGGCAGCCACCCCGCAGCGCGGCCACGAAGCTGTTCTGGCCGGCACTTATCCGCCACGAAATCGGCTCGCAGCCTGCGTCTTTCGCCTCGACGGCGCACTCGCGATCGGTAGCTATCACACACCATGGATACACGAACGACCAAACGTTCCGACAAATGATCAAAAGCTGATTTCGTTACGATCGCATAACTAATCGTTCAATGACTGATTTACGACTAGTCAACCAATATGCATCCAGCGAAAGTAGATCAGCAAATAGAATACAAAGAGTGGAGTGGCTGGCGGAGGATATACCGCGCCGGCGCTCGACAGCCACCTCGCGCGCAACACAGTCCACGCTGTACTGACCACAACTGGTCGAGACGCCGACCATGCCCCGGGGCCAACCCTCCGACTGAAACGGCCGACCTTTGACCCCGTAGCGGCCGCGGTCCGAGCACGCGCCGCGCAGGGTGACACGCTACTCGAAAACCCAGGCTTTACGCTTAAAACGCAATATTTACCGGCGTCTGTGTTGTATTGACGGCGAGCGTGATGCTTAAATACGTCGATGTCGCACCTTCTACATGGCGCATGGTGTGCCTCAGCGAGCATCCTGCACAGGCTTACACCACTTCTGTGATGCTAGTTATTAACACACGCCTTTTTATTCAAAAATATTTTGTTTAAAGTAACGCAATATTTACCGGCGTCTGTGTTGCATTGACGGCGAGCGTGATGCTTAAATACGTCAATGTCGCACCTTGTGCATGGCGCATGGTATGCCTCAGCGAGCATCCTGCACAGGCTTACACCACTTATGTGATGCTAGTTATTAACACACGCCTTTTTATTCAAAAATATTTTGTTTAAAGTAGCCATACTGCCGCCAACGTCCGGAGATCTCATTTTTGGTAAATTATTAAAACTGCAGCAAAGCTGACATAAGTTACTGGTGGCAGCAAAGCAACGACTAAAAAATTACGCGAACTTTCTTTGCCGCCAAAACAGTGGAGTAAACGACGGTCGCGAACAGGAAAAAAAATACTTGCTTTGAAACAGATTGCCATTGAAATTATCTGAACACAAACGTTTTGCAAATTTAGTCTCGCTGTCGCATTGGTATACATTCGTTGGAATACCAGACAACCTGTCGGCTCATGTTGAACATATTTTATTTCATATTCACAAAAGCTTAATACACAACGAAGAAGTCAGGTTGACGCAGAAGTGTACATGCGCATTACCAGGCGCCTGTCCAAGACGTGCGCGAATATTGTATTATCGGAATTCAGGCACGACCTACAAGAAAGCGAAAATTGAAGTGAGTGAGCAAACTAGATACGACCGCCGCCCGGCATCCTGTTCTGTTGGCGCTGCTGTGGCTCGCTGCTGTGGCTCACGGCTGTGGCTCACGGCTGTGGCTCACTGCTGTGGCTCACTGCTGTGGCTCACGGCTGTGGCTCACTGCTGTGGCTCACTGCTGTGGCTCGCTGCTGTGGCTCACTGCTGTGGCTCACTGCTGTGGCTCACTGCTGTGGCTCACTGCTGTGGCTCGCTGCTGTGGCTCGCTGCTGTGGCTCGCTGCTGTGGCTCGCTGCTGTGGCTCGCTGCTGTGGCTCGCTGCTGTGGCTCGCTGATGTGGCTCACTGCTGTGGCTCACCGCTGTGGCTCACGGCTGTGGCTCACTGCTGTGGCTCACTGTACCCCTAGCGCGATATTTCCATCCGCTCCAGCCGCGAAATGCTACGAAAAAATTGAATAAGATATGGATGAAAATGTAGTCTGTAAATTTAATCAAGCGTGTGCACGGATAACATAATGGTTTTTCGCCAGGTGTGAGATGTCGAAACGAGCAGAGTAGGATGTCAAAATTTGCCATGCAATTAGTGTCATTTAAAATGCCTTTGATGTCTTTCAAACTAAAATTGAGCCAATGGGGTGCTTATGACTATCTTTATGATTTTTTTTTTAGATTCAAAATTTAGGAAGAGTTTTATTCAGGATAGGAAGAATAATACTTGTGCTATAAACTGGTATCGTATGCCATATCACATTATAGGTAATCCTTTTTACCTGAAATTGTGTTGCGAAATGTTCGAGCATCACCACTCCTTATCGAGAGCATGAACGTGATACTTATAAACGAGATACTGTTAAAAGGGAGACACGAACACTTCATAAGCATGCATCAAGAAGCAGGATGTTGATACTTCTTGGAGAAGGATGTCGAATGAGTGTTCAGAAAGTAGCATATTCCACCCTATTTCACGAAAAAAAGTATTACTGAGTGGGTGTGATGGCAACATTAGCAGTGGACTTTTCAAATTTTGCTCGCACTCTTGGCCAATGATTTAATGCAAACTAGTCCGCGGGTACCCGCGTTCAATAACATTGCACAGCTTTCAACATTCAACGTGCCATGCTTTACGCCGACAATACCGATTTTCCTACCCACTCCCGGACAATAGGCCACCCTTACCACGAGTCTGGCTAGGTGCTGCGAAAGTGTCTCTTACGTGCCCTCCTTCGTCCGCAGATGACATCGCATATCCTGCCCACCTCCCCGCATATCGACCGCACGTTGGTGTCGGACCCCGGCACTGTGGGAGGGTCGTAACACCCAGAGACCGAGTGGCTGACGAATGCGCCACGCTTTCTCGCTTGCCGCTTACTCAGCTAATTTGGCGCAAACGGTTGTAAACTTTTTCAATTTGATTGTATGTGAAGGCCACCGCCTGGAGAAACCGTCAATACGCTAGACCTGTAATTCAGGGATGCGAAGAATCCACCTACACGGATTGCAAAAATGGAAGAGAAGAATGGAAGAGAAGAATGGAAGAAAAGAATGGAAGAAAAGAATGGAAGAAAAGAATGGAAGAAAAGAATGGAAGAAAAGAATGGAAGAAAAGAATGGAAGAAAAGAATGGAAGAAAAGAATGGAAGAAAAGAATGGAAGAAAAGAATGGAAGAAAAGAATGGAAGAAAAGAATGGAAGAAAAGAATGGAAGAAAAGAATGGAAGAAAAGAATGGCAGAAAAGAATGGAAGAAAATAATGGAAGGAAGTAGAATGGAAGAAAAGAATGGAAGAAAATAATGGAAGGAAGTGGAATGGAAGAAAATGGTCCGCGCGTGCCACCCGATTCGCATGCTTTGTACTGTTATTCCGGTGCAGCTTAGCTAACATAACTATTCAAATGGGCTGCCAAGCAAAATTACACCGGCTTACTGCCCCAGTTCGCCTGGCTCCCGAGTAATCGGGTAGGAAGTGAGTTATATCGGGGCCCGACTGGACGGATGCTTAAAAAAACTATAAAACCGAAGATAATTACAATCGCATTCACTTCTCGAGGTTATAAAAAATCATCTCAGGGGATTTTATTTTTATTTTTAACTCGGCCAAGCTAGCTTGAAGGCCAAGACACTAGCGTTATGGAAGCACCGTCGAAGACAACAGCTATCTCCACGCACCAGCAGAACCCAGAACAGCAGGAGGCACTCACCGAGACACGGCGGGCTCTCCTTCGTCCTCTTCCTGTGCCAAGCGCTCGTCATTGGCATTGGAGGCGGAAGGACCGGCATCTACCGCGTTCGCCGCCGCGCCATCGTCGCTTTCCTGACCGGCGGAACAGCTGACACTGACGCTCGTACACAGTTTAACACGCGCCCTGGAGGGCCTCTGAGAATTACGCGCACTGGAGGGGGGGGGGCGGATTCCGCCCCCCCCCCCTAAGATCTCGGCTCCTAGTAAAGCTGGAGGAACGAAATTCGCAGGGTGGATGGGCACGGTAGTGAACTCTATTGTGTGCAATTTTCGTGACCTTAGGTCGATATCTTCAAGGTCAAATGAGGTCAGATTGGCAAAATTTTCCGGTTTTGCGTGGCTTGGCTTGTCATCGTTATGGATCGCTGCGATTGTGTTTAAATGCTCAAAAATGGGCATCAATGATGTTTTGGACATTACTAATGATGCATTGCAGATGATAGACCCAACATTTGACCTCAGGTCACCTACATAGCACCACTTTATCAGGTCAGTTACCTGTTCCAGTTACCGGAACCGGCCGCCCGCCCGACTGCTCCGTCGGGCAGCTCGGAGCAATCGGCTTCGTGAAGAAGGGAGTGAAGTACATGAATAAAGTATGGAAACGCAATGATAAACAGTACAAATGACAACCAGTAGTGCATTTATGGCAACATTCCAGTTGATCAAGTTTGGTTCCATTAACCTGTCATGAACTTGACCTTAGTGACCTAACATGACCTTGAAACTATACAGCATATCAATATGCATCAAACAAGTCCCTAGTGTTGCCTAGAACACTTCCCTTTTGTCAGTATACTGGGAGCGCATCTGCGCCGATTTTTGTGGTCTGGCGCTATAACATTTTTTAATTTTAGCGGCCCCTAACTTGAAAAATTTTCGGGCGATTTCCATCTTTCTTGCTTTAAACGACGCGCCGTTCATTTTTAAGCAGGTACATCGAAAATCGCGTATATCGACCGGTAAAATCTGCAGTTATTTGCGAAAAACCGGAGGGGTGGGCGGATTTCGCCCCCCCTCCAGTGCGCGTGTTAAAGGAGCGAGTGATAACTGAAACAAAGCTGAAACACGCCCAGGAAACAGCTGGGATATACCCAGACGTAGGTGGGGTGTAATTGGATCAGGACTGGCGTGTGGTCTTGCCCCAGCCAAGGCATGGCTGGGACACAGTCAGGACTCAATCGTGGCATGGCTGGGACACAGCCGGGACATGGCTGGGACACAGCCGGGACACAGCCAGGACATGACTGGGATATGATTGGGACACAGTCGGGACATGGTTGGGACAAAGCCGGGACATAACTGGGATATGGCTGAGACACAGCCGGGACACAGCCTGGTCATGGCTGGGACGCAGCCGGGATATGGCTGGGACGCAGCCGGGACATGGCTGGGACACAGTCGGAACATGGCTGGGATACAGCCTGGTCATGGCTGAGATGCAGTCGGGACATCGCTGGGACACAGCCAAGACATGGCTTGGACACAGCTGGGATATGGCTGAAATACAGTCAGGACACAGCCGGGATACAGTTGGGACAAAGCCGGAGCATGGCTGGCACACAGTCGGGACATGGCTGGGACACAGTCGGGACATGGCCGGGACACAGTCGGGACCGGCTGGCCGCTGACCTGCTGCTGCGGTGGCTGGGAAGTGTCCTGGTGCGGGCTGTTGGCGGCCGAGTCATCCGAGGAAGACCTGCTGCCCAGCTCACTCTCTGTCTCAGTCAGACTCTCCTCCAGGTTCCACTGCCCTGTTCACATCCACACGTTGGCACACGACGACGACCTTGTTTTTGGAACACTGTGGGACAACATTTTTGGGAAGGATATCGACTCAGTATTCAGTAAATGGCATGCTGCATCAATTATCAAGACAAAAAAGATCACTTCCAGAGGCAACCTGATGGTGGTGGCGGTGGCTGCTGGCTTTAGAGCGCCTCGACAGTCAGGGTGACAGTGAGCAACTGAGGATGACAGTTCTCGGTATAGAGGACCTCAGTCCGATCCCACAGACTACAGTGAGCGCCTGAGAATGAGCCGTCGATGCCGAGGACTGATCTTGAAGGCTACAGTGAGCGACTGAAAGTGAGCCGTCGATGCCGACGACTGATCTTGAGGACTACAGTGAGCGACTGAAAGTGAGCCGTCGATGCCGAGGACTGATCCTGAGGACTACAGTGAGCGACTGGTGGTAACAGTCTTTGATATCGAGAACTCACGCTCAGAGTTAGTGATGTCACACTGGTCAAAATGAGCTCTACCAACCTGGAAACAGGGCAACTCATGCGATTCCATGACGATGTTTTGCGACCACATACTACCAAAACGGTACTTGAACGATACCAGCCGAGCCAGCTTCAAACGTAATCGACCAGCCACCAACAGCCGGCAGTGCTGACAATTGTCCAAGAAGCGGCCTACCAATGGACGTGGAGCTGAGGTACTTGTGCAGGCCGCAGAAGATCTCCAGCAGGTTGTAGATGGCGCGCGGATCGCCGGCGATGACGTCGGCGCCCGAGATGTGGCTCAGGTCGATGTTGATCAGGTCGAGCGCCAGGTGGTTGATGAGCGACTGCACGTTGGCCACCTCCTCCTCGATGCCGGACGGCTCCTCCACGATGCCTGTGGGAGATGCGACGAACGGATCGACCTAAACCAAATCTACGTTCAGACATGAGGTGGTTTTCAGGGGTCGAATTTATCACATGCTCATCGCGTAACCGCTCACCGCAGCCCGTGCCACAACACAGTCCGGCACACGACAGCGATACCTTCCTCGCCAAGAAACGATAATAGTTCGACAGACTGAAATTACAAGCATCATCGGATTCGCATTTTTACATCGACCGCAGACGCCAGGACAGAAATTCCAGTTTGGGGTTTCGGAGGTTGGGTGCAATGTTTAAGAAAACATGATGGATCAGAATGCACTTAGACGTGCATTGGTATTAAACAAACATATCAAGAAACTGGTAAGCAGACATCGATGTTTTCGGCAAGCTTTCTGATTGATGTTCATTGCTGCTAAGTTGTTGCTTACACTAGCAAGCTGGCCCCACTATTATCCAGAATGTTGGAACTTCTAGTTGTTGAAGAAAATCACACGCACTATTGTAGGACTCACCCTCAGGTAGGTGATGGTACAGCACTTGCAACAGGCTGACAAACAAGTTGGAGCGGATGCCATCTATGCTGGTGATACGCGGGATGGGTAGGTCGCACCGATCAATGATCTTGTTGGACAGCTTCACACAATCTGCAGCAGGTGTCGGATAGGTCAAGCCATGTTACGTCAGGCTAGGCTATATCAGCTTAGACACACTTAGGCTATGCCACTATGCACTTAGGCTCTAAACGGATGGTTTCAACAGCTGACCGTTGAATGGTCGTAAGCAAGAAATTTCATATAGCTCTTTAACACGACACAGTAAAAGCAGAAACAAGGATAATACCAATTCATCTTCTTATTAGAGCAACTGGTTCCTTCCTGACTTCATGTTAGCCTGCACAGCTTACGAAATCACGGAGAAATCGGATCGTAACTTTGCAACAGGGCCAGCAAATCAGCACCGAAGACCACATATGTGTAGCAACAGCAGAAGTGACGACGGCAGCACGACGAGTGAGCGGATGACTGGCTGCCTCTACTGCCTGGTGCCTCGCCGTGCAGCTGCGTCGGGCTGCATGTGTGCGTGTATGGATGTTTGCAAGTGCACAAGTGTGCATGAGCATGATTGCATGTGTCACAGTGACACATGAATGTACAGGGTGGTCAACAGTGAAATTCACATATGGGAACAAGGAGAAATTACCTAAAACATGGGGAAGGGCATATTTGCCCTCCCTGAGGTGGATTAGGGTTAATGACGCGTCGTGCACAGTGGTGAAGCGTGATCAAATGGTGGGTCATCACAGTGAATGGAGGAAGTATACAGTGACACGTGAGACTACAGTGGAGGTAGGATCCTTCCCAAAAAATAATCCCATTGGCGAGATTAGCTCAATCACCCCCATCGGTAATCCCAAACACGATGGTTGTTTCGATTCATGCAATTTGCCAGTTTGGTGGGTCAACGTCAACTGTAACGTTAGTGTTTCATTGTTGATATGGACAGCATCACAATTTGCAACTGGGGCAGGATGGGGTGGGGTATGGCAGGGTATTCATAGTGTAGGGCAGGGTATGGTAGGACAGCATGGTGTAGGGCATGGTAGGCTATCGTAGTGTAGGACAGGTTGTGGAAGGGTATCGTAGTGTAGGGCAGGGTAGGGTATGGTGCAGTAGTGTAGGGCAGGATATGATAGGGCATGATAAGGCATAGCAGTGTAGGGTAGGGTATGATAGGGTATGCTAGTTTAGGACAGGATATGACATGGTATGGTAGTGGTGGGTAGGGGGTAGTGTATGGCAGGGTACAACAGGGCATAGTATAGTATGGTAGGGTAAGGTGTGGTAGGATACGGTAGAGTAAGGTACGGTAAGGTAGAAGAACATCAGGTTCATTCAAAACATATTATAATGCTATATCATGTACCGTCGCCCACCTCCCACGCCGGTTGACCGCGGGCGAACTCGGTAATCACACAGTAGTGGGATTCAAACCCACGATCATACGATCAAGAGTCCAATGTCCTACCAACTGAGATACCACGGTCACAGTAAGGCAGGATAAGGCAGGTTAGGATGGGGTATGGCATAGTATGGTAGGGTAGGATTGGATAGGATAGGGTAGGATAGGGTAAAATAGGGCAGGGTGGGATAATAGGGTAAGACAGGATAGGAAAGAATTGGATGAGGTAGAGTAGGATAGGACAGGATAATGTTGATAGAGTGGGAATGGCATAATGGGGTAGGGTGCATAAGACAACATAGAATATGATATGATGCGATAGGGTAGATATGGTAGGGTAGGCAGATAGATTGGGTATGGTAGATAAAATAATGATGGCAGACTGATACTACTGATACTACCCATAGAATCATCTACATTTTATGACTAGACATGTGCATTTGGGCAGAGGTTGTTGAGTCTTCCAGTTCACTTATGATGCTGAGGGGAGAACGTCTATTTTGTATTGGGGGACGTGCTTGCAACTTACCACGCCTTCTGATCTTTTTGTCACCCATTGTCTTGTCACATTGGGGTCACACTTCTGATATCTGGAAATAGAAGTGTGTTACTGGTTCGGCACTGCACCTCAACCAGATGCGCTATTCTGATAACCTGAAAAAGAGCACTGAAATCCTTACAAGAGATACTGATCGGGATGTTGATCTATCTGCACCGATTGGGTGATCAGGGTAGTGATGCAGAGGGTGGTCATCACATATGCTGGACAGGAATGTTGTAATTAGGCTACACTGTCCCTGGTCAGACTGCTAGTCGGTCACCACCACCACCGTGCCAGCCGGTCACCACCACCACCGTGCCAGTCAGTCACCACCACCACCGTGCCAGTCAGTAAGGCAGGTGGGAGAGGTGGGCCCAGTATTCTTCAAGTATTGCCCCTCATACTTCCTTTATCTCAACAATGTATCCGAGCCGTCGTCAGCTGACTGCCAGTCAGCTGTTGGTGACGTCACTCAAACGTACTGAGACACCCCCAGTTGGGTGCACTGAATGACCCAAGAGCATCACCAGGAATATTTATAAGGGTTAGGTTGGGTTAGGTTATTGTTAGGTTAGGTTAGGTTTTCATCATTGTGAAATAGAATCTGCACAACCTCCCCCTAGCAGGTAATTCCTTGTGCTGTATCTAGAGTGCCATCTCAACCACCACCCATCAAAGGAAAATGTCCTGTGAAGCCCTGAATATATACCTCCACAACTGCTTTGTAGACATAAATGTGTTCCTGACGCCCATGGATTAAGTCCACATCGACCCCTTAGAAATATTCCTGGTGATGCCCTGGGATTATTCAGCAAGTGTTGTTTCTGTACGTTTGAGTGACGTCACTAACAGCTGACTGGCAGTCAGCTGACGGTGACTCGGATGCATTGTTGATATAAACAAAGCGTGAGGGGTAATACTTGAAGTTTACCGGTGGGCCCCTGGTCGGAAAGCCGGTCGGTACGACAGACGAAAGAAGCTGACGAAACTCATGTGGCTGGGAGCCACTGCCATGTTTGGTGTGTACTTTAGAACATTGGCACAACACATCCAAGCTGGCAGAAAAGCAAAAACATGAAGTGACTTCAGTTGACGTGACGGCCCAAACATCTCCCAAATGCAGCCCATTGTGGCGTGGAGAGCAGGGTACAGGTCACTGGACCTGAAGGTCTCAAGTTAGACCATCATAGCTGCATACACTTTTTTCACTAAAAAATGTTTAAGAAGAATATTGTCAGAAATTTTCATTTTTTAACAAAATGATTTGCTTTCTTGCATGACAGGTTAGGCTAGGTGAGGTTAGGTTCTGTTAAATCATTTTTCTTGATACCAAAATTACTTTTTATGCTATATTACCCAACTCTAATCCCCTTTTGGTGTGATATTTTCCTCCCAACTGAAAAGTATGCATTTGCAGATGAAGTAGGCAAGTGGTCAAATCATATTCACCTCATTCATAAACATTGCATTAGAAAAAGAAATACCAAGAATCAGAAGTTACCTTCAACTGCAAATTTACCAACAAAATAATTCAAGGATCACAAATTGAAACATGAAACAGCATACATTGCTCACAATCTCAAGTCTATTACCTACATACCTGGACTAGGTACCTACATATTTTGAAATGCTTACATCTCCTATTGGCCGAGAAGCAGTAGAATGCCATAATAACCATCATCTAGGTACCTACCTACCTACCTACCACTTATCAAAACGTGATATTAATTTCAGACCTGTAACAGTGACAACGAAAATTGTAATCTTGATACCTATACAGGAATTAAATAGGCATATATCTTCGCCTTTAGGGTATACATGCAGTGGTACCTACCTCCTACCTACCTAGGTAGGTTGGTACCTACTTACCTATTCGTTCTTCAAACGAACCCTGCTTCAAACAACCCGCCGCCCTACTAGTTTGTTTGGTTTCTGTCGGCGTCTGTTGTCTTCACGGAGTTTGTTTATTTAGGGAAATACTGGTACCAGGGGTAAATTCATTTGGTAGCTCAGGAGTTGACATGACGTCATAAGGGTTTTAGCATGGATTACGCATACACCACTGCACTTGGTGTTCATTGTATAATATGATGCATGCCAAAAAGTGGCACAAAATAGTGAGGTTCCATATTCTTGACTGCACCTCTGCTGACAGGCAGACGCACAGTCAAGAACAGATGCGGGGGGGGGGAAGCAGGGAACACTTACCGCTCCTCGCATGCAAACGGCAATCGAAAGCTCAACAAATCTTCTTGGAGGTAAGTCATTTTGATGACCCAGAGATTAAGCAAAAATGTTCCAAGGCTGCTTAAGCGAAATAATTTGAGCCTTGTGGGCCCATCTTGTAAACCGGAGTGACCCGGGGTCTCTGAGCTAGACGAGATCAAAGTAGGTCACCAGCAGCTTCGTTTTTGGGGTGCTCTTACAAAGATTGTACAAACTGAAGTTTTACAAATACGTAAAAGAACTGCAAGCCAATGAGTAGGTACTCGATCGAATAAAGCAGAGCGAAAAGTAATTCGGATGACCTGAGGTCAGGCCATGAGATCAAGTCGATGCTAGCGGGCGCACTGGACGGGGTAGGCGGAATCCGCCCACCCATGCTATTTTCCGATAATATCTCATAAACGGGCAGCAACATTGCAATTAAATATTGTGAATTATTAAAAATTCATTAGCGCATCATATGCAAGAAAACAAATAGAAATCCGTTGGTAAATAAAGGAACTACGGCGATGCAAATTCGACCGACCTAGCGGGCGGCGACCGACCAGCGGCTGGCCGCCCCGGCCGCCAAGCGTTCAAGGTCACAAAGGCTTGGTCGGTGCAGTGGAACGGCGACTCTGTGTGGCGGCTGATCTCGAACTCATTGGACCCTGAAGGCATGAAGACCCTCCAGAGGGATGGCTGCCCCCTTCGACCCTCCAGGGTCGGCTGTCCCCTTTGCTCCCTTGGCTACGCCACTGACTCCTATCTTGAAAGAATGCGACGATGTACTTGTGATCCCCTTCGAGATCCTGTGTAAGGTTTCCCTCGAATCGGGCGTGTTTCCCCACTGTGTGGAAGCAGGCAAGCATTGCTCCCATTTTCAAGGTATCCAAGAAGCAAGCAAGCAACTATAGATCAGTTTCTCTTTTTCCAATGTGCTCCGAAGTCTTGAAAACAGTTGTGCATGAGTATTTGCCAGGCGCGTGCTTGTCAGCGATTCTTGACTCCCGACCGGTTTCCTCCCCAAAAGGCCTGAGTGACGAGCTTAGTCTCACAGCTCACTATTGGTCCCCAATATCGTGCCGTAAGCAGACAGATGCCATAGGCGCTGGTTATACTTTGGCACTTATAAGCGCTAATCACAAACTTCCTTTGCATATATTGAAGCATTAATTTCACATAACTGCCACGGCATGCAAATCACTTGGGTCAGAGGCGCAGCCAAGGGGGAGGGGACCCGAGGGCCCGCTCCCTGTCGACAAAATACACTAGATCAAGCAAGGAATTTTGTGATTTTCACCATGCAAAATCCGACATTTTTGTCGCGTCGCCTCCCCGTGGCGGGAGAAGGTGCGCCCCTGCCGCCGCACCGTGCTGGCGCCGGGCCGCGGGCACGGGCACTCCCGGCGTGGAGCGCCTCGCCGACGCAGCGCATTGTCGCTCGGCTTGAGCGGTTCCGGCGATCCCCGTCTGGGGGAACCTGCACATCGCGGGGCCTCGTGTCGACGGGGTCGTCGGCGCGGCGCCGCCTGCCGCCGACGCCGTGGCGACTGTCCGGGTCGCCCGACGACCCGCTGGTGATTCCATCTTGCCGATAAAGAAATTAATACGCCTAAAGCGGTATTAATTTAAGTATATTTTGGAGGTTGGCCCCGACCCCAGCTTAAGAAAACCTTGGCTGCGCCACTGACTAGGGTGACACCTGTCTGGACACCTGTCACCTGTCTGGACGCGAAGGGTTATGGTTAACAATCTGCATGCAATCTGACAACTAACAATGGGAGACAATGCGGATTTCTTCCACCAGATGGCAGTGCAGGCGACTGTGACACCGGAGTGAGCAAACTGCGGCCCGCTACCGTTAGAAGTGTTTGGTGGGAGGCTGTTGATGCCGGATTTCAATAGCTTTGGGAGTCATATTCCAGTAACCATTTAGATACCTGGGTGCTGGCTGTGTTTTTATATTCAGGGCGTTGGTTCCCAGCCGAGGAATCCCGAAAAATGACTACATAAGGAGGAAAAGTTCAAGCGCAGCCTCCTTCATGCGATTTAAACACTCCCGTGCATTTGCGACACCTTTCAATGAGTCAAAGAGACGATGTTATTGAAACGTGGCATGATGAGTATTTCTTGATCTATGTGGAGTATGCTAATGCTTGCTTACCGATGGGTGACGATCTTTACTCGCAGTATTGTTTTTTCATGGTTTATAGCTAGGGCAGTGCCTGTTTAGCTGAAGTGAAGATATGTTGGATATCGGCAGGCGCCAGATGCGTTGTACGTACTTTTAGAGGGTACCTTCCCCAGGAGCAGATACAGGGAGGACATTAAGGACACGCTCCCCCATGTAAAGGTGGTGCCTCTCTTACCGGGAAAAGGCGCCCTTCCGGGCAGGCTACGGTGAAACCCGCTTCGCTCAAAGGATATTTCAATCAAAGGCGCTCCTCGGAAAGAAAACGGCGCCCTCTTGAAGGCAAAAGTCGTCAGTGAAACAAGAGACCTTCAGTACGGTCGAGTGCACCCCTCCCGACGCGCTCAATGAATTGTCAGCCAAAAGTGCACATCCGAGGACTTTCGGAGGAAAGTCTTCCACTTCCAAGGAAATGACGCCCCCCCCTCCACCAGAAGAGTGCCCACTTCCATGAAAATCCTGGATCCGCCCTTAGCCTCCCCTTATGCGCAATGCGGAGACCATCCGGCCGAAGTTAAGTTCGGAAAGCTCGTAATCCATGCACAGTATGATAGTTACAGGTCTAAAAATGCATAATTTGGTTGGGTAATTACACTCAGATAGGGGCGCAGCCAGAATTTTCTTGAGGGGAGAGGTGACCCAAAAAATTGCGAAACGAATACCACCTTCGACGCGCGAAGCGAGCTGAAAATTTCTGGTTTTGCGTCGTGAAAATATCAAAATGCCTTGTTTGATCTAGTATATTTTTGGATGCTAAGGAGAGGGGGCGGCTTCCCGGCCCCCTCCCTATGGCTGCGCCTCTTCACCAAGGCAGGAATAATTTTGCAAGCTGTTATTTTCTGCTTTTGGACAATTAATATTCTCTTCCACCCTTGTCCTAGACCATGAAATATAAATGTAAGTGAAATAGAAATGTAAGTGATCAGACAAAAAGAAAGCATCCATGATATGAAATAAGAAAGCAACAAGAAAGGAGTGTCATGCATTATGCATGAAACATTACACCATGCACAATGTACACCATGTACATGTGCAATGGACAATGTACAGGTCTCATCAGTGGCGGCTCCAGGAGGCCAAGGGAGCCATGCCTTTCCCCCATGTAAGTTGAGGACAGGGCGCCTTTCACGCAAAGCACCACGAGAGGCCAAGTCCTTCAGCTGGGCCGCCGGCAAGGCAGTATAATCTGCCATGAAGTGTGCTCCAGGGGCAGATAAAGGAGCGGGACTTGTCGAATGTGCCCCTCATGGAAAGCTGCCCGTCTTGACCAAGAAATAGCAACCATGGAAGGCCTGTATCCACCCCGACCTCTCCCCCGCTCAAATGATTTTTCCAGCCCAAGATGCCCCTCTAAGAGGACAAGGCGCCCCTTTGAAAACAAACAAACGCACCCCTTCAGTATTCTCGAGTGCACCCACGGCTCATGGAGTCCCTCCTAGGGGATGGCGCGCCCACAGACAAGTGCCGCCATGCAATTCCTAGATCCGCCTTTGCTTTACTCAGACGTTGACATTACCCATCGGCAACACCAGTAACTTAGCTGGGAAATCCCCAACACCAAGTAATCGATTTCACCAAACTTCTACTATTCGAATCCCACTCTCTTCACAAGCCAAATGCATGGGCGCGGCCAAAGCTATTCACGTCCTACTCGCATGCGTTTCGCGTTTCCGCTCTGGCTGCTGCGTCTGGAAGCTTTCGCGCATTGTCTCCCATTGGCAAGCAATCTGAATAGGCCTCTATTCTCTCTGACGTGGCGGAGGGCAGTATTCTCGGACCGCTGCTCTTTACATTGTTTGTCGCTGACGCACCGCTTCACATCAGTGCAAATTGTCTGTTGTATGCAGACGATGCAAAAATTGTCTATAAATCATGCAGTCCGCCACTAACGGTAGCCCGTTTCACGACGGCCAACAAGCATCGGGAGGCAAATCGCTTAGTATGCAGGGCATGTCATTGAAATATATGTACTTTATGTGTAGATATGAAATGTTCAAGAAGTTTTAACTATGAAGTAATAAATTAAATATACAGCTTAGCCAACATATTCAAATTGCGGCACTGTTTGAAAAAAGCACTCGATTCACAGAAACAAATAGCCAATCTGGCTGCATTTGGCACCATGGCCAAATGCATTTGGTATGGTCTCCTCCTAGCTCCTACCAAATGCCATGGCATTTGGTAGGAGTTATCGGATCAAAATATTCCGTTGTACATATTACCAGGAAATGAACAATATTGGGAGGAAGTGGAAGTAGGCATCCTGCTGATGAATGCTTTTCCTTCTACGTTATATTTTATGACTGTGAAGTACCTGTATTATGAATACATATGGAAATACATCAATTCCGGATGCTACGACTCCATCTTGACGCTCACGAAAATATAAAGTTATCTGCACTTTACAAGCGGGTTGTTTACAGTTGTAATGGCGTCCACTCGCACAATACGAGGCTCCGTTTTTAAATGCCGCTCAGGTACTCCTACCTGGATAACCCCACGGGGGGGGCAATTGATCCTTGTCTTTGAATATCATACTCGCAAGAAAGGACAAAGCATGAATTGCTTACAGCACACCAAAGACCGCAACACGTCCAAAATATGCGCATCTGAGACAAACTTGTTTGTTTGCTAGCTTAACATATTTCAGCTGTAAATGATGCCATTAGAGCACAAATGATGACGTCAATTTTTGGAACGTGGATTATCATTCGTCATAGCTAATATAAAGGGCCAATCACTTACCGCGGTTGAAACTGGCTGGCGATATTGATCAGTGGTCGAGTGCTCGGAAAATTTGGCATTTGAAGACCGCTGAATTCGACAAACAGCTGTTGTCATCGAGTTTACTTCCGAAGTCAGGCTCGCTTGGTCTGATTTCCAGATTTCCGACTAGATGACGTCCCAGGCGCGGATGTAAGTGTACATTTTCAGGGTTTGTGCATAAACAAGCTGTTACTTGTCCAACAACTTATCAGGTAACTGAACCTATTCTATTTGTTTATTTATATAATAAGTTGGTCCAATATCCGGTATAGCTTTCATATCAACGTAATTCTGATGGCCTGACCCCACCATTGGGATGTCATGATGATTACTTCCCGCTAATGCACGCGTGAAACCGCCTAGTGATGCTCTCCAGGCTGTTCTGAACAGGTTGCGTCACTGCTCCCGAACCTGGATGCTGAAATTAAATTCGGCCAAGTACCGATGCATCTTCGCCACACCCCGAAGTGCATCGTATGTTTCATCATACTACTTTGACGTTCACCAGCTGGAGCGCTGTCAAGAGATTCCAGACCTGAGTATGATTTTAAACACCAAACTAACATCCGCTGAACAGGAGGACACAACTATGTCCAATGCACACCAGATGCCCGGGCCGGTGATACGGAGCATGCAGATGCAGACAACTCGAGCCGCACACCTTCTAACACGCATCCATTCTTGTTGCTTTCAATGCTCACGTTCGCTCTGTGATGGAGTAGGGCGTGCTGTTTGGAGCGGTGCCGCTGCCACCTACGTGTCTTCGTCTTCTGATGTGTCCAAGCTAGATATTCACCTTGTTGACCTGATCTGGAAGGTCAGCGGCAAGAGACAGACAAATAAGTCTGCGTGTCTTCCCTGGTTGACAGATTAGACCACGCGATGGCAAAACCGAGTCTCTCCAAGTGGTCAAGAGCAAAGTTAAAGGGTGAAGTTTGCTCCCCCCTCCCCTTCCCCCACCGACAGAAGTAGTGGTATTGACTGCGGTCGGAAGTTGGCGGGTTAAAGCCACAATGAGGTACAACTTCTAGTAATTGCCCACTTTAGCCATACATGGCCATACAATGTTGTTACATTATGAAAGTTACATTAACATGCAACACGCGATAAATGGTCCCGAATCGGCCACAATAATATTGCACTTAATTGCATACAATATTGTTGCAACGTGTCATATAGAATGTGGAAACGAAAATGGACACTATGTTTAGGCTGTCCTCTTCCGGGTTAGATCTGGAAAATCGCCGAAATTCTGGCATGTCTGGTCGACAATTGTAGTGATGTCACGTGACGTGTGCAAGTGAGAAAGTGCACTTGATACGTTCACCAAACGTGTCGGCGACAACTGAGTGTGCGTTTCGTGTTCATGGGATCGGTACGTCCCCTGTGGCGCTGCTACACGCGCACCAATGTAGGGGAAGTTTTTCGACACGATTTCCGCGCGACATAAATTGATTTCGCATGCGAAGCCTATGCCAGCCTTAACACAACGAGCAAGTGGGTTAGGCAATGTATGATACCTCGTATGTTTTATGTCGAGCATGGGTATCGATTTGCATACCTTTGAGGGGGACTCGTCCCACATGTTGGCCTGCACCCTGAATGATTATAATGGCCCTATGGGATTGGCCCCAATCCATTTGGACCCGGCTATATCCTCCATAAAGTATTTTAAAGTATTAAAGTATTAAGGCTTAATAAGAGCCACAGGGGCCCATCTCCCGATACTTTTGATAATTTGATAATTTGAGCCTCCTGATGTCGAGTATATCGAAAGCAGAGGACTGCTGTAAATGCATGAATATGTCAGCACAATTCGTAATGCTCGTCTGATTGTACTGAAAACAACCAATGCTCCAAAATAAAGGAAAACATTTAGTGCACTAGATTTCCACATGCATAAAGGTGCCCTTTACAGCAGTCCATGAGCCAGCACCAAAAAAAAATCAAGACAAAGCTTAACTGCAGCTGATGGTAGTAACAATGAGTCAAAATGTTTGTGCTTCCTAAAATTGTGCAGGTTTAAACATGAGTGACAAATTCCGCAGTTCCAGTGACACGAGATGTGTAAGTATTCATATTAAGTGAATAAATGAGTAACAGTAGTGCTGTCACCCTGCAATGTCATAGTATTAAGTACCTACCTCAAGTGGTTCGGCCAGCCAAGGTCTCAGCCACGGAGGAAAATTTTTCGAGCATCAAGATAAACAGCATTTTGCAAGGAAGACCAGGTGCGAAAGCAGTAAATGTAAACGATAAAAAAATAAGGCATCATCCTGGATATAAGAATTATCGCTATTGCTATGTGTATCGGTGGCCGAGGTATAAGAAAATACGCTTCTGAACGAATAGATAAACTTGCAATGATGCTGAAGAGTTGAAATCAGAAACTTTACTCCTTGCCTCTTTCTATTCAGTGTTAGTGCCAAGTGAACCCAGGAGCTGATCTAAGAATTTTGATTGGGGAGGAGGAGGAACACTCGTCTGGAATGATGCCACTGATTGAGAAAACTTCGATGGGGAAGAGCGCAAGTGCAATCGAGTGTCCTTGTGGAGGGGTGCCTTTTCCAGTCAGAGAGGCATCGACTTTCCATGGAAGGGCATGCCTCCCTCCCCGTTGGATCCGCCACTGAGCGAACCTGGGTTTGGCTATTTCGAAAGTAAGCTGTTGCACAACTTTGCAAAAAAGGAAGTAAGATAGCGCTCCATCTTCTTCATGATGTTCATTCTTAAACTAGACCTTCGCCACGGCAAGGAAACATTCTTCAATGCTATACAAGAAATTTGTTTCGTGCAAACTTATAGGCACAATTTAGTGCCAAAAAGTAAAGTAAATAAATGAGCGTAGACCTCCTCAATGTCGTAGATTCAATCTGACCATTCGTAAATACACATTCATAGTTGGTATTTTTCCTCTGTTCTTTCCGTAGTCCTCGGGCGTGCAATGCTCGAGCACGATGAATTATGCATGAGCTGAATCACTAAGTACACAAGGAAAAACTCAGTTTCCATGGCCGTTGTAAATGATCGGCACAGCCAATCATTTTCATAGAACGATGAGTCTGGATGCAGGGCTGACGCATTTTGTACCTTCGGTGTTGCCAATGCGGCATCAATAATTGGTAAATTGAGCATTAGGTTTATGGTGATGCTTGGGAAAATGAATACCAAATACTACTTGGCAACAGTAATAATTTTGCGAAGCATGCCTGTATGGGAAGGATATTGACTGGTGGGCATCCTTGCAATTATCTGACTTGCGATGCCAGCTATATCAGAACAAAGTGAACAGTAGCGATTTGTTTCATCCCTTGAAACCTGAATGGATAGATGAGGCTGCACTACTTAAGTTCTCCTTTTTAGCGAAATGACTAACTCGCTCGGTGAAGTTCTCGTGAAATGTAAGCAACGTACTACAGCATTAAAGTCTCGATTGCAGTCTCCGTGTATTGCGGAACAGACGATATGCGTTTGCATTCTGGAGCCAGTAAATTTACGTATGAATGGCTGTCCAACATGACTGACTATAACACCTAACCAACTCCAGATTGGCAGCCCGGGACGCATGCAGCAAACCGTACTCCCCTACGGAATAGTGAATCCGCTGCTATTCTGGTGACTCCTCGGCTCCAGTATGAGTGTTCGACATGATTGTCTGTCTCGCCCCGCCCCACGGAGCATGTCGTGGCCATGGCTCCAGCTAGCGGTTCACCGTATCCAACGAGTGCATGGCAGCCGGAAGCAGCAACAAACGAGTAAGGAAGCGGTGCGCGGGAGCAAATGAGTGGCGCGGCAGCGGACCACGGAACCAAACGAGTACGGTAACAGCCTGCGGAGGGAGGGGCATGCCGTGGCTGGTCATTGTGATGAACAACACCACGGCGCCCAGAGACGTAGCCAAGGGAGCCGGGCTCCGCTCAGCAACCAGAAATGCACTAGATCAAACATAAATTTGAGATTTTAACCGCTAAAAGTTGTGTCTGTTCCAGTTCATTCTTTGGGGCCGGGTCCCTTTAATGAAGCACTGGCTGCGCCCCTGCCCTGATGGCATCGGACGTCGCAAGAACGAGGGTCGATGACGGCCCTGTTGTGTGGCACCGCGGCTCTTCCTGCCTGACAATGCTTCGGTTTCCGTGACAGAACCGCCGCCTTTCGAGTGATTCCTGGGACGACCTGAGCAAAGAGCTGCACCACTCCCTGAGCCACTTCAGCTCACCATCCTGCCTCCACTCCGACTACAGCACCGCGGAGACGGTCAACAGGAGGGACTCGATGACCAACTACCTGCCGCAGCGAGCGCCGTCGTCCACGCCGCCGCGCAACCTCTCTGAGGTGATCATCACCACCACCTACTGCCACGACATCTGTGTGGGGCCGGACGAAGCTCAGCTTCCCAACCCGCCGACAGAGGCGCCCGACGGCACCCAGTACGAGCGCGACCGGCCGACGGCGCCGTTCGACGACTGGGACCAGACGCTTGTGGCGCGCATCGAGGTCAAGTACGTCCCGCTGTCGCTGCAGTGGTTTCAGGGCCGCTTCCACGACCGCTCCGAGATGGCGAGCAGCTTCAAGAAGGACTGCCGCTCGTGGCTGTGGAAGCGGCGGCCGGACAAGCTGAAGGCGTTCGAAGGAGACGTGGGCGTCCCGCCCGTCATCACGGAGATATCGCCGGCCGAACACGCCCTGTCGCCGATCTGCGAGGGCGAGCGCGACACGCCCACCTTCTGCCTGAACCTGGACATTCCCAGCGAGTGATTTGGCGGTTCCGCCTCGGCAGACGGAACCGCCCAAATAGACGTGGGTTGGCGCCTGGCGCACCTGCGGCGCGCGACTTGAGATCTAGCCATTAGACATAGACGACGTACAGAAATCAGATTGGAACGCAGTGCCGTGGCGGCAGCTCGAAAGCCCGACAACAAACGCACAGGCTGACAATCGTGCCATGCAGCAGCCGAAGTGACACGCAGTGATTTCAGGTGGTGATTTATTCGGGTGTCAGCAAATCACACAGCACATCATCTGGACGTCGCAAGAGAAATTGAAGTTCAACACAGATAAATCCGGAACCAAACTGGGCTGGCTTGCAAATCCCAACGCTGAAGGCAATAGCCGGAACACTCAAACCAGAGTAAACATTTGTGCAGTAAATATTGATATCGCGATGGATCGTAACAGTATACACATCTGAAATATGCAACCTGGAACCAAACAGCATGGCTAAGAAGTGATAATGAATCAGAAAAAAAGGTTTTTGTTTGCATCTGGTACTGGTGCGATATACCCACAGGGAAATGCTAAGTTCTGTCCTTCAGCTCTGTTCCTATGATGCTCAGATATGTATCAATATTTTTGTTGTCTACGGTATCGAATGATTTGAAGCCCATGTGTTCATTCTGTTTTAAATTATCTTGATAAGAAATGATTGCAGAGGACAAAGTATCTTCCTACTCAGTGATTTCAGACTATAGTTGCATAGTCAACTGCAGTCAAGTGCAACTAGGTATAATGTTTGCATTTCTAATATGAAACAAATATGTCATGTGAAGTGCAGCTCAAGAACCAATGAATGTCAGTCATGGAAGACCATTATGTGCAAAACCCCTTTTGATGTACATGAATATTTATATATATATATATATATATATATATATATTTTATTTAATTTTTTAGTTCGAATTGTTCCTTGGGATGCTTTACAGAAACAGACAGCACTAAGCGCAAGCTTGTCGCACTCACACTGCACTTACCTCCTGATCGGAAAATTCCGGTTCTATGGCACAATTTTGACTGGCCTGGGCATTAGCTAATCACAGCATTTACTATGTAAGGTTGTAATTAGAAGACAGAAGGATCCTTTATCTAATCGTTACCCATTTGGATTTTTCAAACTCTATCCAATCTGCTAACTAATGACCTACAGCGAGACTAACTAGTAGAGGGGTCACCAACAGCCAGAGAACGACCACCCGACTGTCTGACCCCGACCAGCCGCCTACCACTCATGGTCCGACCTACAACGAGACTAACTAGTAGAGGGGTCACCAACAGTCGGAGAACGCCCACCCGACCAATCACGGGCGGCCGCCTGCCACTCATGGCCGAGCTGACCGCCAGACTAACCGCATATTTTGACAGACTGTCAAGGTTTTGAAGCTACCAATTGAATTTAAAGCGCGAAACGTCAAGCTATGTTGCGATTTTTATTGGTGCATGGCCAAAACAAGCCCGTACCCTGAGTCTGGTTATTCAAAAGAATTTGCAAAGAAAACTGGATGACTGGCATCTTTGCCCACCAAGAAATAAAATAGCTTACCCATTGGTGCGTATTGAAGTGAATACGGTCAGTCATGACCAAAATATACAGCATTTGCCAGCATGGCGATATGATAGGCCACTTACGTAATGCTCGGCTTCTGATTTTTCGCCCGTTTATTCACCGCCAAAAATCGCATTCATTTTAGGATTATGCTTCGCAAATTGTCAGGGTGCCCGTCTGTTCCCCACTGTTTCCCATGAGTAGCACACGAATACATTTGTTTTCACGAGCATAACCGATTTGTTGAAATTAGTGGCTATTTTCACAACCACATGTGTTTTACAAGCGTCTCTGCATCGCCGTCAGAGCATAAAATACACCAACGGCCGGAGATATTCGAGATTATCGCTTGCCGTGGAACAAAAACATGTAAATGCCGGCGATTATACTTGGGGTTGAGAGATGAGGGATTAAAGGCATCTCAACCACTCGGATCAATGCAAATGGTGGCTTCGCTGTGGAGTGTATGAAATTAAAGCGTGGGAAACAATCTTATCACAGTGATAGCATCACCTCATCACCTTGTCACGCTCTATGCTACGAGAAGCCTGTTCGCATTACATCCCGTGTATTGGGCACTATCACAGTTCCGCAGATTTTCGCCTTCTGACTGTTCGCTGATTCGAATGGTTGCCTTGGAAACAGCTGCTGTGACGAGCACATGTATTTAATCAATATTACTGGATGACGTTCGTGAGCTGGTGTGAACAAAAACAACGACAGTGTAATAGCTTATTACAGGCTGTATATTGTACACTACCCGCCGTGAGACAATGAGTATCAAGATATCGAGTTGACAGAAGACAGTGACGATTTTCACCGACTTTGGGCCGCGGCTCACTGCTCTTCACAAAATAAATAGCATATCACCTCGCCTGTATGCGCACAATCACCTCTCCCCGCTCATAACAAAATCACGAGAAAACATCCCAGCCACGATACCAACGCCTGGCGACTGTGTCACAGGCAGAGCAAGGCAAGATGCAACCGCAATGGGTAGCTAAGGGATCACCTATTCGGCTATTCACCCGTGAAAGCATGGACGTAGAAGCGGCCCAAACGTTGGAGGGCCAAACTGATTACGAGACGCATTTTCCAGTCAGTGCCATGCGGCTAATGGTTAAGATCGGAGAAAGCTAGAAGGCGTGACTCCGCCCTCCTGTTTCTACGCCCACGTGTGAAAGTAATACTGCAACCGCTTTGCAGGATGAGTTGGCCTAAAGGCAATGTTGCTGCTCGTAACGGGGCATTGATAATCCCACTGCCACTGCCCGTGACCTCTCCACAAACTTGAGGAAGCCTTCAATTTTCGGCCAAAATATCGTGCGCAGGCCATGGACTTAGCTATCTATTTCCTTCCAGCACTGGGGCTCATACCTCCCAAATACTCCGCAGTCACAACCCCTGCTCGCCGCTGGCACTACTTCCGCTCATCGACATCTGGACGGAGTTACATTTCCACCAAAATCCGCCAAACTTTCGCCAAAAATATCACTATTACCGCCGAACCTCTGCCAGAAGTATCAGGTAGGATTGTTTTGCGCTCCTGTATAATGGCCAGCAGCGGTCTCGCATAAATTGAATTAACTCAGCCTAACTTTCCTGAAGATCCTATTGGGAGGCGCCAGACTCTGAACCGATTCAGGAAGAGAAGACTGGAGGTTCGATGTTGCGAATAATAGGTCCGTTGTTATGTCCGTCTTCGTGGTGGACGGTCGTTTGCTTCCTGATGGCGTACGGGTGCCCAAACCCCTTCGGGATGTAGATCGGCGGCACTGCGGGTAAACGTCATCATCATTATCATCATCATAACGTTTATTGTAATAAATCTTACAGTTCTATTGGACATTTTCTCAGGGTGGTGCAAAGGCACTGGGTGCTTAAATCATGGCATCTATCTGAAGGCGTGAAATGACACTGGAGTGAAAGATAAACATTAGTGCAAATTTCTTAATGGGATATTTTCTAATATATCTCTAACCGCCGACGCCACAGAGCCACCGGCCAATCCAGCAACGTCATTAGAGGTCACCATTGAACGAGAGGTCATTGCGCAGATAGTCCTGACGTGCATGGCCATCGCCACGACGGAGGATGGGTGATTAGTACACAACAGTCGTGTGACATTTAACCCGCGTGTCACTGGAGAAGGGAAGGGTGCCTTTTCACCCTTGGTTTTTCTGCGATAACAGCCAGACCAAGTGAGAGAGCTGCTTGAAACTTTTCATGCCTTCAAATAAACACCGAGAGCACCTTGCATTAAAAAATCGCCTTCAGGGCGTCTTGTGTCATGTCACAATGACGTCATAAATTAATTCGTGGGTGCTGTTATAAACGTCGCAATCAGCTGCTTGTTGTTATGAGATACAATCGCATCAAGGTTTGCTGACGGGTTAACACAGGTGCAGTTCGTGTAACATGGATCGTTTTGTAACTGTTTGACCTCGTCTAGGTCATTCTTTGTCACGTTGATATATTCATTGTATTTGAATATAATGACCGCTTAGGACTGGAAAAGATATTCAAGTAGTAATAAAATCGATATATCGGTTACGAAAGACATCCTCACCTATCAGGTCATCATAGGTCAAGCTTACATATGTTTGTTTTCAGATACAATGCCATATCATGTCATAATCACATCACAAACTCGATCGCATGTGCTGCTTTTACCGCCTGAAACCGTTGTTCGTTGCCATTTGATACAATCTAACCAAATTATGCTCAAATGTGATTACACCCATGCTTATTCTATAGAGGTCAATGTCTACCGAGTAACTTCAAGTGGGACAGACTGGGTATGACAGAACACGGGAGAGAATATTCTGTGGTATATGCGAAAGTGTAGTTTCATTTTTCGAGCTTCTCGTATAAATGTAGCCTATAAAGATGTAACGTATTGCACACCAAATGAAACAGGGAATTTGGCATCTTCTCACCAGATGACCTCACTTGACCCGAGGGCAACAAGTTCAGATTGTATAATTATTGGCATCTAATGCAGGCATCGACTAACACCTACGTTTTATATTACTCTAATGCCCTTATTTGCGGTAGAAATGTACACTTTTAGAACGAGTCAAATATTTCTACTTGACATGACCTGCGACCTCCAAGGCGTCATGCCAGAGTATATAGATATACAATATTCCGCAGCATATACGTATATCTATGTCAGTTATTCAAGATCCCTGCGAAAATGTGGCCTCGAAAATGCATTACATGGTATGCTGAATCAAAACGGCAATTTCGCCACTTCCCCTCAGGCGACCTTACTTGACCCGAGGCCAGAAGGTATTTACATGGGCAATTTTAGGTACGCACTGTACGAATTCAATCGCAGCTGATATGTGATATTATCCCAATGCTCTGGTTTGAGGTAAAACTATGACCTTTCGAAAAAAATCAAATCGCTTTACTTGACATGACCTGTGATCTCACCAGTGACCTTCAGTTAAACACAAAATATTTTCGCTCGATTTAAGTCTTAGGGCTATCGAATGTCGTTTGAATCGGCGTCATCGGCGTCATCGGCTCATTGGTTGCACAGACACAAGAGGGAGAAAACAATGTCGCCCTCCTCCCAGTGGCTCGTGAGAGTGGAAATATCTCAGCGACTGCCAGGTTAACACTGCACCTGTGGCATTGCACGACACAAATATACCTAAAACCCTCTCGTCCTTCACTACCCCAAATGCATGTAAAGCACTGATGTTGAGGTGAGTGATCATTTATGAAGGACGTCGTGAGGAAGGATGTCGCCATAAGACACCATTCATGGTACTGCACGAGTGGGGCAAGAGCATAGAGCTCCCGTACTGCAGGCACATAGCGTGGCGTCGTGCAGGTGTCGACAGATAATTCGTGGACACCCGCAACTGCCCTCTATTGAAGAACCTTGGGTTCTTTTACGACGCATTCAACCGCTAGGTTATATAGCGTCGCCAACCTCTCACGCCGATTGGTCGCGGGTGGACTCGGTAAATACCGTCGGTTGTGAGATTCGAACCCACAATCTTGCGATCAAGAGTCCGATGCTCTACCAACTGAGCTACCGCGACCCCACCGCCCTCTATTGGTAACCCATGGAGACATAACGCGAGGTCACCAGTTGACGCAGCAGCGTAACTTGTCCTGTTGCTGAGCGGACAATGGCGACAGTTAACTGCGATATACAAGCCGATCACAGCTCAACCTTCTCGAGTAGGTCTCTCACCGCCCTTCGCCCCAGGGTAGATGGGATGATATTCGTTGTGACCGACAGGCGGCAGCACCGGCGCACCGCCGCTGTAGTGGTGGGTCTCGCTCTCGCTGACCACGTGGCGGTTGCTGCGGTACGGCGGCACAGGCGGCGGCAGCACGATCGGCATGATGTAGATGTACGGTCCGTTCCCGCCGTAGTAGCCGCCGTAGCCGCCGTAGCCGCCGTAGCCGCCGTGGCCGTCGTAGCCGCCGTGGCCGCCGTAGCCGCCGTAGCCGCCCGGAGCGGGCGCGAAGTGGGGCGTCAGGTACGAGTTCTCGGCCTCGCGGTCCACCTCCTCGCCTGCGACGTCGGCGTCGGCGCCACTTTCGACGGCGGCCTCGTCGCCGGCGTCGTCGGCCTTCTTGGAGAGGGCGCGCGCGCGCGGCCGTTTGGCGAGGTGGCGTGGCATCGGCGTCCAGCCGAGCTCCTGGCCAATATCGGCATCAGGTGCCCCGGCTGGCGAAGAACAAACAGTGAGCAGGCACGGACAGCCATCGACAACGCAACATAGTCAGCCACACACTCGTAGCTCCTCCTGAACTCTCGGCTGTACAGGGCATCTCCACATCTTCTTTAGTGCACAGTCATAGTCATAGTCATAGTCGTAGTCGTATATTGAGTTCTCCATATTCATGGCTTTTTAGCACTCGCGTCAATACATAGTTCAATGATAAAGAGAAACTCGAATTATGAAAAACACTAAATAACGCAAAACGTCAATGGAAAAAGATAAAATGATAAAACATGCCATCAAATACGCCGCTGAGCATCAACCCTATTATTCCACGTGCTGACCGCCCGATACAGAAAGCTGCGCCTCGCAGCTTCCGTATTAATGCGGGGCAGCTCTAATTTATACGCGTCAGTTCCTCGAGTGCTCCTACTGGAGATTTCGGAGCGGAACTTAATACTGTTAGCCAATGTAAGGGGGTCAGATGTTGCAAGCAGTCTTCCAACCATGGCCAAATCGCGCTCATGAAGCATGTTGTTGAACTTCAGCCAACAGCCACAGTGCAGGAGCGGATCCAGAAGGACCAGTTGGGAGGGGGATTTAAAATATCCGAATTCGACCGACTCTTCATATTTGAACAGCTAGCATTAATCGGATCTGCTTAGCATAATATTTAAATCATAGGATGCCTTTAGATTTCGAGAGTGCCATTTTAGTGCACCCATTCGGCAAAAATCGGCCTCTTGGGGAGGGGAGGGTACATAGCCGCTGTGCCCCATTAAATCCTCCAGTTTCCAATCCACCGGTGGGTTGTTTTAACCCCGTTATATTTCTAATTGTAGTGTTCACAGAATGATCATCAGAATTCATATCGTTTTTACTTTCTCAGTCAGTGAAAAGGCCAAATTAGAAATGCCCAGATGCGTCTTCAAACTAATTGCAAACTGTTCCAACAGATGTGCAGGATTTGCACTCGAAGCGGTTATGAGAGTGTGCCCCAACCATTACTGTCAGCGCCCTCCTGTACCCCAACCAATACTGTCAGCACCCTCCTGTGTTCCAACCATTGCTGTCAGCGCCCTATGTGCCCCAACCATTACTGTCAGCACACAATTGTACAAATTGAAGCCGAGTCCAATGCTCACATGTACATTCATCCCAGACAAACTCCTAAATCAAGGAGGTCACCGGCATTCAAGTGAGATTGATGATCTCACGCACTGGCTACAATCCGACAGGCACGATAAACTCAGTTTGGATGAGGCAAAAATGCAGAATTTCACGTTTTCATGAGATGTTTTTGAAAAGAAGTGACAACCGTTATTATCACACAAAGAGTGACGGCAGCGGCGACGGCGGAACCGCATGTTCGTGTCGGTGGGGCGCAAACAGCGTCCAGGCCGAGTCCCGGCTCCCTTCATATGAACAGCCAGTCGGGACAACTTGTTGCCCCCCCCCCCAGAGACCGTGCAGGCGCATCCTCCAGTGAAATGATGATAAGTCAATGCAGTCAAAATTACAGTGCCTCTCTCTGCGGCTACCTCAGACGACCCACTGCTAGGCCGACATCTCCCCCGGCGAAAAATCCTAGGGCATCCCTGGCCCCCTTACATCCCATTCAAGTGTACCCAAGGAGACCGGAGGTCTCGAAGCAGTACGTCACAAAATGCGATCGCGTGGGAATAAATCAACCGTATGTCTGGGAGTTTCTGTATTCATGGGCTACGTTACGTTTGGTCTTCATGTTGTACGTTCTTGCTTCAATAATTAGCATAATTCATAAGGCTGTAAAATTTATCCAGGAACTCGGCTACGGCAAACAGGGACGACGGCTTCGAAGTCAAGATATAAAATAATCCCAGAACATACGTAAATCCAAAGTCATTCGAGCTCAACTTACGTCAACGTTCTAAGTGATCTTGAAAGGGTCAATGATCTAGATGTCAGCATGCTAGATCAGTAATTGATTCTCCCACATAACCAACTGTGACCATTTGGTGTCACCATGCTACAGGCTAAGTAACGGTAATCTGTGATTGGAACGAAAGGTACCGTACGTGTTCCTTTTTATGACGCCGTAACTCTGTGACCTGACACGACCTGGTAAAACACCAAAAAGTTGCAAAGCCGCTGCCCTAAAGGCTATCGAAAATGCCACCAAACGAGATGAGGGGTTCAGAAGGTGTTCTCGAAGAACAGCAACGAGTGGGCTACATTACAGGAGGGGTGCATCACTCCCCCCCCCATCCACCTCCCACTGTACGGGCGAGGCTGAACGAGATCCGAATCTAAGAGGTCCGGATCTAAGAGACGCCATTGGACACTTTGACCGCGATCCGGAAAATGTGCACAACATCTGCAGCTGTCCACCGCAATGTCATCTGGCGTGTCAAGGTCATCTCCACATCGTCCACATGTGCAACCCTGCGACCTTAACCCTATGATACTGACTGCAAAGGCGTGACTTCAGACGTTGCCTGCGACCCCATTAAGTCCGGGCCGTTAAGTCCCCATTAAGTCTCCACCGCTGCCGCACTAATGGACAGACAAAGGGCTAAGCACACCCAACTGCGACTGACATTTGATGTTTTCCAGGGCTTAGATATTTTTTTCAGACTGAAGAAGTTTCGACTCACCTCCGGATCCATAAGTATCCGGAGGTGAGTATCCATAAGCATCCATAATCCACAGCTTCCGTAAAAAGCACACATGCACATTTCAACGTCGAGGCGCACACACGAGCCTTGCACGCCCACCTTTGCTGGGCGTGTGCGGGTCGTCTCCAGCCGGCTTCTCGTGCCGCTGGGCGGCCTCCGCGTGGCGCTCCTTGCCGCTCCTCTTTCGCGACGACCGGGCGGCCTGCCGGTCGCGGCCGGCCGGCGCCGCGTCCTCGTCGGCCGCGGCGCCGATGTAGCTGCCCGTCTCGAAGATCTGGCGCGTCTTCTTGGGCCGGTCGACGAGCGCGTCCTGCAGCGCCCGCTTGATGCTGTCCTGGTGGTCGGGCTCGGTCGACTGCGGCTCGGCCGGCTCCCCGTCCGCGGCGGACTCGGCGCGGCCGGCGCCGGCGGCGGCGGCCGCCACCACCAGCAGGCAGCTCACCACGAGGCGCTGGCGGAGAAGAGACACGCTACCGAGTGGCACTGCACTGAGAAACAGGAGCGAGAGCGTCGTCACCGTCATCGGCATCGGCATCGGCATCGGCATCGGCATCGTCTGGTGGGGCGCCGGAGTCGTATGCACACCTGTGTTGGAGGTGCCGCTCCTCGGGTGTACTTGCTCAGGTGGCGCCCCTGCCGGATCTCCCCACTCATTTTTTTGGCTCGCGTTTACTTCCCTGAAGTACTTCCCACAAAAGCAAGACATTCCAAGACTTCCTCCTTACAGCTCCACGGTGTATGTCAATGTGCTGATAGTTACCTTAACTAGGTACCATTTCACAACGTGAGATTATAACGAGCGAGGGCGAAACCGGAGCTGTTCTATTCCCACGAAGGTACGAAAAAGTGTTTAAAAAAAGTTTAATCCAAGTTCTTGCTCGGGTGGCTTCATGAACCATGGTCCTCATTGCTAAGCAGAGCGTGTTGCGTGAACCCTGGCCCCACCACCCGACCCTTGAATTCCAGTTCTACGGCATAATTTTGACCGAAAGCTTAGCGTGCCGTCAATGCACCGATACGGCCGCTCGGCAGCTCGTCCCCGGCCTTATCGGGCCAGCTGCCAGCTGACCCTCCCAGCCGGGGGCTAAATGCGAGCGCGTGAAGCGACTCGAACCCTGTCTTGCCAGCGCTCTAACCAACTGAGATACCGGGACGGCCTTTACACAGTTTCATCTTCAAATGTTGCATACCTTGGTGTGCGAGGTTTCACTTGACGGGAAGAAAATCCGGGAAGTTCACGAATATCGGAATGGATAAAGCAAATGATCGTCGGAAAACATGCGAAGTCATAGCTAAAAGATGGGCAATTTTCTGAGGCAAAAAATGGAAAAGTAGATACAAATTTAACGCAAATAGTATAGTAGATAACGACAAATCCTCCTAATAGGGACAGAGCAGCCTTGAAATTGCTTCGGTCGCAGGATTTTAATGCCAATTGCGAGTCCGGTTTCCGTTTGGATGCATCATTTGTCCCGGCGCAGCAGTGTGAACACTTACTCACCAGTGATCACTTCAGTTATTCAGTGAAATGCATTCCAATGGAACAACCTGCGAATGATCGACGACAGATAGATGATGCTTTAGTTTCTCAACGCCATTACAACCTAGCTAACAGACACACGAACAAATCGTTTTATTGCAACGGATAATGTGCAATTCACCTGACAGAACTCCTAGTCGCGTACTCTCGAAGGAATGAAATCACACGGGGCGAGTAACCCATCTCAATGTAAGCAATCGGTCGGAACTGGTCCGTCTACTTCAGAAGTGGACACCATAGCTGCAAGCATTGCAGAATGTCATGCTGCCTGCCTGGCCCCGGCTATGGCTTTCACCTGAGCGAATAAGCAGCGCCTATCTGATCCAGGACCCGTTTAATCACCGAAACGAACGAGCTTGAAGCTCACGTCGCCGAGACGAATGAGCCGCGTTGGGCGCCGGCGCGTAAACCGGCTCCGGTCGTGGACGCCCGTCTGGTCTTTATGGCTCTGCTCGTTTCAGTGGTGAAAAACTGGGCTGCTGAAAGTGGCAAAGATGCAGTGTGGTGTATAAGGGAGGAAATCGCCAACCAGCACCCATCATTAGCATTGCACGCCGATGAAAACTAATAATTTTCCATTCACGCTACATGGGAGTATGTTTGTACATACACACACACACACACACACACACACACACACACACACACACACACGCACGTATATATATATATACATATAAGAATCTGGGATATCGCGTGGACCGAAGCGTTTCAGACCGCAGTTGCTGTGAAGACATTCCCGCGAAAAATTGTGATATCAACTTTTTATGTGTCGGTGCATTTTGTTGGACCACTTCTTCTGAAGTGGGAAGAAGCCTCAGAGGTCGAGAGACCGCATGTCCGAACGTTCCCATAAGTGATTAATGTCTCTGGAGCCTTGCACTTGCAAGCCTTCAGCAATTTGTTTTACTGTAACTGTGAAGAAGTTAATTTCGGATCTCCCTTTCGGAATGCATTTGGCTCTACTGTATCTTGGGATGCGCGGCTCGGCCCAGACGCGACTGTACGGCCTGGGCGGCAAGATGTTGCCGAGTCGGTGAAGGTGAGCAGACGTGCAGACGTCGGGACGATTGTCCGTCATGGTTGCCTGATAACTTGAAGCCACGGACTTAAAACATGAATCGCGTTGGTGTTACCTTTGTTGAAACTGTTGCTGGAGTGTGCGCCGTATTGTTCAACTATCAGCCCGGTCAATACAAGGGCATTCACGGCTGTTGGTTTGGGAGAACCTGTTGAATTTGAGAAACAGTTATCGTTATCGAGGCAAGCCCTAGACTATCGCTGCCAAGCAAAGAGAACTTGCTTACATAACTGAAATATTTTACATGGTAGAAGATTACTACTTTTTGTGGAGGCGAGGAAGGGATCGACGTTACACGATTCCCGGTACACACCTGGAATGTCCATCGACGAACCTTGAATGGCATGCCAAGGACCAATACTAGTGCCAAGAACTGGAACCGTCGATGGAACACCATCATTGGGAAATCACCTCCATACTCCATATTTTAACATTTGAATCCAAATTTGAATTCCGTGGCATTTTTGCGTTCTTGGAGACTGTGTGCACTAGCCGTATGCGAAGGTTCGGCGAGTGCTGATAGACATGGATCAGTTCTGGCCACACACAAAAATGGAAGCGTCAGCACAACGAATCCCGGCTTTTTCTACTTGCGGGCCGCTACGAGGCGATTGCAGAAACTAAGGACGACAGCGATGACAACACAGATGTCCGATAAAATAACAACAGCACTGATGTTCTGGGACAGGGCGATCCATATTCTAGAAGCGGAGGTGGTGGGGGGGGGGGTGGGGGGGAGGGTTACACATTGGTCCATTATGCCTTTTTTCTGATAGCCGCCGAATGCGCGGCACGATCGCGCTCAAATTCGGAATGCCTTATTGAATGGTGAATCTGTAAGTTCAAATTTGTGTCCGAGTGCCCATAGTCACCGAGCCTGACGAGGTAAACATCAGGTCAGCGGTTTCTAAGAAATAATGTGATTGCATGGTACTCTTTCAAGAGCTGTTAAAATAGGGTTTAACAGATCATGTCGAAACGCTTCGCACATCGATGTGTAGGTATTTGTCGAAGAATAAAAGCACAGGAATAGCGTGGATAATCAGATCAGGTTATTGGGCAGGGCCAAGGTCAAAATTAAACTTTCTTCCATACCCGGAATATCCAGCATAGCAATCGAAGTGCAGATGCCGGATTATACATGGTAGAACACACCTTCCTCTATACGTGTGCACAGCTTCATGTCGCTTTTCAGGTCAGGGTAGGGAGGAGCGCAACTGCATCCAAAAATGTATATTTCCACTCGTCTGCGCAGAAATGACGACTTCTCCAAATGTCGTTGCTCGTCCTATTTAGGTAGCCAAATGCTTTGGCATGTTCTTATTACATGACTTGTCATATCATCTACGTTTATTGCAATATTTGCACACTTTCAACATCAGCCTACGCCAATGACCCAGGTGTCTCGAGTTTTCCTCAGTTGATCCTTTCTATTGCAGATATTTCAAAGACTCCAGGATAATTTTCAGCGTTAGATTCGAATTCAGCACAATTTTTTCGCACCAAGTACCAAAATTATAGCACCATAGGCATAGGTCTATATAGGCCAATGAACCAGGTGACTAGTGTGATCCATGTTTATCTTTTATTTTGCAACAAATTGCTTTCTTAGTTAGTTCTCGAAGTTGAATTCAAATTCGCCACTCCTACCTCCTTCAAAATTCCACAAAAAAGTAACTTGAACGACTTGGTCACAAAGTGACCTGTCATAAAGTACCTATCATGAATTATTCCGCTATATAATCATGATGCACAAAATATCCGATATATATACCTAAACAAATACGTAGTCGTATTTGCGTATGACTATATGTACCATACCATGTCATATCATATATCTAAAACACTCTGTGTGGTGGGGGAGCTATCGCTGTAGAGATGGCACTCAGAGAAGAGCGGCGGCTCGGCTAACCTGCCGCACTGACCTTCATGACTGGAGCTCCGGGAGCACGCTATATAGCACCGACACCGCACTCAGCTCTGAGCCCCGGCCCGACCGACGCCTAACTTATACCTCCGAGTCCCCTCTGCCAGTTGTGCACTTTCACCTTCGCCAAACAATGGCGCTGGATGGCGGAGGCAGCCTTTTTCCCGGCGCGATCTGCACGCGGCCGGTGACAGCAGCAGGGGGCGGGGGGGGGGGCGCGCGCGTGGCGCCGTTTCCGCGCGCGCGCCCGCGTGTCGGCCTAATGTGACGCGTAACGTGACGGATTAGCACGGCGGCGGACGTCGTGTGACGGTGCGCTACGGGCGCGTGATGGAGCCGTCACGTGGCACATGTGAAGTGACATGGAAATGGCGGAGCCGTGGGGTCACCGCTTCTGTGATGTGGAGCAGGCACATGGAACATGTGAAGCAGCATGGCAATAGCGTAGCCGCTGGGTCCGCCACTTCTGTGACATGAAGCCGGCACAAGACATATTTCAGACGACGTGGAGCCATGACACGACAACTATTAACAGCATCTTGACGTCACATGACAGATGTTAGGGAGCGTAGAGTCGTCACCTGACATACATACACAGCACGTAGGTGTAACTGTAACAGCAGATAATAATCAATATTGATATGTCACGTAGCCGACTTGAAGCGGGCGTCACGCGAAGGGACGTACCGAGAGGACGCCGCCCGGCCGCCCGCTTACTCCTCGGAACGTACCGAGAGGACGCCGCCCGGCCGCCCGCTTACTCCTCGGAACGTACCGAGAGGACGCCGCCCGGCCGCCCGCTTACTCCTCGGAACGTACCGAGAGGACGCCGCCCAGCCGCCCGCTTACTCCTCGGAACGTACCGAGAGGACGCCGCCCGGCCGCCCGCTTACTCCTCGGAACGTACTGAGAGGACGCCGCCCGGCCGCCCGCTTACTCCTCGGAACGTACCGAGAGGACGCCGCCCAGCCGCCCGCTTACTCCTCGGAACGTACCGAGAGGACGCCGCCCGGCCGCCTGCCTACTCCTCGGAATGACATCACGCTGAGCAGCAGCGGCAGTGGTGTAAATTTGGCACGTGCAGCCGATAATAACGAATAATGAACGTGTGCACGTGTGTCACTTTGTGAGATTCTTCCAAGACGGGCGCGCACGATGCTTCAAAAAATGATTGGAAGGATGACTTCGATCTCAATTTTATATAGTATGCCCCCATATGCCGGATGGCAATGGATGGAGATCACTAGGCGGGAGCGATGGTGGGGGGGGGGGGGGGGGGGGGAGGTTCATGGTCCCAAAGACATGCACATTTCAGTCCCTGAGTGAACGCCAAACATACATTTGTCTCTCCGCCACAGTTGACATCCTCCGAGAAGGCTGTGTCGATCAAATTCCATTTTAAAGCTCATCCGGTGCGTTCGATGCTGAATGAAGACATGTCAGGAAAAATGCAGGAGTTTTGATCACTGGGCACTCGTTTCGAGAGGTGCATTTCCCTGGAGGGGCACCACCAATTGAGAACATTTCGAGGGGATCGTGGTTCGCTAAAGTGTCCCTGAAGGGGTGCCTTTTTAACTCAGGGGAGCGCATTCTGCCAAAAATTCAATGGACGGGGATGGGGCGCACTTGTATGTCCACGGACGGGCACTTTTCAACCCGAGGGGCACTACCTTGTCATGGATGGGGTGCGGGCACATGCCCCGCGCGCGGCCCCTTTGGAGCCGCCCCTGACTCGGCGTCTCTCTTTGTATCCATGCTGCGGACTACCATTGGTGTTCGTCTGACCCCCAACTGAGCTCGATGTGTTCTGGAAGGCTCCGTGAGGTCACGTGTTGGCTGCAGCTGGTGGCTGGTGTCCTGACGCGTCACGTGACCTCACATGAGGTCACGTGTTGGCTGCAGCTGGTGTCATGACGCGTCACGTGACCTCACATGAGGTCACGTGTTGGCTGCAGCTGGTGTCCTGACGCGTCACGTGACCTCACATGAGGTCACGTGTTGGCTGCAGCTGGTGTCCTGACGCGTCACGTGACCTCACATGAGGTCACGTGTTGGCTGCAGCTGGTGTCCTGACGCGTCACGTGACCTCACATAACGTCACGTGTTGGCTGCAGCTGGTGTCCTGACGCGGCGGGCGCCATGTGCCGGACGGCCCGGCCAGACTGGGTGCCGCTCCACTGCCGGCTGACTTCACGAGACCCGTCCGGCGCGTCACGTGACCTCCGCAACACCGCGCATTTGCGAGTTATGGATGTGCTTTCAAGATGGGGAGGCTTCGTTAGCAGTTAATTTATATGCAGTGCATAACGGCATTCATGGCTTTACACGGATTAGTAGGAGATGCGAGGGAAGAGAGAAATAAAACTGCGAAATTAAAACTGCCCGATTGATGACGATGTTTGCAATGCACCTCATTGATGACGACATTCGACATTCATGTACAAGCTATTCAAACCAATCTGGCAATGTGACGAAGCGTCCCCAACGAAGCATCAGTTGTGCAGCATATGTAGTCAGATTCAGCGGGTAGACGCAGGTGGAAGGCATTCTTTAGCCCATCACTAAATCGTCAGCATTTCTTTTGCTCCCCAGCTGACGCTTCTTCTCTGACTGCTGTCGACGACATCTGGACGAAATGGCTGAGGCCGTATGCGCTCCGCCAAAGCCAGACTACATGCTCAACATCGATTTCGTCGTGTTGCAAACATTCCCCCACCACCGTTGGCAGCATGGGTGTAGTCTCTGAGTTGGTTGGTTGGGGGGGGGGGGGCTAAGGGGATATTTCACCCACTCAATGTTCTCCGATCTTAACCATTAGCACTTTGCCGTTGACTGGAAATAATTGGCCCAAAATCGACTTGTCCTCCACAATTTTTGGGCTGCACCTACACCCATGGTTGACAGCCCCAATATAACGGCTCGATGAAAAGTTTGCGCTCAAGGTGATACATCCGCATGCTTCCCAATGGGCCACTCCTCAACGCATTCCTGCCACGATTCTCTTGAGCGCACTGCCACACTCTCCACAGAACACCCTGTGTCTGCGCTCGGCCTTGGCACCGTGAACACTGATGCGTTCTGCGCCACGTTTTGCAACTGGACAGGTGTATGGGTTGCGTGGCCGCGAGGCCTGCTGTTTGGAGCCGGTGCGTGTCGGCCATGACTGATGGACATGGCCGACGTTGCCAAACAGAGCGCCGCGTCGACACAAACATGCGCTCTCGGAGGGAACGGCGAAATGACCAAAGTTTGGCGAAATGACTCCGCACGCCGCTGCGCCAGTCCCCTCTTCCTATCTCTATTCATATCGTGCATTGGAAAGTGTGAAGTAGTCTGGGGAAATAATGAGGCGACGGAGTGTGCTGGGACAGGAGTGTGGTGGGACGGGAGTGTGTTGGGACGGGAGTGTGTTGGGACGGGAGTGTGGTGGGACGGGAGTGTGTTGGGATGGGAGTGTGGTGGGACGGGAGTGTGTTGGGATGGGAGTGTGGTGGGACGGAAGTGTGGTGGGACGGGAGTGTGTTGGGACGGGAGTGTGCCGGGATGTGAGTGTGGTGGGACGGGAGTGTGTTGGGACGGGAGTGTGTTGGGACGAGAGTGTGTTGGGACGGGAGTGTGCCGGGACGGGAGTGTGCCGGGACGGGAGTGTGTTGGGACGGGAGTGTGGTGGGACGGGAGTGTGTTGGGATGGGAGTGTGGTGGGACGGGAGTGTGTTGGGACGGGAGTGTGTTGGGACGGGAGTGTGCCGGGACGGGAGTGTGTTGGGATGGGAGTGTGGTGGGACGGGAGTGTGTTGGGACGGGAGTGTGTTGGGACGAGAGTGTGTTGGGACGGGAGTGTGCCGGGACGGGAGTGTGCCGGGACGGGAGTGTGTTGGGACGGGAGTGTGGTGGGACGGGGAGTGTGCTCTGGGACGGGAGTGTGCCGGGATGGGAGTGTGCCGGGACGGGAGTGTGTTGGGACGGGAGTGTGGTGGGACGGGAGTGTGCCGGGATGGGAGTGTGGTGGGACGGGAGTGTGTTGGGACGGGAGTGTGCCGGGATGGGAGTGTGGTGGGACGGGAGTGTGTTGGGACGGGAGTGTGTTGGGACGGGAGTGTGTTGGGACGGGAGTGTGTTGGGACGGGAGTGTGTTGGGATGGTAGTGTGTTGGGACGGAAGTGTGGTGGGACGGGAGTGTGCCGGGACAGGAGTGTGTTGGGACGGGAATGTGCTGGGACAGGAGTGTGCTGGGACGGGAGTGTGTTGGGACGGAAGTGTGGTGGGACGGGAGTGTGTTGGGACGGGAGTGTGCTGGGACGGGAGTGTGCTGGGACGGGAGTGTGTTGGGACGGGAGTGTGGTGGGACGGGAGTGTGTTGGGACGGAAGTGTGGTGGGACGGGAGTGTGTTGGGACGGGAGTGTGCTGGGACGGGAGTGTGTCGGGACGGGAGTGTGTTGGGACGGAAGTGTGGTGGGACGGGAGTGTGCCGGGACGGAAGTGTGGTGGGACGGGAGTGTGTTGGGACGGGAGTGTGTTGGGACGGGAGTGTGTTTGGACGGGAGTGTGTTGGGACGGGAGTGTGCTGGGACGGGAGTGTGCCGGGACGGGAGTGTGTTGGGACGGAAGTGTGGTGGGACGGGAGTGTGCCGGGACGGAAGTGTGGTGGGACGGGAGTGTGTTGGGACGGGAGTGTGTTGGGACGGGAGTGTGTTTGGACGGGAGTGTGCTGGGACGGGAGTGTGGTGGGACGGGAGTGTGTTGGGACGGAAGTGTGTTGGGACGGAAGTGTGTTGGGACGGGAGTGTGTTGGGACGGGAGTGTGCTGGGACGGGAGTGTGGTGGGACGGGAGTGTACCGGAACGGAAGTGTGGTGGGACGGGAGTGTGGTGGGACGGGAGTGTGTTGGGACGGGAGTGTGTTGGGACGGGAGTGTGCTGGGACGGGAGTGTGCCGGGATGTGAGTGTGGTTGGACGGGGAGTGTGTTGAGACGGGAGTGTGTTGGGACGGGAGTGTGTTGGGACGGGAGTGTGCTCTGGGACGGGAGTGTGCCGGGATGGGAGTGTGGTGGGACGGGAGTGTGTTGGGACGGGAGTGTGCTGGGACGGGAGTGTGTTGGGACGGGAGTGTGTTGGGACGGGAGTGTGCTCTGGGACGGGAGTATGCCGGGATGGGAGTGTGTTGGGACGGGAGTGTGGTGGGACGGGAGTGTGCTGGGACGGGAGTGTGGTGGGACGGGAGTGTGTTTGGACGGGAGTGTGCTGGGATGGGAGTGTGGTGGGACGGGAGTGTGTTGGGACGGGAGTGTGTTGGGACGGGAGTGTGTTGGGACGGGAGTGTGCTGGGACGGGAGTGTGCCGGGATGTGAGTGTGGTTGGACGGGAGTGTGTTGAGACGGGAGTGTGTTGGGACGGGAGTGTGTTGGGACGGGAGTGTGCTCTGGGACGGGAGTGTGCCGGGATGGGAGTGTGGTGGGACGGGAGTGTGTTGGGACGGGAGTGTGCTGGGACGGGAGTGTGTTGGGACGGGAGTGTGTTGGGACGGGAGTGTGCTCTGGGACGGGAGTATGCCGGGACGGGAGTGTGTTGGGACGGGAGTGTGGTGGGACGGGAGTGTGCCGGGACGGGAGTGTGATGGGACGTGAGTGTGCTGGGACAGGAGTGTACCAGGACGGAAGTTTGCTGAGACGGGAATGTGAAATGGGAAGAGCGGATACGATAGGTAGTGCGGCTTGACCTGCGACTCCCTGTAGGGAGGAGGGGAGACTTCCTTGCCTCCTTGATCAACTTGAGTGGCGACGAGACTGCTGCCGCCAGCGGGTTCAAACATTGGCTACCTTCAGATGAACAGCTAGACAACGCTTTAGAAAAACGAAGAGGCATAGGCACGCTCAACATTACGTAAGAAATAATGCTTAGATGCTGATATTTCAGCACAAAAATCCCCGATATATGGAAATTATGATTAATAAGTACGCGAGTCGAAGGACACATTCATATATGGTTATCATGTCTTCAAGTGTGTCAGGTCCATGACCCACCCATGACCTCATTCAAAGTGATGTCAGGTCAGATGTGTGAGTGTTTGTAGGTGTGATTTTATCGTGCTTCTTAAATATTTCAGGGCACTGACGACAACGAAGTGTTCATTTGCGAACCCCGCATCTACCTCGGACATGTCCAAACATCCAATATAACCCCGGACATGACTAAGCAATAAGCATCAACCCTGAGGACATTGGGTGACCTGGCGTGCTTTCTGAACATACAAAATGTTGCGGAAGACTTCTTGTTCGAATTTTTTCTTGGCTGCAATGGACGATGAATCCGATTTATACACACACACACACACACACACACACACACACACACACACACACACACACACACACACACACACACACACACACACACACACACACACACACACACACATATACATATATATATATATATATAATGTATATATATATATATATATATATATATATATATATATATATATATATATATATATATATATATATATATATATATATATATATATATATATATATATATATATATATATTATATATATATATATATATACATATATATATAAATGCGCAGAATGGTAGTATTTATGTGAGCTTATTTATTATTGCATGTGAATCAAGTTTCATTCACAATATAGTGGTGACTTTTTCTTTTTTCTTTGGTTTCTACGTTTATGTTTCAAGTAGTTGAAAGTACAACATTGATATGAATTGCGCGATTTGCTTGCAGATTTCAAACATTTCTGTCCATGGTCTAGCTTGGTGCGTCTCTTGTTCCATCATTCACGGAAGCATATCCCAATCACAGTGAAGAATACGTAGAATGTGAAGTATATTCCTGTGCAAGCATATGAGGCAGGATCTTACGTCCATGCGCCATGCGAGCGACTGTGCCATTTTTAGCACGGATGGCGACGCCGACGTGGGTGCTGAAGGCGACGTAGCTGACGATGTGGTTAGCTGTGTGCAGTGCAGACAGCAGAACCGGAGATCCACCAGTCACCAGTCAGCAGTCAGCAGTACAGCATGTGTGTAAATATCTGTTTATTGAGAGCATGGCGTCGTTCCTTGATTACCCGATCGATCTGTGATTTTGCGCGAGGTGAATGATAATTATCGGTCTGTGTTTTCTGCGGTTTCCGATTTCTCATCATGATGTGATTTATAGTTGCTCAGGGAGGACTTGTGTGATTGTCGCCAGTTTGCCCACATGTTCTAGAATTGAAGCTCAGTATTGGGTCAAGGAAGTCAAAGGTTCAGTACATTGAGCTTGAGTCAAAGGTTCAGTACCTATCGTCGTCTCACTGCACTACATACCGCGGCATTCCGTAGTCTTGACCGGGTGACTGGCAGCGTTCCGCCTAAGTTTGGTGAAATTATGTAATGGTGTGAGGCGCTGCCGGTTTCCGATTTCTCATCAGTATACGATTGATGATTGTTCAGGACAGGTTTTAGGTGATTGTCGTCATTATCTCCATGCTCCATATAAATGAAGATCAGGAATGGAATTGGAAAGCCAAATGTTCGCAGTCTTTACCATCATGCCTCTGCCATCGCAGTCTCTTCCTCGTCCTGCTCAACATGATATTTATTCAGTGAACTTGACCGTGAGACTGGTAGCATTTCACCAAAGCTTGGTGCGTGCGTGTCATGAGGGCTTGAGGCTCTGCCAAAATCGTACGGTTTCGATATATGGTTTTTTATAAGAAATCTTATTCTTTGTGAGATTGAGTATATTTTTGCATGTTAAAGGAAGGCAATTCCGCCAATGTTTTATTTTTAAACTAAATATGAAGCCGTGTCCAACGACTTTAGTCCACGAATTGGTGTTTAATGTAGCGTGTGGCATGTTCGAGAAGACTGTGCGAAGCAAGCTTGAGGCTCGTGCAGAAATTGGTACCACCTCAGAAGGGGCATGATTTTTTCTCAGAAATGGCACTGAGTTTTCCGAAGTTTTCCGAACAACGTTTTCCTTACGAAGAACACATGCCAAAAAAGTCCATTCTCCTCAGGGGTGTTCTATGCACTTTTGAAGGGGCCGCCTCAATGTTGGTTCCCCAATAATTTTCCTGGCTCACCCCACCCCTTGATTTTTCAAAACATCAGTAGAAACGTTGCGATACCTCTGAAAAAAGTGCTTAAAGGAATCCTGTGAGGTGTCGTATCGTGCTGTCATATTTCAACAGGACAAAAAGAACCCTGAGGGATCTTCAACAGGACAGAATCTTTAGGATTCTGAAGTTACTCCCAGTGCACGTGCTTTAAGAATTTTCGTGTAGCCATCCTGTTCTTTCTGTCAATACCTGTCAATAAAAAACACAAATCTTGGTAAGAGATATATTTTTAATCCATGTTCCGATAGTGAACGAGATTTCCAAAGTTATATTAACTGCCTATTTAACGTTAATTAAGCAGATAAGCAATGGTGCTGCTCTGTGTGCCTAAAAACATGACCATGTACTAGTCTTTTAACCTGGCTTCAGTCCATTTTGACCGGGCTCCAATCGGGTTTGGTCACATCAGACTGGCCGGTCCCGGGCTTCGGTCCCGAAATTCCTCGTAATTGCTACTTCCAGCTTAGACCTCAGGAACCGCAGCGATGGCGACACCCATGCCGCATATGCACCAGCCATTTTCCCGAGGACACGCGCCTTTCTTTGAACCAATTATAAGGCTTAGCACCGGGAACGTCGGACACGAACACACGCCGATTCTGCTGTCGCCCACTTGCCAGTCACAAACGGCCGCACGCGCAAAATCGGTTGAACGGCCAAGCGTTGCGATCTCACAACACGCTTCGGTCGTAACCGCGCTCGCCGCCGTATTGCATAAGCCATAGTGGCCCGTCGTTCAAAACGACCACCTGTGACGTAACAGGGGTCGGCGGCGCGACTAATCCGTGCGCGTGCGCCCTCAGGCGTCAAAGCTTCGCGGCCAGGGTCGAGCAAGCACGTGCGGCGCCTCCCGACACCGACGAATACGGACCGCCGAAGGCGTTCCCCGGATCGGCGGCACCGTGGCCTACGCGACGCGCGGAGCATCAGACCATTCTGGGTTCCGCCCGCCTGCCGGTCGTGGCGCCCAGGCAGGATATTGTCGCACGCTCCGCTGCAGTCTCCGGCTCGCCGGCCGAGCCGACCGCGCTCAGCCGAGGGGAGGGTCTCCCGAAACGGAGGTGCCCGCAGGACGTGTGGCCCGGCACGCGGGTGGCTGAGAAAGGGAAACTTTAGCATCGCCGGCGATGGTTCAAGTGTCTGTCGCTCGTGAACACAATGCGGGAAAATTGTTTAGTTCGAACGAAGTCCGAGTGTCTGTGCGCTCCCTGTTAAGGGAGTTCCCTGGACGAGATGAGACAAGTCATTATTTTCATTCTAAATTGATCAAGGCTTTGTGGCCTCCATCTCATCTCCGCTATGATATATACACATATATATGTATATATATATATATATATATATATATATATATATATATATATATATATCACGACGTGCTATAACACTTACACTACGTGTAGTACTACAGTCTGCACTAATGTCAAAAGTTAATTTGAGTGGAACTACATCACTTCATTGTGCGTTAGTCAGGGACGTACGTTATTACTATTTTTTTAGGAATGAATGGTATGGGTAATGTTGTGCATGGACAACAATGGCATAGCGTGTCGCATTGCCACCGGTCACTGAAAGGTGATCGGTCGTGACGGAAGAGACATTGGAGCAACATCGAAACACGGCACAGGGCGCTGTCCTGAGCAACACGATGTAACCGCAGTATCTTGACCTTGACCGCAATACCTCTGGTGTAAAATTAAACCACACATTATCTCTGTTGAAATTTGTTGTCTTGCAGACGCTTAGCAAACAAGTCTGTTGGGACAGAAACTAATTGAGTTGCATATAATTAAATTACATCTTTAAACATTTCGATCCAAACTTAAAACATCTGGTCTGAAGATGCAAATAAGCTAAATAAGCGTACTTTTCATGCTACAATTTCTTTGTTGGTGGAGGAATAACCGCTATCGTTGGAATCCTGGGATAAGCATTTTCTTCGGCAGAGAACATGCTTCTCTATGTTAATAAATTAACTCAGATGCCATTATTTATCGTACACCTATCGTGTCAATTTGCTTCCCAGAGAGGTTTGATTTGGTATTTATCATTTCTCACAAAAGGAGAAGAGATTCAAGAATGGCTAATTTTACCGTACTTCGAATCCACTCGTCATTGGGTTTTCATTAAGTCTATTGGCAAAGCTAACAAGAAATACATAGTTCGTTGGTTATTTGAGTTTGGGGGCGCATCGACTGCGTCGGTCATGCAGCGACCATAACATCGTCAGTCAAGCAATAATATGTACACGAAAGTCAGTCCACGAGACAATGTACATATAAACATATACAGAAATTACAATGCGGGGACGAGTAGTCTAGGGGTAAGTTACTCGTCTCGCGATCGAAAGATTGTGGGTTCGAGTCTCACCTGTCGCTACCCTTCGCCCGCGGCCAATCGGCGTGAGAGATTGGCGACGCTATGTGACTCAGCGGTCGGCGTGTCGTAAAAACCAATAACTAACAATACAATGTAAATACATGACATCATCACGTAATTATACGGTGACGGAAAATCTTCCCAATGCGAGTGACGACCCAGACAGAGTGACAATGTTCCAGATATATTCCAGATAATGTGACGATGAATATGCGAGTGATGCTTCAGATAGAGTGTCGATGCATATACGAGTGATGTTCCAGATAGAGTGACTATCTAAATACGATATGTTACAGATAATGTGACGATGAATATGCGAGTGATGCTTCAGATAGAGTGTTGATGCATATGCGAGTGATGTTCCAGATAGAGTGACTATTTAAATACGATATGTTACAGATAAAGTGACGACATACATACGACATATTGTAGATAGAGTGACGATGCATATACGAGTGATGTTCCAGATAGAGTGACTATCTAAATACGATATGTTACAGATAATGTGACGATGAATATGCGAGTGATGCTTCAGATAGAGTGTTGATGCATATATGAGTGATGTTCCAGATAGAGTGACTATTTAAATACGATATGTTACAGATAAAGTGACGACATACAACGACATATTGTAGATAGAGTGACGATGTATATACGAGTGATGTTCCAGATAGAGTGACCATCTAAATACGATATGTTACAGATAAAGCGACGACATACATACGACATATTGTAGATAGAGTGTATACGAGTGATGTATATACGATGTATATACGAGTGATGTTCCAGATAGAGTGACTATCTAAATCCGATATGTTGCAGATAAAGTGACGACATACCTTCCATTTGTCCCAGATAAAAAGACGATCTTTATAGGGGAGATGTTCCAGATCAAGTGACAATGTTTATGCGATATCGATACGCGATGCCATGCGTTTTACCACTATGAATGCTATGACCATGCTATTTTTTTTAATCAATAAGTCAATTCAAATATAACCACATTTCAATAATCTGTCCTGGCGTGGGGGACACATGCCCGTGATCTTTGAGTATGCAAATACAGAAAAGCATGCACTTGCGTCGAATCATGGCGAGGCACGTCTGCCTCCACCCATACTTTTCTGTGTCGCGAAACTTTAATTCCTGCCTGGTGTTCTATATTCTCCATGTCGAACAGAGCATTTTTTCCCCGAAATAATCCGGGCGACTGTTGCTCTCCCCACTCTTACGTCCCCAGCGGCTATGTTCATGTCCGAAGGAGTAAGAACTATCCGAAATTTTATAAACTTGCTTTTAATCTTCGTTTCATAAATAGCCGGCAGGTACTAAGGTCGGCCTATCGCGATCCGTCCAGCAATTTACGTAACTGCTGCTAGTATACTTTCGAACAGCGCTCACACAGCATGAAATTGTGCGACACGCTTGTCTTTCTCTCCATAAACTGGATCGAGTGGTTTCCGCCCATCATCGCTACCAGCGTGGTTGCCCGTGACGCGTGACGCACAGGGGCCATACGATAACTTCAGCCTTCCGCCTGTGTGAGCCAGAGCAGCCATGCCATCCGCGAGCTAATAGCATGGTCAATGCAGTCGAGTGGCCAGGACTTTCGCAGGGCGAGGAGGTCAAGGTCAATAAGGGAAGGGGTCAATGAGAGTATTGGTGTGCCCCAGTCCGTGGTTCCAAAATTGGAACGAAAATCATTACTTTGCTGCATTTCATCTTACTATAAAAATTACAACATCAAAGTGAAATAAAGGCAGATTGGCCAAATTCCTCGAGTATTGAAGGGAAAATATTGGTTAAAATGATTTAATAAACGCATATATTAAATCACAGATCTTTGCCAAGCTCAGATGTTTATCAGCAACACATCACCTGACCGCCATTCTTTGACATACAAATAATGAACACTCACGGAGACTTACTGCGTGCTGAATTTTAGATACATGCACCAGTGCGCAAGACAAAGCAAAACAAAATGTCCTGTGATGCTTCAAATCGCAAGCTAATGAGGACAAATCATCCCCCTTCAACCTCACATCCATCACTTTCAATGGCGTATCCCGACCGCCAACTCCGAGTAAGTATGTGGCGGCTCACGAAAAGAAAGAAAAGTACCAGGTGTCGCCACCGACCAGCCCGGGAAAGTTGGCAACCAACTTAAGCGTACCGAGATATCTTAAGCGTACCGAAAACTGTCACTCCTCCCCCCCTCACCTCGAATGCACAACCACAACCACGGTCGCTATTCGCCAAAAACGACAGCGCACACCTTCGGTGGAATCTACTCAAATGGATGCCACCACCGTTAAGTACCTGGGGAATCTGGGGAATACCTGCCACAGAGGAAGATATGAGCTGAGAAAAGGGTCGAGTAGCAGCCAGTCAGCCCACCGTAGACCAAGAAACTGGTATCATAGCGCACGGTCCACGCAGATATCCACGGGTAAATTCTATGATAGGCCACGATGAGGTCACATCATTAGCTGGATTATTTTCCCTGATGATGACCGCATCACTTTTCTGTCTGGATGATCCCGTACCCGACGTGTAATGCTGGATGCAAGAGGCTATGATGTTGGCTGCAGCTCCCTTCCCCTACCCATGCTGCTGACACTGAAAGTGATTTCCGAGCGATGTGTCTAAAGTACGGTTTATCATGTCTCGTACGTGCCATTAAACCGCAGCTTTATTGGCCATTTTGTCTCGCATATGTATGTAGGATGATCGCTGCAAAGTTTATATTCAATTGCGTGCACTATACTTCTATCAGTGCACTGACGCTTAAGGCCACATTCACAGCACTGACAACGTCCATCGTCTGCCGGGCACAGAGGAGGAGAGACGACGGACCCGACTAGGAGCCGCTTAAGCTTTGTTTCCTTTTTCATGAGACCTTGGTTTTTAACCCTGACTTCTTCACTATCCTATTGACATCGAGTTGCCGGAGTTGGTGGTCGGGATACACCATTGGATGTGATGGATGTGGGATTGAAGAGGAATTGTTTGTGATTTGAAGCATCAGACGGGACATTTTTGTTTTGCTTTGCTCTGCGCACTTGTGTATGTATCTAAAATTCCAGACGTAATATGTTTACGTGAGTAATCACTATTTGCACGTCAACGCATGGCTGTCAGGTGATGTGTTATTCATGAAGATGTAAGCTTGACAAATACCTGTGATTGAATAAATCCTTTATATGCATATATATATGCATATATATATATATGCATATATATATATTTATAAAGGTATGTATATATATATATATATACATATATATATATATACATATATATATATATATATATATATATATATATATATATATATACATATATGTATATATATATATATATATATATATATACGTATATATATATATTTAATTGCTTTTATATGCTTTATGCTCTTGAATAAAGATGTTTCCCTTCAATATTCGAGGAATTCGGTCAATGTGCCTTAATTTCACTTTAATGGCTCTCCTCGCTTCAGCACTTCTACCAATCATTCATAAAACATTTATTTTAAATGAAAAACATTGACATTTGTTGATGACATGGAGGTCAATTGATCCCTGTGACTCTTCATTTGTTCCTGGGCGGGCCAGTGGACCGTGATTCAGACAAATTAGCCAGCCGAACCACGATTATGCCGGGGTCACCACTCCGAAAAGTGATGCCCAGTACTTGTCTACGGGTGAAAATAGCAGAAGGCCAGCCCTGGCGCACGTGCATACCGGACACCAGAGAGAGAACGTCCACCATCGCACACATTCCGAGAACGGCTTCTTCACACTGACGGTGACTGAACGACCCGCACGATTGAAGATGATACGTCACCGGGCTGTGCTCTGTCTGACTCATATATATTTACTTATTTGTGAGGCGTGAGAGTCTCACAGAGGCAGTGAGTATGCCCCGCATCCTGCACCACGCAATGTAACGTCCGGTAAATCACAAGTACTTCGTACACATCGACAAGGTTGGTGCACTGCGCCTCACAGGGAGTGGCGCCAGTGGCAACATCAGGGGTCAAAGCAAGATCAGGAACATCTCCAGATAAACTCTCATCGAGTCGTTCAGTTTGAAGACATAATAAGAGCCACAAGGACCCATTCGCTTACGTCATAGATGATGCCAGTCGTTGGCACGTCAATGTTGATGTTGATCGCAAAGTATTGTATGCATTTTGCGTTCAAAGCGGCTCGGACAAGAAAAAACTCACCTCACATAGACTAACATCCGTCGGACGGACAGAAAGCTTTAAGCGTATTGAATTGTGCCTTGACGGTAGGTAATTGCCCATATATGTTTTATCTACCATGACAAAGTAAATGAAGGTATGAAGGAAAAAGGCGCCCACTAAGTACTAACATACCATTCCTTCCCAGCTTCAGCCCACATTCCTGGGCTATTTGAGTTGTCAATACTCCTGCATGCATCTGAGTATGTGTGAGATAGGATTAATAAACAAGCTGCTTGCAAATCGTGGCAAGGTCGAATTTACCACTTCAAAGCCTAAGCCCACAACCTTCCGCCAAGTGGTTAGGTATGTGAGTATTCAACACATATTTGTGTTAGCCATTACCGTACCGTGGCGGCGCCAGCGTGCCGACGCAGGGAGCTGTTCGAGATCAAGTGTGCCGCTGACGGGACCAAAAATGCTCACCCTTCCCCGATTTTGGAAACCCCTCAGACTTCGGTCACTGTCCTTACGGATGCCGACCTGACAGTTCCTCTGCTATGCTTCGGCAATACGCCATCAAGATGGAAACTTGTAGCAGCGATGTGGTCGGATCAGGGGGGGGTCCAAGTCAGGAGCGCTGTCCCGTCAAACCAGACTCACACCCATGCAGGCGTGCGCTATCTGATTGTATTTCCAATTATTCGTTATCTCTGTGTGTGACCTCGTCCACCTATTCGACTGCCTCCTTCTTGACGTGGCTGTCACCAACTGCCGTGTCATTGTGAAGAAGCACTACCGTGCAACATTTGTAACTTTAGTCGCATATATTTATCAGTGTTCCTGTCGATATGCCTAGATCTAAACCGGGCAGCGCCACTGCTCGCCATCAAATGGTGGCAATGCTTTGCTTCATGATTGTACACGGGCTGACTGGAGATCTGCTATAATATATTTAATCTATCTATTTAATTATTATCTAAATATTTAATTATTATCTAAATATTTAATTATTATCTAAATATTTAATTATTATCTAAATATTTAATTATTATCTAAATATTTAATTATTATCTAAATATTTAATTAGTATCTAAATATTGAATTATCATCTAAATATTTAATTAATCTATATATTCAATATATTTATGTTAATTTCATTTATCTTCCTCCGTAACGATATAGTAGGATTGTTTCTACCTTGTTTTAGCTACTCTTTTATATATCTTTTTTCCCATCATTGACAGCTATGCTCCCATCTGGACTGTCCAAATCTGGAACCCTAGCGCCCCAGTGGTGTCGGATGGAACTAACGCTTTGACGTGTAGCCGACGTGTGGCGGTCCATGGCCATCAGTTGGCCATCAGCGGTCAGCGGTCCATGGCCATCAGCGGTCCATGGCCATCTATGGGCATCAGTCTACGGAGTACAGAGACGCCAACCAAGCTGTACGATCTGCGATTGGGCGGGATAGCTGCGGCGATGTTGAGCGGTGCATTCATGCGGGCGGACAGAGGTCGATGTGGCGCCGTATCAGGTCATGGGCTCGCGGCACGCAGGTCATTCGTAAGCAGTCCGACGCGACGGATGATGACCATATTTTTGTTTGTCGGCGTGTGCTCGCGCGTGGCTGACGAGGTTAGGAGTATGGGAGCGACGCGAGCATTTCCTGCCGTTTGCCACGTGTCGGTGCCTGTGCGTTTACCCTGGTGTATCCTGGTCGCTGTCTAAGCTGCGAGTCGTCGTCAGGATGAAGACTCGTCGGCCTGCGGCGTGGACGGCCTGCGGCGTCAAAACACATGTTCAGGGTGTGTTTTGACTGCTTTGAATCAGGATTTTCTTGATGAGCAGGACGTAGCCGGTCAGAATCGCTATATGACGTGTTATAATGTACTAGCTAAGGATGCATATCTCGCCCATGTTAATTACGCTTAGCCAGGAATTTAATTCAGCACGTTATGTGTATTAGACGTTTCAGAATGCAGGCTTCTTGAAGGAACGGATGCTTTTCCTTCACTATGAACGTTTTTAGGAGCATGCTTTTCTGGTGAATATATCCACGAAGATTAGAATAGCAACGTCGTGAATTTAGGTGCGGCACGTGGTTCAATGGCCGCGCCGCCACCGATGGTGCCGGGAACGAGTGGGACCAAGCACACTGCTAATTCTCACATCAAGCAAAAGCACCTCACCTGGCTGGAGGGGCTGGAGAAGAGGGTCTGTGAGGGGCTGGAGAAGAGGGTCTGTGAAGTCATACGTTGATCTCTTCTTCTTCTCTCTCTCTCTCTCTCTCTCTCTCTCTCTCACACACACACACACACACACACACACACACACACACACACACACACACACACACACACATACACACACAGACACACACACACATATATAGAAAGTGTCATTATCTGACCTGCCCCCTCTTCAACTTTATTTTGTCGCGAACGGCTTTGACAGCATCGTCGAGTTCAGAGTCTCCGTGGTCACGTATTGGCAGGACTGCGTCATACCCAACTGCCTAACGTCATATTTGACGCTGACCCAAATGCCTTAACAGCACATCAGTGACGGCAGCACATCAGTAATGGCAGCACATCAGTGATGGTAGTACATCAGTGGCATAATCACATCAGTAACGGCAGCACATCAGTGACGGCAGCACATCAGTGACGGCAGCACATCAGTAACGGCAGCACATCAGTGACGGCAGCACATCAGTGACGGCAGCACATCAGTAACGGCAGTACATCAGTAACGGCAGTACATCAGTAACGGCAGCACATCAGTGACGGCAGTACATCAGTGACGGGAACATGACAGCACGTACTTCGGTTGTTGTGCTGTTGTGTGGCATTGTGCTGTTGTGCTGTGGTGTGTTTCTATGTGTTATTGTGCTGTTGTGCTGTGTTGTGTTTCTATGCTGTGTTATTGTGTTGTGTTGCTGATGCGTTGTCCGGATGACTCGGTTGGTCGAGTATGAACCCCCGAATGCATGTGGGCTGTCCCCGCTGCTGAGACAACCTCGGACCAATACAGGAGCATATTGTCACATATATTTCCCCATCTGGGGAATGGCAACTGGCCAAACATGTCCTGTTTTAGTGAATGAATTAGTTGACTGCAGTACCGGGGAGGAAATGAAGCCAGAATCTTCGATTTCATCCCTGATGGGTAGGCAAAACTAATAAGTCAAGAAATTCAAACGAAAATTTCAAACATTCCTCCCATGCGTCTTGTTGGGTCACTGAAGATAAGCCAACGCTGCAATTTTCATTCAAATATCTTCATCCGCTAAAGCGTGACGACTGGTTAAGCCTTTTTGGAGGCGACCTCACTTGACCTAGACTAACTCGTTGACCGTTGAAGACCCGACCTAAAATTTTTCACACAACATGCCAAATTGATGTGGAAAAACGAATGGCAAGTTTCGGCGCGCTGCCGCGCGCTGTTCTTTCACCATTCGCGGGAAGCCTAAGAGGGGGTGTAAAATGAACCCCCAAAGACGGGACGGGCTAGCCTGCTCACACGCCAGCTGGCCGACACGTATCGAGTTGACGGGGAAGAGGGTCTGAGATACATGTGACAGCTTGTGACAGATACACACGTGAGATGCATGTGGCAGCTTGTAATAGATACACACTTGAGATACATGTGACAGCTTGTGACAGGCCCACACCTGAGATACATGTGATACCTTGTGACAGGTACACAACCGAGATACCGGGGACGGGTAGTCTAGGGGTAAGTTGCCCTTCTCACAGTCGAAAGATTGTGGGTTCGAGTCTCACCTGTCGCTACTTTTCGCCCGCGGCTAATCGGCGTGAGAGATTGGCGACGTTAGATGAATCAACGGTCGACGTGTCGCAAAACCAATTACCACCACCACAACTGAGATACATGTGACAGCTTGTGACAGGTACACACCTGAGGTACATGCAGGGGCGTTGTTTTGTATACTTTTGGAGGGGCATGTGCCCCCTCAATGTTCAATTTTGCCCCTCCAACAGTGAAAATGCCCCCCCCCCCAATATGAAGTGGAAATGGACATGCAGCAAAAATAATAAAATTGCGGGCTGCATTGGGGCGGGAGCGCCGATGGTCCGCCGATGGTCAGCCAATGGCTCTGAAACTAGCGATGTCTGGTGACCTGGTGACCAGACCTGGCCCACTCTGGTGACCTGTGATAGCCTGAAGGAAGGAAGAAGAAGAAGAAGGAAAAAACTGTGATAGCCTGAACGCGGCCAGCTGCTGGCTTGCAAATGCAGGAGTCAGGGGCAAATACAGGGAGGGGGCGGTTACTGGGGGCATGTGTCTCCCTCCTATGGAAGGTGGCCGCTCCTCCGGCCGGGAAAAGGCGCTCATCCGGGAAGGCTCGAGTGAACGCCCTATATTTTTTTTTCGTCAGAGGCGCCCCTCCGAGATAAAGAAACGCCTCTTCAGTGTGCTCGAATGGACCCCGCTCGAATTTGTTTTCGGCCAGAGGCTCTCTCGGAAGGAAAAGACCAGGCAGGACTAAGTTCAGAAATTGCCATGAGAGGAAATTAGTCTCTAGAGGGGCGCCTCTAGCTGAAACATTTCACGCATGGGGTGCACTCGGGCCTTCCCGGAGGGGCACCTTTACCTTCCAAGGTGCGCATCTGGCTGAACAATTCGGGGGTTCACTCAAACACATTGGATGAGGGTCTTTTCCTTCCAAGGAGCGCCTCTGGCTGAATAATCCAAGGCGCCTCTCAGCGTCTCTGGAGTCTGGCTTGAAAATTCGATGGGGATGTACTCGAGCTTTCCCGGAGTGGAGCATTTTCCCGGCCGAAGGGGCGCCAACTTCCATGTCGGCACATATGCCTTCAGTGCCAACCCTGTATCCACCCCTGCCTCCAAGTACTTTTGTAGTGGCGCTCATCCAAAGAAATTGCACCCCTTCAGACAAGTGCCCCATGACAATTCCTGAATCCGCCCCTGGCAGGAGTCCCTGGCGCTGACAGGTCCGCCGCGCCGCGGACGTCAAAATGTTGGGTTTTGGCAATTCCTTTCTTGCACATCCTCGTCTTTTTCCCGGGGCTACAACATGGTGTATGACCAATCACCCGATGCCCGAATCAGACAGCCAAAGAGTGGAGCACATTTGATGCCTTGTACTGCACTTACCTGCTGTTATTCCGGCCTTCGCGTTCGCAGAAACCACGCTTGCTCGCATGTGGCCAGGTTTTGTTCCCAGCATTGCTTTTCCCTTGGCCATGTGCACCGGCTTTTTTCCTAGATAGTTGTGCAGTCTCACACCCTCAACACGAACTCAACAATGATAGTCCATGTTGTAAGTGCGCGTCTGTGATAATACGGGCAGCAAGTGCATCTGCAAGGTTTTTGTTTCACGTTGGTGACGACGGGCCGAATTAAATATCGACGTTTGTTCTGCTAGTTGAGTTTAGAAACGCTACCAGACATGGATCAAGCTCCCCTTTAAATCGCTCACGACGGGTTCTTCATTCCACCACAAACATTCCTTATTAGGAGGGCACTGGCACTGGTAACGGGTTGAGGCTACAGGGGGTGTAATATGATCGGTTTCAGGGGTGCGATGTGGTCACGCATATGCATTTGTACATCTTAGTGCTGTAGTCTGGCGGTTGGTGGGACACCGCGGCAGATGGCAAATGACGGTGTCGTTCCTAAATACTTCTGAGTGGTGTGTGATGTGCCCTCAGATTATTAAAGGCGTGAAGGCATTTTATTCTATTCTTCATCAGGGAATTTTGCAACAGCCATTACATCTGTATATTTTCATGACAACCCACTATAATTTGAAGACAAGGACTTGCCTGATTTGTTTTAGATTGCCAGATACAGCCATACTTGGCATCCATTCGTCCACAGACGTTTCCACAAGCAGCGTTCACCTTACGAGTTTACACTGGCTGTTCAGACAGAGTGAACGAGCTTTCCGAGCGAACGCAGTGATACAAATGTTAAAACCCACTGGATCTTGCTTGCTTGAATTTTGAAGATATCTTTAACTCGGCCTCTTGCCATGTGATATTGGTATGAGATGAACTGTCGTGAAGACGGTGCGTTAGGTAGATTTAACTGACAACTGTACTTTATAAGGACTAAATATTTCCATTCTTCACTATCCAGAAAGAACACATCAATATAACCTCAAATTGATTAAAAAGTTACATATAGGACTCCACAATTTATATTGATTGTCTGAACGCAGACCGCTCCACTGCCTCAGTCTGTGTAATGTATGATTGTATGACCGGAGCCATGATTCCCTACCTGGGAGTATTTCTGTGTGTCTTGCCCACAAATATTAATATAAAATGTATTAATTGTTCGCCATCACGCATGCGTGTTGGTTGGCTTGTATATTATTCGTTGCTATATGAAACACAACGACACACACACACATTGTGGTTGGGGAACTCTTGCACACTGATAGAACGGAACATTTCGAAAATTGCATTCGCTGTTCTTTTATCGGGCTTTCAATTGAGTCGGACAATTTTATACCCCTTAAATGATAACCTGGTTTTCCATACGTGTGGTTGTATTTTTATCTTCTTCAGTATCGCATCAATTGCAAATTTATCCTATCAGCAAACTAAGTGGCCTAAATCAAGCATACAAACATAATTCAGGACAGGGTCGATTGACACGAGCGCCGAAGGGTCTCTCACATAACACGCACAGGAGGGGGGGGGGGGGGTGATTCGGCCCCTGTTCCTAAGATTCCGGAAATTACTGACACAATTTAGAGGGCAAATTGTGGATGTAGTGATCTCTTTCCAGTACAAATTGCATGACCCTCGGCTGTTAAGGTCAAATGAAGTCGTGATCGGCTGCCTCACTGCACTGCCGCTCCACCGTACCGACGAAGTTTTTGTCACCTTGAACGCTCGCCGGCCGCCGCCAGGTCGGTCGATTTGGCACCCCCGCAATTTATATATTTACTGATGGATATCGATTTTGTGTGGCATAGGATGCGCTTATCGATTTTTTATCTCACAAAGTCACAACATTATATAACAATATCGCCTTTTATGAGATAATGTCAAGAACAGAAGCGTGTGGATTCCGCCCCCCCCCCCTCTTCTTCGGTGCGCGTGTGAAACAGCCACATCTTATACCTACATCAATCCCGCGGCACTTTGCCCCACAAATAATTTTCATAAAACAACACCTATGGGTACATGTGACAGCTTGTGACAGGTATACAATTGATATTCATGTGACAGCTTATGGTAGGCACACACCTAAGATTCATGTGACAACTTGTGACAAGTACACACTTGAGATGCATGTGACAGCTTGTGACAGGTGCACATCTAAGATTCATGTGACAGCTTGTGACAGGCACATATCTAAGATTCATGTCGCACCTTGTGACAGGTGCACACTTGATATACATGTGACAGCTTGTGACAGGTACACACTTGAGATACATGTGACAGCTTGTGACCGGTACCTGTCACGTGGTGCTGGGCCAGCGGAAGGGACCGGGACTAGCGAGGACGCTTCGGCGCGTCTACGGCGCGGCCGGCACACTGCAGTAGTACACCCGCGTCTGCGAGCACATGACGCTTGTGGCACAGAACATGATCATGGACACGTCAACCGTGACGCACCTGCCTGGCGCCGGCTCGTCCTGCCTCGAGATCGCTCCCGCGAAGCGGCAGAGCGGGCCGCCGTGCCAGATCAGCCGCTCGCTGCGGCCGTCGAGGGCGCGCCAGCCGCCCGTGTCGGCGTCGTAGCGCACGCCGGTCCACGGGTCGCCGGCGGCGCCGAGCATCAAGTGCAGCATCCGGACGTCCCCCTGGCGCGGCAGCGACGCCAGCGACGCGCCCGGCAGCAGGCCGGCGCACCTCGCGCCGGCCGCGTCGAACGTCGCCGCGTCGGCGACCAACATGACGCAGCGGCCGGAGAACGCCACCCAGCCGCCGGCCGGGCACAACACGGGAGCGGTGGCCGCGGGAGGGCCCGGCGGCAGAGGTGGCGCGCCCGCTGTCGGCTGGCTGTCTTCTGGCTCTTCGCCTTGTATCCCGTCGTGCTCGACTTCGTCCCCGACTTCGTCCTCGACTTCGTCCTCGACTTCGTCCTCGCCGTCGCCGCTGCCCCCGGGCAGCGTGGGGACGATGCCGCCGCTGCCGGTCTGCGGGCCTCGCCTGTAAACTCCAGCCAGACTGCCGCCACCGCCGGCGTCACGGCCGCCCGCCTGGGAGATCAGCTGACACGCGCCGGCCACGTACCGGAAGCCGGCGCAGACGGTCGGCGCGCGCCGGTCGCACATTGCGGCGCACGCGGTGCGGCTGGCGGCCGGCGTCGGCGCGGCCAGCCGACCCTGTCCGGAGTCGGCCTGCCACGAGAACGAGCTGGTGCGGAGACGCGACGCCGCCGCCGTCAGGCCGAGCAGCAGCAGCAGCAGCAGTGCCGGCCAACCCATGGCAGGATCTGGCCAGTCGGCTGCTGGTCGAGCCCTGACGAGGGGACTCAGAGATGGCTGTTGTGCCGCTGACGTCTGACGAGGGGACTCAGGGATGGCTGTTGTACCGCTGACGTCTGACGAGGGGACTCAGGGACGGCTGTTGTACCGTCTGACGTCTGACGAGGGGACTCAGGGATGGCTGTTGTGCCGCTCACGTCTGACGAGGGGACTCAGGGATGGCTGTTGTACCGCTGACGTCTGACGAGGGGACTCAGGGATGGCTGTTGTACCGCTGACGTCTGACGAGGGGACTCAGTGACGAATGTTGACGTCTGATTCCTGACGAGTCAACATAGAATCTAGCCCTGATGACAACTGATGTCGCCCTGATGACGACTGATGTGGCCCCGATGACGACCGGTGTCACTCCTATGACGACTGATGTCGTCTCGGTGACGACTGACGTCTCGCCGAGGTCAGACACGTGAGCCAGGCCCGACTGGGTCGGCTGGCTGCCGTCTGCCGAGTGTGACGCTGACCCGGCGCAGTGTTGCCAGCCGGCTGTGCGGTGGTCGGCCCGGCGACCTGTGTCGACCTGCCACCAGTTGACCGCCGCCGTACATCACCCGGCTCCGACCATCGGCTGGCTGGTGATTAGTACTCAATGGGTGCCGCTTCGCAATGGGCACCGTGTCGACTCCCAACTCCAAATTGCTGATCCGCCAGCTTAAAAGACTGTTTTGGTTGAGCAGGGAACGGTGCTGCCGGTGTGTTTGTTTGGTTTCAATTACCCTCCGTCTTGCTCCGTTCCGTCGGCACCGGTCTTGGGTGTGCTGAAGCCGGGCTGATTGCCACGTTCGGCGGCAGGCTGGCCGAGCACACACACATTCCGCTGATGAGAACCGCCGACGTTGCCGCAGAACTAGGTATTGGTGTTCAGAGGACACCAATTGATCATCGCATGTCGTGAACGCAACACCACGGTGGCAGCGAACCTCGTGTGCGCATTTTTTTGGTTTTGTATTGCTAGTTAGCTGTATTCTAGTGGCCTTCGTCTCGTTCAAGCACATCATGGCACGACTTTAAACGAGTGTGAAAATTGAGAGAGCGTGAACAGAACTGTTAAAGGAGCCTGAATGACAGAGCACGGACATAATTGCTAAGCGAGCCTAAAGGTTGAAAGAGCATGAACAATACTGTTAAACGAGCCTGAAGATTGAGAGAACATGAACAGTACTGTTAAGCGAGTCTGAAGATTGGGATAGCATGAACAGAACTGTTAAGCCAAACACGAACCGTACCGAAAGCCCTGATGAGTTCTGACCAACAGACGCATTGGCTGCATACAGGTGTGTTGGAGATAATAACGAAGACCACGCATGGAACAGGCCATGCTGAGTTCGTTCCAACAAGTAGGTAACCCAAGGAGAAGAAACAATTACTAAATGGAAGCAAGATGTGAGGTCACAATAGGTAATTTTCCGGACACGAATTTCCGTAAATCACACAATCTTCAGGATAAGGAACAAGTGAAAATTATGATCTTCATTACGAATTATGTCCGGAACTAGTAAAGCATTACGTAAAACCGATCTTTATATATTGAGTCAACGCACCAAAATAAATTTCTGGACAATTCCGAAATTCTGGAGCGTGGAAATGTTGATGTTGCTACATACTGTGTTCACGGAATAATTCCATCAAACTCTTTACGCGTCACAACACATCATGCAAGCAAACATTTTTTGGGAGGGTGGCCTCTTTCACCAGACTGAGGTAATTTGATCGAAGCTAGTTTGAGGGCAATCAGCTTTCATATGGTCTAGCAACATTAAAAAAAACGAAATGAGGGTTCACAACGATGCAGCGTTCTGCTCCCGAGCTCTCCTAAAAAAAACTGGAAGTGTTCACTTGGCCCCCCGTAAGGTGAGAGTAGCAACCATAACGGCGCCCAGGCGTACTGCAGTGCACCTGAGAAGGACGGGAGAGGGAGCGGGAGCAGGCTTCCATGTCTTGCCAGTTGCACTGTGCTAGGGGACGAGACGTCAGTGGGCTTCTTGTCACCACATAACCAACGGAAGGCGCTAAACTTGATAACCCAGGCTGATCAGACACCATCAAGGTCACGCGATGACGCAAATTGGCATCGGTCAGCTTCACCCATTCGATTGAATGCTTCGGCCCTCTCTGGTCGTATTTGGATTCCACAGACTTCAATATCGTCTGAGGCTTTGCTAAATTGTGCGCACCTTCGAACAGTTGCTGTGCATACTTTATCAAATATATGTGCATGGTTTGTGCCTGCACAACTCAGTGGACCCGCCACAATAGAGAGCTGGGAGCGAAGTGAACATGTGCCGTCCTGTTGACTGATAGGGATTGTTCCTCATAATTTTAACGAAAACGGCAATGTGTTTCATCATAGTTTGATTGACAATGAATAAGCATCGTCGTTCAGCTTCTTTTGAGTGTTTTTTTAGGAGGAAACACTGCTTCCTTAATGAAGTACCTGCAAATATGACAAACGTCTGGTTCACCCGACGCACTGAGTGACGCAATACAGTAGCGACAGCACCACACTCAAGCATCATACCAAGCACTGGTGCGCGCACACCGATCATGGACCTGCGATATCGCCACGGTAACTGCGGTCGACAAAATGTCACCCGAGCACTGCCCGCGAGCTGTTGCGCGGGACCTGTGACAGACGTTTGACAGCCAGTCACCACGTGGAATAAGTGGCGCGCCGACCGCGAAAGGTCAGCCCACCTCGACATGCGCGACAGGTGTGTAGCCGGAGGGCAGGCGTCCGACAGTTCCTCGCATTGCCACCCGCGCCACCATCACAGAACATCCCTTTATCAGGGAGATTGACCCAACCATCAACCGCCAGAGCAATGCCGAGGCACGTTGCTGCTATATGATGGCCCACAGCTCACCATCAGGCGGTAGGGCGAGTGACAACGATGAACTGATGACATTTGTTCTTGCCTTTTTCGCCTTTTCATTGAACGTAACTAAAATGGTAGTACAGTATGCCATGTATGGCACGTGTATATATTTGACTGTTTCCCAAACTTGTGAACACGACCAATTTGACCTAGTCTTGAAAATGAACGTCCAAAAGATAACGAATGTTATACTTACATATCCCGGTTCTGCTTATGAATATCGTGCAGTGCCCGTTCCGCGATTGTGTTTAATCATCAATGCATAGATAATGATCTAGTTCCATGCTATTAGTATATCATGGAATATATATATATATATATATATACATATATATATATATATATATATATATATATATATATATATATATATATATATATATATATATATATATATATATATATATATATTGTAAACCATGCGGGTGCACGGTCTTTCGTCTACAAGGCTCGTTTGTATTATTTTAAGTCATTGCATTGGTTAGCGTTCCGAACGCGAGCGATCTGTTCTCTATCAGGCGACGTTGAAAACCGCCCCTGGATATTAGGAACCACGAATGTTTGTGCCACAGAAGCTAACATCCATCCCAGCAATGCCAACTCTACCAGCTTGACATCGCCAACTGATGTCAAATTCTTTAATCAATTCGAGCACTTTCATCCCAGCTATTCGAGAAAAAACACTTCCCATGCAATATTGCTCTCGTAACATCACTTTCACCATTGGGCATCAGGCCATAGATGCGATACAGTTGTAGCGCAGGCGTGACGTATCGTTAGAAAACGAACTACTTGGCCACGTTCTCCTGAATATTTGGCGGGTTTGTCACGGCTAAGGCAGGCCAGGACGGCATGGTATGGTCGGGCGGCGCACATTTGGAGTGGCAACAGGATCGGGGCAGCTGGGGTCGGCCGTGTTTCCACGCGCCAGAGGGTCGAGTTGAGCCATAACATTTACTGCGCCAAGCCAAGTCACCATGCGTAGGCGGGCCGGGTCAGCAGCTGGCCTTTCCAGCGTTGGCGGCCCACAGGAATGACAGCAGGGGGGGGGGGGGAGGGCGGAGATTCAGGAATATCTATGAGGCGCACGAGTCTGAAGGGTCGCCGTTTCCCCGCAATGCTGCTTCCGATTGCGAAAACTATTCAATGCGGGAATGAGGGAGGAGGGAGAAGGGAGGTGTGCGTTGACTCGTGTCCCGAGAAGGCCATAAGGGAAGGGGAAGAAGGGGCGTCTTCTGGGTTCATCCCTAGAAGGGGTGCCTTCGGATGACAAATTCCAGGCGAAGGTGGTGGGGTCCGGGAGGAGGTAGAGGGGTAAGAGCGCCCGATGGTTCTGGAGATGGTTCTTCTACTCAGATGGACGTCTTAACCAGTCAGAGGGGAACCAGTGTTGAGAAATTGAACGGGGAGGGAGATGCACTCCAGCTTCCTCAAGCGAAGCCATTCAGTCAGATAGGCGACGCATCTCCATGGGCGGGGAGGGTCCTGCATGCCCCTGCGCCCCTCCCTTGCATCCGATTCACGTTGAGAGTGACGCGGAAGATTGAAGTGCCCGATCCTGTTTGACCTTCTGAGCCAAGCGTCACCATGTGGTGCACAACGCCTGTCGAAGCGAACAAGTGACAAGTCGCACAGAGTACCCCGGCTAGCCATGTGTCACTCCAGTACATTGACCCGTGGCTGCATTCTTATTCGATACACCAGTGGAGAGCGGGCAGAATGGGATCTGGGAGGAAACTGAGAAAAATCAAGATGTCGACGGGAGTAAGAGGAAAATTAACACCGACCACACTAAAATTGGTCAGAGGGGAAGGGAGTGCCCACCTTCTGGAAATGGCAAGGTGTGCATGATTGAGGCGTGACCCGGACCTGAACCGGGATTATCGCGGCCACAACGCGAGGTCCTAAGTAGTAGACTATGCAAAACGCCCAATTGCCAGCCATCCAAGGGGGTGCACGCCTCCCTTAACAAGCAAAAATACACGAGATCAAGCAAGACATTTTATATTTTCACCACGCAAAACGAGAAATTTTCAGCGCGAGAAACTCTTCAGAAAATCCGGTAGGAGCTACTGCTCCTACCGCTATCCTCTTTTTCCACCACGCACTTGAACTCCACCAGCATCCTCCCACTCCATCACCATAAGATGGCAGGCCCGACTGTGTTGCCGTTAACCCTTGCCGCAGCCTTTGCCGACACAAATGGGGGTCCTCTTGCAGCGCGCCCGTCCGCCCACCACGACGCACCGCCAGCCTTTGAGGCACGTGAGGGCGGCGCACGATGTGGGCCCGACGCTGACGCACTTTGGCGGCGCCCGCGGGCAGTGCGGCAGCCGGCAGAGTCTGCGGCGCTGGACGCACTTCTGGTCGGGCCCGCACTCGGGCAGGCACACCTTTCGACAGACGGTGCGACAGCCACGCGGACAACAGCGCTGACCCTCGGGGCACTTGGCGTCGTCGCACGTGTCCGTCGGCTTCTGGCAAGTGACGGGCTTGGTGACAGGACACGTTCCAGAAGGCGGCGGCGCAGTAGGCGGCGGCGTGGTAGCCGGCGGCGGCGGCGCAGTCGGCGGCGGCGTAGTGGGCGGCGGCGGCGTAGTAGTCGGCGGCGGCGTTGTGGGCGGCGGCGCAGTGGTCGTGGTCCCTTGCACGCAGATGCCGAAGCCCGACACCACGATGCAGATAAAGCCGGGGTCACAATCTATG
>JAOTOM010004044.1:0-40000 GCA_034440615.1 Ashinkailepas kermadecensis | reverse complement strand
TCCCACTCTTCTCAGGCGCACTGCAGTACGCCTGGGCTCCGTTACGGTTGCTACCCTCACTCAAGGGGGGGGGGGGGTATTGCGCTGACAATCTCGCCGTGCTTTTTGTATCTTTGCCAGACCGCAGGGAAGCTGATTGACTTTAAGCTAGTCCCGGATGACCTCTGCCTGATCAAAGACACCGCCCTCACCAAATTTCCAGCAGGCATTTCCAGGCAGGCCCCAGCCCTCGAGTGGTCGAGATGGTGAATTTCTCTCCCCGCTCCCGCCGAGGGCGGTCCGTGTCTCAGGAGGCGTGTCTTCGCCACTCCCGACGCAGCGCCACCCGTCGCTGGTGCATGCAGCTGTGTGGTGTGTGCCGAAACAAGTCCCGCATGTCGGTGTCGTGCCATGCCCCCCCCCCCCTCGAGTGGCCGTAGCGCTGACAAAGTTGACATCACCGCGGGAGGGGTGCTCGTGGTGTGACTGTGCACCTGATGTATCCAGCTTAGATGTGTGGGCGGCTTGCGTTTGTTGAAGGTCAGTAGAGTAGATGAGTGCCATGCTTGTGTGGTGGGACTGGAGTCCTGTGGACGGCGGTGATCCCCTGTCTCCAAAACTTGAAAGCCAGGTCCTCTGCCGCAATCCAGGTCAACTCCCTTGCGTGGATCGCAAGTGATGTTATGATTGATCATGCTGATTACGATGCACTTCCCATCCATTTCTCATCAGCGGAATGTGTGTGTGGTCGGCCAGCCTGCTGCCGAAGGTGGCAATCAGCCCGGCTTCAACACACCCAAGACCTGTGCCCGCGGAAACGAAAGCAAGGTGGAGGGTAATTGAAACCAAACAAACACACCGGCAGCACCGTTCCCTGCTCAACCAAAACAGTCTTCAAAGCTGGCGGATAAGCAATTTCGAGTTGGGAGTCGACACGGTGCCCATTGCGAAGCGGCACCCATTCAGCACTAATCACCACCCGGCATGGGGGTGTCGTCATAGGGGTGACACCAGTCGTCATCAGGCCCACATCAGTCGTCATTGAGACACCAGTCGTCATCAGAGCGACATCAGTCGTTATCTGGGCCACATCAGTCGCTATCGGGGCCACATCAGTGGCTATCGGGGCCACATCAGTTGTCATCAGAGGAAAATCAGTAGTTATCAGGGCGACATGAGTCGTCATCAGGGCGACATCAGTCGTCATCAGGGCTAGATCAGTCATCATCAGGGATACATCAGTCATCATCAGGGCGACATCAGTCGTCATCAGGGCTAGATCAGTCATCATCAATGCAACATCAGTCGTCATCAATGCAACATCAGTCGTCATAGGGGCGACACCAGTCGTCAGGGCAAGATCCTTTGTTAACTCGTCAATATTAAGACGTCACCAGTTGTCTCTGTATCCCCTCGTCAGAGGTCAGCAGTGGCCTCTGAGTCCCCACGTCAGAGGTCAGCAGCAGAACAGTCGCCTCTGTGTCTCATCGTCAGACATGAACAGTCGCCTCTGAGTCCACTCGTCAGAGGTCAGCGGTACAACAGTCATCTCTGTGTCCCCTTGCCACCGGACAACAGTCGCCTCTGAGTCCACTCGTCAGAGGTCAGCGGTACAACAGTCATCTCTGTGCCCCTTGCCACCGGACAACAGTCGCCTCTGAGTCCACTCGTCAGAGGTCAGCGGTACAACAGTCATCTCTGTGTCCCCTTGCCACCGGACAACAGTCGCCTCTGAGTCCACTCGTCAGAGGTCAGCGGTACAACAGTCATCTCTGTGTCCCCTTGCCACCGGACAACAGTCGCCTCTGAGTCCACTCGTCGGAGGTCAGCGGTACAACAGTCATCTCTGTGCCCCTTACCACCGGACAACAGTCGCCTCTGAGTCCACTCGTCAGAGGTCAGCGGTACAACAGTCATCTCTGTGTCCCCTTGCCACCGGACAACAGTCGCCTCTGAGTCCACTCGTCAGAGGTCAGCGGTACAACAGTCATCTCTGTGTCCCCTTGCCACCGGACAACAGTCGCCTCTGAGTCCACTCGTCAGAGGTCAGCGGTACAACAGTCATCCCTGTGTCCCCTTGCCACCGGACAACAGTCGCCTCTGAGTCCACTCGTCAGAGGTCAGCGGTACAACAGTCGCCTCTGTGCCCCTTGCCACCGGACAACAGTCGCCTCTGAGTCCACTCGTCAGAGGTCAGCGGTACAACAGCCATCTCTGTGCCCCTTGCCACCGGACAACAGTCGCCTCTGAGTCCACTCGTCAGAGGTCAGCGGTACAACAGCCATCTCTGTGTCCCCTTGCCACCGGACAACAGTCGCCTCTGAGTCCACTCGTTAGAGGTCAGCGGTACAACAGTCATCTCTGTGTCCCCTTGCCACCGGACAACAGTCGCCTCTGAGTCCACTCGTCAGACATGAACAGTCGCCTCTGAGTCCACTCGTCAGAGGTCAGCGGTACAACAGTCATCTCTGTGTCCCCTTGCCACCGGACAACAGTCGCCTCTGAGTCCACTCGTCAGAGGTCAGCGGTACAACAGTCATCTCTGTGCCCCTTGCCACCGGACAACAGTCGCCTCTGAGTCCACTCGTCAGAGGTCAGCGGTACAACAGTCATCCCTGTGTCCCCTTGCCACCGGACAATAGTCGCCTCTGAGTCCCGACAGAACGCGCCTGCGTTCTGTCGGGCGCTACGCCTTTTCTTGGGACATCTGAAACGTTTTTTTGGGTGCTCTATTGCAATCTTCCCGGCCCCGTTTGAGTTTTTTTGTCGTGCCCCGAGGCGATTTTTATATCCTCGCCGTATTGATTTCAGTCTCCCAGCCCAATTTTTTCGGAATCCCCGACGATAATTTGTGTCGCGTTGTGGTGTAATTTTCGGGCCACGCCACGAGTGTTTTGGACCAAATGTCATTTTTGGAGACCTCTTCTTTATTTTTTTTGGAGAGCACTGATCACTTTTCCAAGTCTTCGCGTGATATATATATTTTTTGTTTGTGTGTGGGTGAGTGTGTGTGCGTGTGTGTGTGGGGGGGGGGGCAGGCTCGATTTCTAAGGCCCCTGGCGTGATATATTTGGCCCCGGTGCGATATTCGCGGCTCAGGTGCCAGGGACGGATCCAGGATTTGACATGGATTTTGGAGAGGTTAGTGGCGGATCCAAGTGGGTCATAAGATGATGCCCTCATAAGATGATGCCCTTCGGGGCCGAAGCGGCCGTTGAAAACGTTGTGTTTTAAGACCGGCCGCGGCGAAGCACACAGCACATTTGCCGCTTTCCATGGGGCATTCGGGCGACCGGAGACGACTGTAGTACCGACAGCTGAGGGGCCCCTGAGCCGACGAAAGGAGCCCCGGCTAGTGGAGATGGCCCCGAGCCGGTGCCGATGGTCCCGGTCTGGGCCAATATGAAGGGACTTTAGGCCGATATAGGTGGCTGCGAGTCGTTGGGAGAACCCCGGACTGACGGCGGGATCCGCCTATTACTCCAAGTGGGGATCATATTTATCTCTGAGGGGTGCCTCTGGCTGAAAAATCCGTTGATCCGCGGATTTTTCCGCACCCCCCCCCCCCCACCCCAGTCCATCACTCTGACGGGTGGGCTGGGGGTGGGGTCGGGGTCTGGGTACATTTGAGCCTTCCAAGTGGAGTGCCACCTTCCATGGGGGAGGCACATCCTCCAGTGCCCTCTGCTTACGACCATCGGACGAGAATTGTAGGGCCCATCATGATTTTTCCGGATCCGCATCTTTTCTGGTCCCCTGCGTGATACTTTAAGGAGCCCACCACCCCTCAGGACCGGAAGAGGGGGCTGCACTTCTACCCCCACATTCGGTATGCTGCTGTACGCATGGGTAGACAATGTTTATTTTGCAAATCATTGAAAATCGCCACGGCCAAAACCACTGGCGGATCTAGCCCACCGGTGGGGGGGGGGGGCAACTTTCTGTTTTCGGCGTCAGCCCCTCCCCTCCCCCCAGTGGCGTACCTAGGAATTACATCAGGGGAGGGGTCGAACGGATTTGGAGGGTGTCCCTTCCCCCGCTATTTTTGGTTAAAAGAAGCGGATTTCGACCACTATTTGGCAAAGGGGCCCATTTGAAGAAACAAAATTGACAACATAATTTCCTGTGAAGGGGCCCCAGCCTACCTCCACCATTTCTATGTTACCGGATTTTTGTTCTTGTTTACCAAAACGTTCACGTTCTCGTTCAACGTCTTGTACCACGTCAACGTTCATGCACGTGTACAGAATCTACTATGCTACCATACTGGCTTCCAAACAATTATTTTTAAAAAACCTTTAAAATTGGAGATTCTTTCATCCAGACGCTATTTTTTAACCTCGGCGAAGGTTACTGCATTTTAATTTAGTTGACTTCTGTTGGTTTCGGGGGCCAAAGACACTATGGCCCCCCTTTTAAGCGCTTCGGGGGGGGCAATGGCCGGAATGACCCCTCCCTGGATCCGCCAGTGTAAATACATACCTCCTCTTGCTATTCTTCTTGAAAAAATCAGTCATTATAGCCTGTCTCTTCATCTCAGCAACCCCAACACCAACATACGAAACATGCTACTCAACTGGGCTCAACTGGTCACTCGCACAAAACATCCTGTTCAAATTCCGCTTTCGAAATCGGGCTCACTGGGTCCGCTTGCCCGTTACTGGCTAAACAAACTTCATGAACCTATCTGACGAAGGAATAATGAAACTGCTGATTTCGTCATATCTTGCTGTAAGCAGAACTTCAACAGCATAGAACCCTCGATGTGTCAAAATCTACTATGCTACCATATTGTGCTTCCAAACAATTATAACAAAATACCTGTAAAATTGGAGATTATTTAACCCGGAACACTATTTTTTAACCTCAGCAAAGGTTACTGCATTTTAATTCAGTTTACTTTTGTTGGTTTGGGGGGGGGCAAAGACACTATGCCCCCCCCTTGAAGCGCTTGGGGGGGGCATGGCCGGAATGGCCCCCCTGGATCCGCCAGTGGCCAAAACCATCGATATTATATTGAAGCAATAATGCATTCGAATGCGGCTCCTGCGGAACCTCTCACCTCATGCTAATGATCTGCACGAAACACCCTTGCCCATGGGCGCGGCCAGGATTTTCCTAACGGAGGGCCGACGACAAAAATGTCATGAAATAGTGATAGCATTCGGCGCGCTTCGCACCCCGAGAGGGCATATGCCTCCTCAGTGTTGGCCTTGCCCCAAAATCGTTTCAACTTCTAACATGAGACTCTAGGTGGGGGGAGGGGTTAATTCAATTCCCGTGGTTCCAGGTATTGCAAATGCATGCAGCATAAACCTCTCACACACTTGCATTGCTTGCGGGATTATAAAAAAAAACGAAAAGATTAGCATTGCCAAACCGAATTGCTAGTTCGGTCTTTCATGCGTCATCATCAGCCTAATATTAGTTTTACAACTTACTGATGTTGCTTTAAAAAAACACAAAGTGCACGATTATACCCCAGTTATTATGTCATTATATACCCCACGATTATACCCCAGTCATCACAATTATGACAGCATATTGACACTCCTTTGTAACACGGCTATCCAAAGCTATGTTCTTTGCAAAAAGGCCACAATTTACTTGCGTTTTTTTAGTGCGCACTATAGAAAGCTAAGCGTAAATTGTAAATACTGCCTTCGTAATGAAATATCAGTTGCGACGGAATTTTATTTAGACCAATTTACTGAGTCAGTCTTGAAAAATAGATGGACATATCTTTCTCTTGCAGATGCAAAAACCTGAAGCTAAGTAGGTTTTGGTGTTGCACTATATTTCTGCGTCACTTCCTGCTGGTACCGGTCTGCCTCCATTTTGCGCCGTTCGCTCCGTGTGGTTGGTCGGTGTACTTGCTGAAGATATTGTCTTTGGTTTGCTAATTTGTGAGGTGAGTTAAGCGATTTTAATGAGCGTGGCATTATGCGAGTTCGTCATCGAGTAGTTGCTTTTCTGATTTCTAAGAAATTAAGGGTGGGGTAATGGCATGTTTGCGGGTGAAAGGCTGGGCGACGTACATGACGCATACTGCTCCTAGGTGATTAACTTTAAAAATGTCACTTAATTTCACTCAACCGACTTTAGTTTTGCAATGAAAAGCTATGTTGTCTGCATTTTTGTCCATTATCTTAATCGCATTGAATGAGTACATTTATTTCTTGAAATGCCACATTTGTTCTGAAATGAGAACTAGGGGAAGAGGGGGGGGGGGGATCTGAACACGTTCTGTTTCGTGAACACCTACCTTTGGTCATCTCCTGCATGTTCAGTGCATAAATAACAAAAAGATGGTGATATTCATAAATGATGGACCTGTACCAAAATATGAAAGTCTGATTACAATTTGGTATATATCAAGATAAAGGTAAAATGTGACATTTTGGGATTTTTTATATAGGGTATTTGAACATGGAAATGATGATGTGACTACTCATTTTCTCTGTAAATGATTACTTTTCAGTTGGCAAAGAAATACACGATCAAAATCTTCACTACAAATATAGCATACTGCATATCCTGGTTTTCCAGTTAGGTTAGGTTAGGTTATATTATGCTACGATACATTTTATATATTATGCTACATTATCCTAGTCTAGGTTAGGTTATTTTATTTATTCTATGATTTATTTAGTAGTCTGTAGACAAACCTTCTCGAAGCATTGGGGCTTTAAGTTGCAGACCTGTGTTGTACCAGTATATGCAATATGCTTTATTTGTAGTGAAGATTTTGCTACTGTGTTTCTTTGCCAACTGCAAAGTAACCATTTGCAGAGAAGATGAGTAGTTGCGTCATCATTTCCACGTTCAAATACCCCATATGGAAATAAAAAAATCCAGTCACATTTTACCTTGAACTTAATATATACCCCCATTTTTTAGTGGCTACTACTAGCTTGTACCAAAACAGCTACAGTGAGGTAAAACGGTATTATTCCAGAACTAGGTAAAATGCGATTTTTGGAATTTTTTTCAATACAGGGTATTTTAATTTAAAAATCATGATGCAACCACTCATTTTCTCTGCAAATAATTATTTTTCAGTTGGCAAACAAATACACGACCATAATCTTCACTGCAAACAGCACATCGCGTATAATTATCCGTACCTGGTGTGTCACAGGCGTGATAAAGAAGACATTCAACACTTCAGGCACTCGATTTGATACTCTTTGACATAGAACACCTTATGTTTCTGCCTTAATTCAACATTATCTCCGAGAATGTATATACTCAAACACGCCGTGCCAGCCACTGTCGATAAGGGTGGCATCGACATTCCTTGCGATGCTGTATTATTTTATTTAAATATATTTGATGACGTCGTGGCGAAACATTTGTTTCGGATAATTCTGGTTTTCCGGTTAGGTTTGGTTAGATTATATTATGATATAATATATTTTATATATTATGCTACGTTATCTTAGTCTAGGTTAGGTTAGGTTATTTTATTTTGTTGTATTATTTATATATTCATATTTAATTTTTGAACACTTGACCGTAAGCAGAACACGGCAGTGTAATAATGGATTCATTGTGCACCGGTTGCGGTCTAGTTCCTCACAAAATTATTAAACTTTCTTTTGAAGATAATCAGGCAAGCTTATAATTTTTCAGAAAACACTACTTCCAAATGTGGTAATTTCTCCAAATTGTTTGGGGCCCTGCCATTTTTGTGCGAACAGGTGCAGGTGGGAGTGTTTTGTAATGCGGCGTGTCCCCAAGACCGTCGTCATCAACCGTCGCCCGACTTAAAAGTAATCATTTGCGGAGAAAATGAGTGGTCGCATCATTATTTTTTACGTGAAGATACCCTGTATTCAAAAAAATCCACAAAATAGCATTTTACCTAGTTCTGGAAATTTACGAGTAAAACTGAACAATATTTTCATGTTCAGAATACGGCACACCGCTATAAAATGATCATCTGTTTTAAAGTTGCTCTTTGCAAGTGGTTAGAGGATTTTCATTGAAAGGAACTGTTTGAATATGGATAGCTGTTTAATTTTTGTTTTTAGTAAACAGTACAATTACTGGTTATGCCATACAGAAGCAGCAGTAGAGCTATTTGTTGCATAATGCCTCGAGTGTTCAGAATTCTTCCCATATTTCCCTCTTCCCATATTTCCATTCAACACTGGACATTTATAATTTAAAAGTTCCTGGACCTAAGGAGTTCTCCAAGCCTCATTTTAAACATTCTGTAGGTGGTTTTACAGCAGCAATTTGCTCTCCTGTCTAGTAGCTTTTGATCATTCCAAGTCATTTCTGGCTTCAACTAAAATATTCCAGATATGAACTAGAAAAATCATTCAGATAACATTTAATATTAATACGAATTAGTTTCAATCAAATTTCTCAGCTTTTTTGTTGACAAATTAATTATTGGTGGTGGGAATAAATAGATACATTGTTTGTAGTATAATTTGTAACAAATCGGTCCATGTGCCAGCAACCTACTCGGGTGGGTTGTGAATATTTATTATTTGTGTGGTGTGAGCATGTCTGGAATATCAGGTATGGATTTATAAACTTGGTTGACATCAATTAAGCATACTTTTATTATCTCTATCTCAGGAAGTTGCTCCGCGAATGATCAATTCTGGTCGAAGCACCCTAAAGCCCAAATAACTCAGGAAGTTGCTCAGGAAGTTGGCGTATAGCCAGGGTGGGAATTAAGGCAAAAGAGATTTTATCTCTGAAAACATTTTTGCACTCCAGGTTCATACTGGATAAGATGGGCTTCACATGTACTCAGACACAAATGTGGGAACAAAGATATCAATAAAAACAAACCGAACGACGCCCAAACAAAACGCTGGTTATTCCACTTACGGTCACCACTCAAACTAATCACTTTTTGTAGCAGTCAGCAGCCAGACCACAGCTTCACACACTCCATCAATCTCAACCACCGGAATTGCCAACAACACGCCAACAGCAACTTGCAAGATGATGCACATGCGCAATGAGAACACTGTTCTCCGGCTCTGGAGCCCTGTCTTGGAATACCCACCCTATAGTGGGAAACTTTGACAGTTTTAAGAGACGTCTCCGGGAGTCCCGGAGGCCACCGATCAGAATGGGTTCCGTTACACAAATTTGGTCAGCGTTGGTTCCCAATGTAAAAAATTATGCAGGAGTTCAAAAATCCTTATATTGAATGTTGAAAATGCCGAAATCATGGAGAAAATCCACTTTCTTTAAATGCCCTCGGGCATTATTCACGCGTGACGTCACTAGATAGTAAGCCAAATAGCACATACGAGACACAATATAAACAGCGTATACAAGGTGGGAAGTTCCTACGGCCTTGGGAAGTTTGTTCGTTGTGGAGGGTATCTATTAGTGTTTTGAGATGTATTTTTGCATTGAAGTCAGTCAGATTGGACTATTGACTGGAAGGATGGAGTCTGGGTATGTAAAAGTGGATTCTAGAAACCTCCCTGACATAAATCACATGGTAGCTGAGTTTTTCTCCAAGTCCGACCTCCACGTGTCTGCTGAGATCCGGGTGGTGAAGAATCAGAGGGGAACAGATGGTGGTTACAGGGGGTTTGAGATTGTGGTACAGGAGGGGGGGGAGCAGCAGCAGCTGCTGCTGGCATAATTTATTTATGCTACTGGCTGGCAGAAAATGCTGGTGGCAAAAAGGATTTTAGTAGGAATGATATCAGTCGGCTGCCTATGGCTGATGCATATGGCTACATCCACAGCAATCTACAATTTTATACTTTTCCCCATATTTGTACAAGGGGGGTGGGGGGGTGGAATATATAACCCATGCATCAAAGGTGGTAAATGCAATGAATAGGTTAGGGCACCATTCATTATTCCATAGATTCCATAAATTCCATAAATTAAATCTAGATACCATTTGTAGCACATTGAAAAATTATTGTGCACAAAAATCAGTGGGTAATGCCAGACACCCCATGCTGCATCAATCAACCATTTTAAATGACAGAGCAATGCTGCATATTTTCTTTCAAATTCATTTCTGGTTTGAGAAGCAGCTCCCATATTCTTATGCAACCATTTGTTTCATTGCAATCAGTCCAAAGGGCTTCCATTCAAATATTTATTGATGGCCCCCTTTTTGACTTACCATGCTAGAATTGGCAGGGGAGGTATGTTTCACAACTTAAATTGTTGAAAGAACTGACATAAGGAATGGAAATCACCACCCAGAAACACTTAAAAATAAAGTAATTTCGGGCAATGCTGGTCACAAGGCACAGATGAAAGGGCAATGCTGGATGCGTGGAGTGAATGTGGAAAGGGGTAGTGAAATGAATCCATTGATAGATATTGCATACATATACATTACAAGAAACGAAAGGTGGTCTCGCTGAGACCCAGCACCCAAAATAGGAGTTTTAGTCCCCTCGGTCTGAGCAGTGGGCAAAAATTGTACAAATTGAATTTCTCCAGTTTTCCCATTTTCAGGCAGAGGTTGAACTTACCTCAAAATGATCTTCATAGCAGAACCAGGGAGCAGAAGACACCAAACTGTCCTTATCATCACGCCTCACCATTTGGGCCCATCTACGTCTGGGTTCAACAGCACGGGGTACTGGTAGGAATATTTTGTTAGGTGTGAGAGGTAGAATTAGTGCACTGAGGCACAACACACCACTTATAAGTCACAGCTGAGCTCATTTTCACGGACTTTTACGCACAAATTCGGACCTCCCGCCAGCACGCTATTTCCCCACCGTCGTCAGGTGCAAATAACCTTGTAAATAATAACCTTGGCCACAATCCTCGGCAGTCATACTATCGAGTGACGTCCGTGCTTTGTCAGCCAGATTATTGGAATTAAATGACTTCATTTATAAGTTTTAAACTATTTTTGTACTTTTTAGCTTATATAAATCACAAATAACACATACTGAATTATAATTTAAAGCACATATACCCAACATAATTTTTACCTGGCTCAAAAAAGGGTAGCAGACCCTGGCTGTGTTAGCATTTTCTGTTCTGAAATCTGTCTGTCAACCAATCAATGCAAGGTATTATGTATATGACGTCATAACCATTAGCAACTTTGAACACATGGTTAACAGTGTCCACACAAGTTAACATTAAACACAAGACCTTGACTGATCCTTTGCTTTGATCACATCCAACTGTGGAATGTGCAGTAGCGGAGTTGCGTTCGTGTTACGTGGGAAATTGGCTGCGTAGGTAGGTATGCGCTCTGAGCTGACGGTGAAGTGTGAAGTATTTTTGTTTGCTTTTTATGTGGCTAGCCTTGTACTGAGACCAACAGTGAAAGGAAAATGCATTTCTCATGTGAGTTATAAGAAACGAAACTGCTAATTATTACGGGTCTCTGCGGGGCGGTGCCATCCATTGTTCACTTCTTTGTTTGTACATATTCTTTGTATACATGGAATCTGCTGGTAAGCAGATTCCATGTATAAAAAAATGTGAATGTAAAAAAAGAAAATGTGCTCTGGAAGAAATCGGTATGCACTCCGACTCCCAACCCGGAAAGTAAGTTTCCCACTCTGCTCTGAGCTGAGGGTGAAGTGTGAAGTATTTGTTTGTTTTTCATATGGCTAGCCTTGTACTGAGACTAACAGTGAAAGGAAAACGCATTTCTCCTGTGAGTTATAAGAAATGAAACAGTGCTGATTATTACGGGTCACTGCCGGGGGTGCCATTCATTGTTCACTTCTTTGTTCGTATGTTTTGGCATTTGATTTGACCAAAAATGAGAATATTACTTATGCATATTATGTAGGCACTGATTTAGGTTTTTCTGGTCAGTTGCTGGTAAACAGATTCCATGCATAAAAATAATGTCCATGAAAATGTACTCTGGAAGAAATCGGTATGCACTCAGACTCCCAACCCGGAAAGTAAGTTTCCCACTGCTTATAACCGAGTCCTTCGCTAATTTAACCACAGTGCCAATTTGTCATCTGGCAGTCCTTCGTTGGCTGCCAGATTCTGTAGAGCTGAGTGCAGTCTTCACGTAGATCAGAATGCTTATTGCAATTTACTGATATGCGTAAGTTTAATTCTACTTATTTCAGCAGAGTAGAGGGCACAATCTATTTTGTTATTAAAACTAATGTCAGGATTATATTTGGTGGTCACTTAATTTATGCAGACCATTATGCCGGGTCTTCTCCCTCTATCCTGTTCCTGAGACCACTTGACCTGGGTGCAAAAAGCCTCTGTGTGCCTGCCTCCCCATCAGACCACCAGGCAGCACATTCTGTTAACAAGGTACCCTTTGACTGACAGATTGCTGGCATTTAGCTGTCTCAACACATTTACTTGCAGAGTGAGAAACTTACTTTCTGGGTCTGGAGTCTGAGTGAGTGCATACAGCCTTTTTCCGAGAACATTTTCATGGGCATTATTTTGGGATGCATGGAATCTGTTTACCAGTAACCAACCAGAAAACGTGTAATCAGCATTAAGGCACTTAAGATATTTTATGTCTGAAAACAGTTTTGCACTCCAGATTTATACTGGATAGGATGGGCTTCACGTGTACTGCGACACATGTGGGAACAAGGATGTTAATAAAAACAAACAGAATGATGCCCGAAAAATGCTGGTTATTCCACTTACGGTCACCACTCAAACTAACCACTTTTTGTTGTAGCCGTCAGCAGCCAGACCACAGCTTCACACACTTCATGAATCTCAACCACTGAATTGTCACTACGTGCCAACAGAATTTGCAAGATGGTGTGCATGCGCACTGAGTACAATGTTCTTTGGCTCTGGAGTTGTCTTGGTAAACCTGTTTTTGCCATCCATATAGTGAGAAATTTTGACACTTTTAAAGAGACGTCCTCTGGAGTCCCGGAGCCCACTAATCAGAATTGGCTGTGTTAGCATTTTCTGTTCTGAAATCTGTCTGTCAACCAATCAATGCAAGGTATTTTTATATGATGTCATAACCACTAGCAACTTTGAACGTGTGGTTAAGTGGCATACTGCAAACACAAGACCTTGACTGATCCTTTGGCTATGATCACATCCAACTGTGGCATGTGCGGTAGCAGAGTTGCATTCATATTACGTGGGAAATTGGCTGCATAGGTAGGTATGTGCTCTGAGCTGAGGGTGAAGTGTTAATTGTTTTTGTTTGTTTTTCATATGGCTAGCCTTGTACTGAGACCAACATCCATCGTTCACTTATTTGTTCCTGTTTTGACGTTTGATTTGACCAAAAGTGAGAATGATATTATGTATACATATTACATATACATATTATGTAGTTACTTATTTAGGTTTTTCTGGTCAGTTACTGGAAAACATATTCCATGCATAACAAAATAATGTCCATGAAAATTCCTGTCGGAAGAACCGGAAGAAATCGGTATGCCCCGGAAAGTAAGTTTCCCACTCTGGTAATCAGTACCTACATAATATGCATAAGTAATGTGCATTCTCATTTTTGGTCAAATCAAATGTCAAAACATAGGAACAAGGAAGTGAACAATGGATGGCACTGCCCGGCAGTGACTCTTAACAATCAGCACTGTTTCGTCCCATAACTCACAGGAGCAATGTGCTTTCCCTTCACTGTTGGTCTCAGTACAAGGCTAGCCATATAAAAAACTTCACACTTCACCCTCAGCTCAGTGCATACCTATGCAGCCAATTTCCTACTTAATGCAAAAGCAACTCCACTAAAGCACATGCCACAGTTGGATGTGATCAAAGCAAAGGGTCAGTCAAGGTCTTGTTTGCAGTATGACACTGCTAACCATGTGTTCAAAGTTGCTAATGATAATGACATAAAATACCTTGCATTGATTGGTTGACAGACAGATTTTGGAACAGAAAACGTCAGCACAGCCAATTCTGATCGGTGGCCTCCGGGACTCTGGAGCATGTGCCTTAAAACTCAAATTTTCCCACTATATGGGTGGCAAGAACACAGGTTTTCCGAGATGCGGCTCCAGAACCGAACATTGTACTTGGTGTGCATGTGCACCATCTTGCAAGTGCTGTTGTCTCGTCAGCAATTCTGGCAGTTGAGATTAGTGTGTGAAGTTGTGGTCTGGCTGCTGACTGCTACAAAATGTGGTTAGTTTCAGTGGTGACCATAAGTGGAATAACCAGTGTTTTTTTTTTTTTGGGGGGGGGTCGTTCTGTTTGTTTTTATTGATATCTTTGTTCCCACATTTGTGTTGGAGTACATGTGAAGCCCATCCTATCCAGTATGAACCCAGAGTGCAAAAATGTTTTTGGAGATAAATTCTCTTAAGAAGTGCCTTAATTCCCACCCTGTTTACTTGTCCTTATTCCTTGGGTAGACTTCACCACTTGAATACTACTTTTTAGTGTCACAAACATAAAATGACTACCTGGAGTTGGGAGACAGAATCTGACGATTGGGGAATTAAACTCATTGTTTTATATAATGTATCACTTGCCTCACACAAATATGGGTAAATTCAGTTTAATATTTTTTCTTGGAACTTCTTATTCTGGTGCACTCTTTATGAATATGCATAGCATGATATGATGGCTCATTTCCTCTGCAAATGCATACTTTTCAGTTGGGAGGCAAATAACACCCAAAACAGGTTTGGAGTTTGGTAATATTGCATAAAAGGTAAATTTTGGGGATCAAGGTAAAATTTCATTCTTAGTGATTTTTAGCAATGTTTGTGAAAACTATACGACCATTGATTTTATCTGTAAATATTACTTTTTAGTAGATTACAGTTGATGCAATTGTAGTGTTAGGCAAGATATGGAGGAAATGTGTTATGATATAAACAGTATTTCACGAGTTAATGCTGCAAACATTTACATGCCTTAATGGGGTTGTCCAGTTTAAGGCTTGTCAGTTCATACCTCAATGGTTTGACTGACCAGCACAGCATTTGGACAGCAGCTTTGATGCTTTGAGAAGGGAATTATGAATCTCGCTACCATGAAATTCCTTAAACATACTGGCAGACCTTGGAACAATTTGAGCAGATAGCCTTGCTGAGAATGACACTTGTTGGAATAATTCTAAGTTGTGTGACTGTTCTCAGAAGAAAGCTGAAAATTATGTGTGATACTGAAGCACAACCTGCACACTGAAGCTAAATTTACACTGATATGTGGTATATCTTGTGTGTGGCTGTGTCTGATCTGTCTAACTTCTGCTATCAAGAATTGAAAAATGACTGAATATATAAATCATATAAAAATACAATAACCTAGACTACAATAAAATAGCATAATATATAAAATATATTATAACATAATGTAATCTAACCTAATCAGAAAACCAGAATTGTTCTAAACAAACCTTTTGGGCATGTCATCAAATATAGGCACCATTATTGGAGCTGCCTTTAATGTTAACATCATCACAAGGATCTTCCAGCTGCATGACCACTGCAGATGATGCACACCTAACCCAGTGATGAATTATTTGTGAAATAGGGTGGAATATACCACTTTGAACACTCAACCATCATCCTTCTCCAAGAAATATCGACATCCTTCCTCATGTGTGCTTATGAAGTATTTGTGTCTCCTTTATAACAGTATGTCATTCATAAGTATCATGCTTATGCTCTCGACAAGGGATTTTGATACATGAACCTTTTGCAATGCAATTTCAGGTAAAAGGATTACCTATGATGTAAAATGGCATACAATGCCAGTTATGGCATAAGTATTTTTATCTCTATCCAGAATATAGCTCTTCCTAAGTTATGAACCTGAACAAATGATAAAGGTATACCATTGGCCCAAATTTGAGACATCAAAAACCTTTTAAATGACACTAATTCCATGGTAAATGGAATTTGTGTCAAATTAGTGTTAGGTAAATAAATCCCATGGTTATATGTAATTATACAGCATGAGCCATATTTGTAGAGTGAAGATGATTGCATATCTCTGCCAAGTGAAAAGTAATAATTTGCAGAGAATATGAGTGGTTGCATCTTCTTTTTTACATTAAAATACATTCTATTTAAAAAAATCAAAAGAAACAAATGTTGATCTCCAGTAATACTGCATAAAAGTAATTATCAAAATAAAGATAAAATGTAGCACAGTCTAACCAGTAAATTTGCAGTTCTGGTTAATTTTTTTGTTTAGTATTTGAAGATTATTTTTATGAACATGATTAAGACTGATCATTAATTTTATCAGCAAATGATTGCTTTTGAGATTGCTTGGGTCAATGCAGTTGATGATTTTGACCATTTGACCTCAACCATTTGATGGAAATATAGGCATGGCATGGTGGAATATGGGTGCTAAATTACCTCATCATTGGTGTGCCCTTAAGCCCAAATAATACATTGTAATAAGCATGGTGGAATGTGCTGATATTTGTACTATTTTATGTGTTAACACTGCAAACATTTCACATACCATAATTGGGTGGTGTGGGATGTGGCTTCCAAATTGGAAATTATGAACGTTGGAAAATATTAATGCCTCATATATGGGATGCTTTAAAAGTTGACTTCCAATGTTTGGAGGTTAACCTCCAATTTGGAACTCATGAAAGTTGTGAACTTTACAAGTTAGGAACTTCATTCACATCTTTACACTGACACATAGTTTGCTTGATTTGACTTCTGACATTTCTGCTTCAATTCAGACTTCAAGAACTACCTGTGATATACACATAATTGATAGATTGAGTACATTACTGGAACAACCAGAATTACCCCAAGCAAATTTATCAGACATGATCCCATCAAATCTTGACAAACATTGTTAGCACTGCCATTAGCACTAAACAGCATCGTAAAGAACTTCTGGCCTTGACCCAAATTTCCAGACATGTATGATTGCAGATGTTTCATGTAGGAGGTATTGTGGAGTTAAGCCAGCAACATGAGGTTTCATTCTGAAATAGTATTAAGTTGATTGCATGAATCATTACATTTTTATAAAATTGAAAACTGGTTAAAGTAAGCATGTTTTATGAGGGCAAGTTGACTTAGAACATTGTGTGGTCTGCTCTACACCTTAGAAAAAAAAAATTCGAAATTTTGAGAGAAAAAAAATTGAAATCTTACAATATTGATTTTTAGGTGGCCAAACATTCTAGGTTCATGGTCAATTTCAGCATCATTTTTTATTACAAGTAATATTTCAAATGTTTTTTAAAATCTCCCCTTAAAATTAACTTCCCAGAGCCAAAAACATCTATCATGATCACATAGACCCCCTAGTGGTCACTTTGGGGGGACATTTTTTTGGGAGGGTGGTTTCAGGCCCTGCTTGTTCAGTGCTTTTTAATGACACCTTTTTGCAATACCTAGTTTGGAAATAGGGTTTAGAGTTGAGGTGGAAAATCGAGCAAAATTGAGGTGGCTGCAAAATCCCTGCTCCAGACCGTCAATGCTGGTAGAGGGCTGTCCTGAATATGATTGTTGCTACCATAATGGATTGCCCATGTAGAGGACTTACAGGCTGCCTAGGGCATCTTATGACTCACTGTTGGGCAGGGCATCATGGCAGGGCATGCTTACATATTGGAATGAAAGGGTACTTGAAACAACTGATTAGGTTATGGTTGCATCCTGTGATCTGTTTTCCTTGGTTCCTTTCACATTTAGCTTCTAACATGTTAAATATTTTGCGTTTGTCATAGCTTTTTTGGCATCATTGTGTTGCTAATATGCCCTGCCATATTCCGTGGTTATTGGTCTTACGACACGTCGACCGTTGAGTCATGTTGCGTCGCCAATCTCTCACGCCGGCAGTAGCGACAGGCGAGGCTCGAACCCACAATCTTTTGATGGTGAGACGGGCAACTTACCCCTAGACTACTCGTCCCCCACCCTGCCATATTCAGTTCAGTTGATGACATGTAATCTCAACTTACACTTTGAATAGTGTTCCAAAAATGCAATTAAATATTTGGGAAAATGTAGTTGGGATTGAATAGGTGAGCTTGTATTGGGCAGAAGTTGATGCAAGGTGGAAAAATTGAACTGGAAATGAAAGATACTTTTTTTCTTTAAATTCCTTCTTTTACTTATTTACTCAATGTAGCCATTTTTATATTTGTAGCACAAAAATGTATTTGTGATGTGACATCTACCAAGGAATACCATCTATCCTGAATTTATGCCCCTATGCAATGCCTTAAGTAGAGGAGCATCTTCCAGATTTATATCTGACCCTTTTTTTTGTAAGCATCAAATTATATTATTCCTTGATCACCTTCACCTGAAGTTTACTCAACCTTTTCCGTGGTTTTACTACTTATGTTCTCAAGTTCTTGGATGTCGTGTGTCACTAGCATGCTCTGCTGAGGACAGGTTTTTGCTTGGCAAAGCAAATTGGACATTTAATGATATGTGAAAAGTCCCTGGTTGCAAATACCAATACAAATTGTATAGACTATGCTTCCTGAAGCATGACATTTCTCCCTGATGGATTTCTTTGTGTTTGTCTAGGGTAATTTAGGATGTTAACCTGAATTCAACATCAGAATTACCCGTCAGCAGCTTAAAAAAAATATGCCCTTTAATGGTCAAATTTGTTCTCCAGCTCAGTCAGGGGCACTGGGAGTTTGTGCTTCCCATGGAATGTGGTGCTCCTGCCTGGAAAGGCACCTCTGGGAGGGCCTTTGTACTTCCCCTAATTTTTCAACCAGGGTCACCTCAGGAAAAAGTGCACCATTTAGTGTCCTTTAGGGCACCCCTCAAGTTCTCAGCCAAAGGAACCCCTTGAAAGAAAAAGGCACCCCTTCAGTGTACTTGCATGCCCCTCAGACAAGTCTCCCACCCCCACCAGTGGCGATTCCTGGATCTGCCTCAGCTCAGTGACCTTGAATGGCCTGGGATAAAAATACACAGCTCATGGCTTTTCATTTTAATCTTGCACCAGTCGCTCACAATTTAAGTGTCACAATATACCCCCACACACCTTAACCGGTTTAAAGGTTAAGCTTAACGTGGAACTAATAGGGTACATAGAAGCTAGGGCTCTTTTTTCTTGTTTTTGGAAGTAAAGTGAATACTCACAACAATTGGTATTAATTGTTGGGGTCGCGGTAACTCAGTTGGTAGAGCGTCGGACTCTTGATCGCAAGAGTGTGGGTTCGAATCTCGCAACCGACAGCATTACCGAGTCCACCCGCGACCAATCGGCGTGAGAGGTTGGAGACGCTGTGTGACCTAGCGGTTGAATGCGTCGTAAAAGAACCCAAGGTTCTTCTATGTAGCTATAGCCCATTTTTCTCTTCAGCCATGAGACTGAAATATCTACCTGAAAGCAAAATATAAATACAACTGGAGTAGTGTGTCAATTACCAAGTACCAGGTAAGTGGTATGCTCCACCCGTTTTCATGACATCTTGATCACTTGTATGTGTCATACAAGAATAAGATGGTGCAGCTCCTCATTGGTCGATGTGTTTCAGCCATGGCCGAGAACGAGAACGAGCTGTTGGACTACGAGGATGCGGACGAGGAGGAGGCAGCCGAGCCAACGCTGGCCGGCGACTCGACCACCGTCGCCACCAAGAAGGACGTGAAGGGCACCTACGTGTCCATCCACAGCTCCGGCTTCCGCGACTTCCTGCTGAAGCCGGAGATCCTGAGAGCTATCGTCGAGTGCGGCTTCGAGCATCCGTCGGAGGGTAAGTACTTGGCAGGCTAGTGGTGATGACGTGTGCCGGTGATTTGGATTTGACAGCAGGCGTGCATTGCATGTGATGCATGTTTTGTAGATTGGCTGTGCACTGACTCACCAGTCTTGGACTTGGTTTTTTTTTCGTGAGTTGGTGGTGTACCTCGAAGGCGCCGAAGCTCGCAATGACAGCGAGATGATAAGAAAAGGCCAACAAGTTCAGCTAAATCTTGTTCTAAGCATTTATAAAATAATGATTGATAGTCATGCTTGCAGATAGTCCTTTTTTAAAGGGGAGGATCAACACCCTGGCACAGCATGTGTAGCTGTACTGATGGTCGAACATACCCTTATTTCATGCACTCACGTTAATTCCATTCAACATGCACATTTAGAGGCATATTGTATAGCCCAAATATTAGGTGAGATCTGGAAGTGAACATTTTAGAAGTTTCTGAATTCCTCAGCTTTACCAAAGTTCATGTATGTCATACCGGTGGTTCATCGGGTGGGCACATGTGAGGTTAACTTCTCCCTGCCACATGTGTAGCACTAGAACATGCCTTCAATGTTTTTTTTTACACGTGCTTCTGCCGAATATCGGGCGTCAGGAGCCGCGCTGGCGGCTGGCCGCGCTCGTGGAACACGACAGTAACCTGTCCGCGCGGTCCACAGTGCAGCACGAGTGCATACCGCAGGCGGTGCTGGGCATGGACATCCTGTGCCAGGCCAAGTCTGGCATGGGCAAGACGGCCGTGTTCGTGCTGGCGTGTCTGCAGCAGCTGGAGATGGTGGACGACCAGGTGTCCGTGCTCGTCATGTGCCACACCAGGGAGCTCGCCTTCCAGATCAGCAAGGAGTTTGAGCGATTCTCCAAGTACATGTCCAATGTTAAGGTGAGTGGTTGCCATTGGAGGGGGTGGTTGAGTGCGTCCGTGCGTTATTGCGCATCTTGTCAATACTGCCAGGACACCATATATTTTGTATTGTCATTCCTGGTTTGAGTACATTTTGTGAGAATTGTCTTGCTATGCAGTGTAAGATTTACTCAAACATGCATGAACGAAATTCACAAAACAGCAGTGAAATGAAAAAAAAATAAAAGGGCTGGCTCTCTTAGTGTGACCATGTTTCATATCTCAAGACCCTGCACAGATCTTGGCAGATGTACTAATGACATAAATTGCTGAAGTATGTGCATTACAGTGGTCCATAATTTCCATGTGTCCGATTATGGTGATAAATTGGCATATTGCAGAAAAAGTGAATATCCCCAAGCTTGTCTAATGCTCTTTTCCTTTTCATAATCTAAAAAGTACCAGTACATGGGTCTGTGGGCACAACCCTGCCTTTGTAGGCATTGTGCCCTAAAGCCGACGCAACTTAGCAAATCACGTGACTAAAATGTTTGTACTTTCTGCACTATTCAGGTTGCAATGCTGCCATGCTTTGGGGAAAGCCTACCATGTCGAGCAGAAGGTTCATGGCTACTCCACTTTGTGACAATAACCATTAGCCCAATGGGACAAAATATTGCTGGCCCCTCCACGTTTTATGGGCTCTGCCCCTGCTATTGAGTGTACTAACGGCGTTCGCCGTCGCCAGGCGGCCGTCTTCTTCGGCGGTATGCCGATCCAGAACGACGAGTCGGTCATCAAGAACAAGTGTCCCCACATCGTGGTGGGCACGCCGGGCCGACTGCTGGCGCTCGTGCGCACCAAGAAGCTCTCTCTGAAGGGTCTCAAGCACTTCGTGCTCGACGAGTGCGACAAAATGCTGGAGGAGCTCGGTAAGTAGTCGACCCGTGGAGTGGGTGGCGTATTTTAGCCGTGAGCTGAATAATTGCTGCCTGGCCCTGCGTGGGGTTCTGTATTTGGGTTTAGTTTGTGTTGTTGCTGCCCGTTGTTGGTGATGATTTCGTATTTACTCTGCAGTTGGCTATTTTATGTCATGAATGTGCATTGTATGCTGTAGGGTCAATTGGTTTTTGTTCATGACATGGTTAATATGATTGCGCCTCTTAGAGCCATCACTATTTGTATTGTATATAAGACGGAGTGGATGTGGCTTTGATGAAGTTAACTAACACATGCCACCCTTGTGCTGCTCAGATATGCGGAGAGACGTGCAAGAGATCTTCCGGAACACGCCGCACGAAAAGCAAGTTCTGATGTTTTCGGCCACGCTCAGCAAGGAGATCCGACCCGTCTGCAAGAAGTTCATGCAGGATGTAAATGGCCTCAATTTCTTCCGGCGTCGTGCCGTGGCGGTGCCGTGCCGTTGACCGTAGTGATAGATGCGCGGCACACCAGTCGACGGCCGCCGCCAGCTGCTCCCGTGCTGCGGGACGGCTCGTCAAGCCCCTTCAGCGGCGGTCGTCCGGCGTTCGGGCCGTCTGCGGCCGCGCCACATCCGGCCGCCGGACGGGCGCCAGATCCTGCGCTCCCGCGCGCCCAGGCATCCTCCCCTCACCTGCGGTCCGCGCGCTGGTGGACCCGCGGCGGTCGCCTCAGCAACGCACCGAGCTGTACTGAGCTGCGGCACCCGGCGAGCCGTCTCGCCCGCCGACGCTTTGCCACCGCCCATCGCCCCGACCACACACGCACACGCAAGACTGGGTGGACGCTGTATGGCCCAGTCTTCTCTTCGTGGTCGCCCCGACAGCGCGTGACCATCCTCACAGATCGGAACCTCGACTACGTACGACTCGATCCCAACGCCGGCTACACCGCCAGAGTCCCTTCGTCGACAGATCCCGTCGTCGATACACGTTTCAATATCCCTTGTCGAGAACACTTGTCACATCTTCAACAACATATACCTCCTTTGGTAATGCACATTTCAGGCTCACCACTGACCACGCCTACTTCGTCGTCCTCACACCAACGTCAGGACGTCCACAAACAGGTCATCTTCGTCATCGGCACCACGGAAAACATCCTGGTCGGATCCTGACTGCTGCCTTGTCCTTCCTCCGCCGCCCTGTCCTGCCTCTGCTGCCTTGTCCTGCCTCTACTGCCTTGTCCTGCCCGGTCGTCCCATCCTTCCGCCAACTTCCGTGTCTCCGCCGTGCGATGCTTGCACCCAGCCCAGTACCCGCGAGGGTCCGGCGTGCCCCGGCACAAGCTGTCGGCAGCTGCAACTGAAGTGGCGCGCCATCAGCGTCGGAAGACGGTGTCGGGGAGGCGGCGCGTGGAGCGTCGTGGTGCACTGGTGCGCGCCGCCGGTCGCCAGCTGGACGATGGACACTGCAGATGTGGCTGGGGCGGCCCGCCGCCGACCGCCGATGGTATCCGGTCAGTGGGCCGCTCACGGCGGCTCTCCGTCGACCGTCAACCCCGACAGGTGGTGGTGCCGTGGTGGGAAGGTGTCCGCCTCCCTTGCATCCCACACCCACGCTCCACCCCGCTGGTCGTCTCACCCTGTTTGTCGTCCCATCGTCAGCGTATCTCTGGCTGTAATTTGAAGAGTTTGGTAGTCTGGAATGCAAAAGAACAAGTGTGCCACTGCAAGGCAGCGGCATGTACTCGCACGCATCGGAAATCTTGCATTGCTGGGTTGCCCTGATGCTTTCGTTTGGGTAATTCGATGGAACTCTTGATATGTGTTGCACCCCATGCATATGCTTTGAGGGCCTGCTATTGAATCATTGCTAAATGAAGATATTCCTGAATAGTCGAAGCTCCAAAATCTTTGTAAAAAGGGGCAGTGCTACATGCACGAATGTCCGTCAATCAATACAGCTGTGTTGGCTGTGCCTCCATGGTTTGCTTCAATGTCCACATGTATTGCTGTACCAGGTCCTTTGCATGCGATGCCCCCTCCCCACGCGTCTGGTCAATGTAGAAGTTCCGTCCGCCAACGTCCTCGTTTTAGGTTCACGCCACCTGATGTGTGTGGTGCGTTCTTTTTAATGAGAGTAGTTTGGATGCTTATGCCTACAAGTAAACAGGAGATTTTTTGGTGTGGAAAGTTTCCTTCTCCAGTTTTAATTATGACCCAAGATTGTGTTTTTTTTTTTTTTTTCCCCCTTCCCCCCCAAGGGTTCCCAAATTCCAAAGCCTGACCCCAGCCCTGTCCGTACCCCAAGTCGGTTTGTGCCTCCGCAGTGCTCAGTTGACGCCCATTGCGGTTCGGATATTTTGGGCGTCTTGTGGCGTATCCAAGCTCGCTCAGTTGCGCAAAAAGCATGCTCCAAAGTCTGCCTCTTCCGCAAATGCCTGATCCTCCTCGAGCTAAATGTTTGCTCAGGAGTGGCCGAACCAGTGAGTCCCGGGCCGCTGCCCCTCGCCGGGTCGACGTCAAAGTAACACCTTGGCAGAGAGTAAGCTGCGGAGACGGCTTCAAATACCGTCTCTGTTGTCCTCAAGTCCACATATTACGCCTCGGTTGAAAATCGGAACACACTTCCGTTCATGTTTATTGTCCACAATCTCAAACAGCATATTGTGCCCTTTACAGGAGAAGTCATTAGCTAAAAAAAGCTTTAAAAAAGCATGTTCCACTAAATCTAGCGTTGTATGGGCAGCTGAGCGAGTTTGAGCGTGGGGCGGCCGGTGTGCGAGGGTCGGCGGGTGTGTCTGCATGTGCCGACATCTCTGTTCCAGCCCATGGAGGTGTACGTGGACGACGAGGCCAAGCTGACCCTGCACGGCCTGCAGCAGCACTACTGCAAGGTCAAGGAGAACGAGAAGAACCGCAAACTGTTCGAGCTGCTCGACGTGCTGGAGTTCAACCAGGTGGGTGGTGTGCTGGCCCGCTGTCGGTGCAGTGCACGCTTTGGCCCCGTTGGGTTGAAGCGTAAAATGGTCCGCGCGCCCGGTAACTCAAATAGCTGATTGGTTTACCCACTGGGTATAGTTAATTCCCTCTTCCATATCTGCAAGTTACTCTGTATGCCTGATGAATACAAAAGGTAGAGTAGTACAAATTATTTACAAATATTGCAGACAGTGTTGGATTTTCGCTTCTCAGTCTTGGACTCAGTGTATAATTTTTGGGCAAGCCAAAATATGGAGTGTATAACCTTGAGAAGCACCAAATAATGGAGGGTATAATATTGGGATTTGCCAACATATGGTGTATACCCTAGAAACGCTAAGTAATGGAGAGTACACATTTCCTAAAATACAGTGGATGTTTCCTGGAATGAAGAATAAAACACCCTCCAATTATGTTATGCTATGTTGCCTAACTCAAAACCTTTTGGGCATTATTTTGCTCACAACCTGAAAAAGCAAGCATTTGCATAGAACACAAGTGGTTCCATCATCTAAGTCACCTTCATAAACATGGTACTCCAAAAACCTACCAGCCCATAATTTTTGCTGTGGTGCTGTTAGCAGCAGTGCCGAGAATCTTGGCAAGATTTGTCCACAGCCTAGCTGAGAAGTTTGGGTATTATTGCAGTATAAACTAACAACAAGGCAAGTTTTATACACATTTTACTGGTATTATTATGCTTTAAGGTGGCAACAAGACAAGTTATTATACACATTTTCCTCCATGAAGCAAGCAAATGAGTTAGGCTTGGTTAGGTTAGGTTTGTTCAGTTTTTTAAGTTGGAAAATTTTTGGATTCTTTTAAGAATTGAAGTTATTTTTTCTTCAAAAGCAGCTAATGTTAGGTCAGGTTAGGTTTGGTTAGGTTTTTAAATTTAGAAAATTTTTCCAAGAACAAATTTCTTTGCGGTTTTTTTAAATACTTTTTTTTTTTCTCCAAGGGAGGTTAGGTTAGGTTATGTTGCATATATTTTATTTTTTAAACATTTCTTTTTATGCCATGCTACATAACTCATAGCCCATTATTGGTGTTATTTTGCTCACAATCTGAGAAGTAAGCATTTGCACAAAAATAGTGCTCCCATCATCTTAGTCACATTGGTAAACATTGCATTTGAAGGAAAATGCCAAGATTTCATAAAACACCTTAAAACACAAATTTACATATTTTACCTCCATGAAGCATACAAAGAAGGGGTAAAGTTTGGTTAGTTTATGTTAGGGTAGGCTTTGATAGGTTTTGATAAAAACGTGGGGAAATTTGTCAAAAAAAAAGTTCTTTTTTCAAAAACATTTCAGGCTATCATATGTTGGGTCTTTCCTTTTGAAATTTGAGAAACAAAATTGTTTGGAAATTTTTAGAAAAAAAAAATGTATGCATGGAAGGTTATGGGAGGTGAAGTTAGGCTATGCCCCATCTTCTTTTGTTATTGTGAACACTACTTTTAAGCTATATTAGTAATTACCCAACTTCAAGCCCTTTTTTGGGTGTTATTTTCCCTCGCAAGTGAAAAGCATGCATTTGCAGAGGAGACGAGTGGTCAAATCATGTTCAGCACATTCATAAACATTGCATTAAAAAACAAAGTCCAAGGAATGAGAAACTACAGCACCAGATTTTCTTGTAATTCGCAACCAGACAAAAACCGAAAGAACAATGGACCCAACCTCACCTCACCTGATCGAAACGCAATGGAAGGAAGTAACCAAGGGAGTAACCACCACGCAGCACAATAATTTGGCAATTGTGGTTAATGGTATTTAGTGCGGCGGATATGGACAATCTGCATAGCCTGCGAGGAACTATGGGTGCGTTCTTTGTCTCGTTCATTCCGCGGATTCCGTGGACTGTGATGTTGCATATTTCGTGGTAAAATTTTATTTTTGCGGAGTTGTAGACTATCTGTGTCCGAGTGGCATAAACAGTATTTGTGTCACGAATATGTGGCGCTCTGAAGCAATGTATGTCATGAAATCAAAAGACAACAAAATTTCTGGTTATCTGGTGGTCTATTTTAACGCGTAAATTTTACCTGATATCTTTTATTTAGATCGGCCGCGCTTGCTTCAAAACTCAGAAATACACCTTTTCTTTTCGGTAAGCTGATGTAGAACATCCCAATCTTTCAGGAAGCATTCAAAGGCTAATTATTAATTGTCTTTCTTCGGAGTGGTTTAAAAAGCTCCCGAAAGAGTGGGAGCTGGAGAGGCATGATTCACCCCCGGCCAAGAGCCTCTAATTTTCCAATCCGTCCCGGAGAGTGGTAGTTTTCTTTACTAGCCAGGCGACGCGTGCAGACTTCCTTCATTGGAAGAGGCATTACTTCATGTTTGAATTTGGAAGTCCAGAGATGAACATTGGAAGTCCAGATCTTGTGGCAAATTTAGTTGTGCAGTGCGCTGGTGTTAGGATGTAGGTATTTGGATGATTGATGGACCGGTGGGCGGGAAGTGAGACTCAAGGCCCTTAAGTGAGAGTAGTAATTGCGGTGGTGTGGTGTCGACCCGTCGGTGGGTGTCGTCCTACGTAAGAAATTAGGCTCAATTGAATTGTTCAAATTGAATGCCTCTCATTGCCGTTGGTGTGAAAGGGTGAACTATGATAATATTGCGATGCCTTACCTATAGATACATTGCATGGATGTAGGTAGGTTACCTAGTACGTACCTACCTACTAGGTAGGTACTTGGTGCAAATATAGGTAGGTAAGTTTTACCTAGGAGCATCTGCAGCCACATCAACATGCAAGTGCATATGCACCCAGTGGCATACCTACCTAGGGTCTTCATTAATGGGTGGCCCTGTAATGGATGAAGCTTTCTGACTGTTCTTGTTTGGACAGAATTGTATGATTTTATAAATTTTGAAGGCTGCTGAAAACAATCATTTTCAGCATACAAATGCTTTGGAATCAAGGGCTAGTTGCTTATTTTGGTGTCGGAATACATTATTTTTTACTCCTATTGGTTTGGTGTCACTCCAGTGCACCTAAGCATGCATTCATACACATTGATTGTGCACTTATGAAGTGTTTCAGGATATTGTTGGGTGCACCCATCCTATTTGACACTGAGTACAATTTTTTTGCCTCCCACCTCATAAAAAACTGCCATGCCAAAGCATGACTTGCACCTACTGAGATATTCAGAAAATCATTCCCTTTATGCCTATCTAGTTGCGAGTTGTGTACTGCCTACTCCAGTTCTCTTTCTAGTTTTGGTCTTGCATTCTTTGGAGCACTTCTGGTCAGGTCATTTTTGTGAATGGAAAGTAAGTGAATGAAGGCATTGTATGTTTGTTTATTCACTTGTACTAGGCAATTACACTTGCACCAGTATACACTTGATTTGCACCATTATATTTTTTATATATTCACTGTTGTGGTCATATGCATAGTGATCCCAACTTTAGCTTCCATTCTGCTGGTATCCTGTCATTCTTTAACTCTAACAGGCATCTCATCTTCTGTTCTTTTCCTTGCATTCTCTTTGAATGTTTCTGCAGCCCTGGTGATCAGCTGAAATAACAAATGTACATTATTCTCAATAATGTTGCCAAGTTGACATGCCAAGGACCCAAAATGATTACACAAGATGAAGATTATTAGAACTGGTGGATCTCATTCTCACTACTAGCCAAAGATCACCATATAGTCCATTGAGCGTGCTGCTCTATAGGCTATGTTAACAATTATCATTATTTGATAGTGGCAGCACTAGTTGGGATTTCTTGTTATGCATTAGCTCTTCATCTGGTAGTTGGCAGCCCAAGGAGTGGATATTTTTGGGAGTGTATAATTCTTTGGACAGCCAAATGTCCAAAAAATGGCCATTTTTCCAACGGTGATTGCAGATAATCAAAAAGTAGTCCGGTTTGCCTTTGGTGCTATATTGGCATGTAGATCCATCATGGCTTTCGGAGGAGCTGATATTCCATGTAGGCATGCTTTACTTTCGAGAACTGTGGGATAATATGTGGTCAGTTAATGACATTTACTTGGATCACTAGTGCACCGAAAGTGTGAACTAGCATGCTTTGGAATTGTATTCTCCGGAACTAGTTGCAAATATCCAATGTGTATACTGATGCGGCTCCTGCACCCAGGTGGTGATCTTCGTGAAGTCGATCCAGCGGTGCATGGCGCTGGCCAAGCTGCTGATCGAGCAGAACTTCCCGGCCATCGCCATCCACCGGTCCATGTCGCAGGAGGAGCGGCTGGCCAAGTACCAGCAGTTCAAGGACTTCCAGAAGGTACGTGCCTGGGACAGGCTGAGGGTGACTGCGGTGGGTCGCCTTCCGGTAGCCAACGATGGGCCGTCTCGTGCGTGATGGCATTGTAGGAAGGGGCGGGTGGACACGGCTGGTTACATTCCTGCTCCAATGAACTGCGGTGGCGCAACCGCAGCTTTTTTTTGCTCCGGATTCAGAAAGGAATGGTTAGTGGCGGTCTTGGTTCGTAATGTTTTTAATCATAATAAAAATCCGGTAATCGTATGTGCAGCAGTCTCTTTTGGGCATAGTTATCAAGCCAGAGTGACGTGACAATAATGTTCAATCAATCTTCTGGCGCAAAAAGGAGTGGATAATTTTCCGTGATGGTAACGTTCTGGATGGCAAGCATCCAGGACAAAGTGGTGTTCCTCACCCCGCTCGCCACGACTGACCGGCCGCCGCCGCAGCGGATCCTCGTCGCCACCAACCTGTTCGGTCGCGGCATGGACATCGAGCGCGTCAACATCGTCTTCAACTACGACATGCCGGAGGACTCTGACACGTACCTGCACAGAGTGGCGCGCGCCGGTCGCTTTGGCACCAAGGGACTGGCCATCACGTTCATCGCCGACGAGACTAACGCCAAGGTGTTGAACGACGTGCAGGACAGGTTCGACGTGAACATCACGGAGCTGCCCGACGAAATCGACCTCTCCACCTACAGTGAGTGTCGCATCTGATGATCCAGATGTGTTGGGTAGCTTGGTGCGGGCCTCAGACTCGATTTGTGTGTCATTTTGTATTGGCTGCTTGCAATTCCCATCTGTTTATGTTCCCAGTCACATGCAGTATGGCCATAGTAGTTGATGCGCCCTAAAGCCCAAATAACTAGCAGTATGCGAAGCTCCCTTATACTCAAATATCTAACAAGGTTAGCCATCGCTGGTTTTGAGTCCATTGTGGCATCACATTGTTGACGTGTCTGCATTCCTTGACTTGGCTGTCATACGCTAGTTTTGCTCGTGACAGCAAACTAATTTAATGAATTAAACTGGCTGTTGTCAAATCCGCCAATCTTTAGGACTTGCAAAAAGTAGCATAGGGATGGTGGGGCGTTTCCAACACCACTCCATGTAGTCTGCCTGTTTATCAGTCATTGTTCACTGAACATGCTTATCAGAAGTAATGCTGATGCGGAGGCATGGCCCCAGAATCAAGGTAGTCGCATTTTGACGTGATGACATTCACAGATAGGGACAACTGATACCTGTGATTATGTATCTGCTCTGACTCGTCGCACGTCCGTCGCCAGCACACCTGGCCGCCCAGTTCGTATTGCTGACACGGCTGTGCCCCCGTTTCAGTCGAGGGCCGCTGAAGTCATCGTCATCCACATTCGGGTGAGTGGCGTGACGACTGCTGTTCAACTCGCGCCGCCCCGAGACGAGCCGTGTCGGGCCGTGTTGCCACTGCGCGTGCCGTCTGGCTGGTGAGCCGTCGGTCGGACGCCCGGTGGTCCGATCAGTGTTCGTCGGCGTCGACTCGGTCGTGTCTCAGTTTGTTGGTTGTCTTACCGCTTGACAATGGTTTCGCTTGTTGGCTCGGGTGAGCTTTCCACTCGCCGCGTATTTTCGTGAATTGAGGAAAACGGGAACTAAGATTTTTTCATCGCATGGGCGCAAATTAACCCTGGCAGTCGGCACACTCCTAAACTCCAATTCATTGTCATAATATTTTGTCATGTGTTTTGCTGCCGGTTCTGTGGAGATGTAAACGTTTTCGGATCTTCGCCTTGGCCCCACTCGGTTACGATTCGGCTGCCGCTCCGGTTTGAAGGGCAGCAGGCGTGATTGTTCTCGGCGGCTGACGTGCGTTTTCCCCCTGCAGCTGGTGTCCACCGGAGGACGCGGAGTCGCGCGCCAGCCAAGGTGAGCCCAGTAACACGTTGTTCATGCGATGTTCGACTCCCGACTTGTCTTGTTCGTGCGCGGTGTACGAGCATGGATGTCACTTGGGGGGTGACTTGATTGCCAAAGCTGACCATAACTTTCTGTGAAGTGTACGCCCATGGTTATGGTGTAGGCAGGCTAAGCTTAGCCTGAGTTTGGAATCAGATCAGTTGTTGAGAGGGCCAATGGTACCCTTACAAAGTGACACCTCGGGGTGCGAATCCGCAAAGTTGCCCGTGAAAGCGTCTGTACAACGTGAACATGTTTCGGTGGCCTTCCTCCAAATGATGACACCCACAGATAGGGACATATGAACCCTGATTATTTATCTGCTCTGATGGATCGCCCAGCCGTCACGCCTCGTGACCGGTCGTGTCCGCCGCTGACGCTGTCTGCCCGCCCCAGGCGCGACGACGTCGCCGTCCAGCGGAGGTGGGCCGGAGCAGGGCTCGCCACCGTGCTGCCTGTCGCCACGGCCAGACCGCGCTCTGCAGGACCGACGCAGTCGGTGCGCCCCCAAACTCCACGGCCGGACTGCGCGAGCCGGAGCCGCGGCCGTGTACCTGACCTGTGAAGAGGCGGTGATCCGAAGCCGTGCCGCTCGCAGGGCGGTCCGCCCCCGCCGTTCTCTGCATCACCGCAAGTGACGTCGCCGCCACTGCATTGTACAAGCCGACTTGATCATCTTTGTGTGTCCGCATAGTGTGTGTGTGTGGTCGCTAATGTTTCTAGCTAGTGTGCGGTCGCACAATAGATTACCGTGCAGTGCAGATCACCGTACGACGAGGTGGAGTGTGGCATAGAAGACAACCGTACTGCCTGCCAAAGGTACGCCGACAGGGGCGCCGTCGGACAATTTGCACAGACCATTTTCGTTGGTTCTCCACTCGATTATTCGCGTTCTGTGCAGTTATATATGAATTGACATTCATGGGATGTAATGCGATACACTGCTTGCGCCCGAAGATGGGATTAAAGATGAGAATTTGGCCTCTGTGTTTTTCCTTCTGATGTCGGGGGCGTGTATGCCTCTCGCGCAGTGATGGCGTGGTCGGATGCTGAATTGCCAGCGGCGGTATCTGGTATAGGTCAGACTGCGAACGCCTAAGGGCGTGGCTCACGCCACTGGGAAACCGCGATGGCGAGCCGTCACATGAGCGCGGAACAGCCAGCCAGCCACACGGCCACTTCACCCACTGCACGTTCGGGTAACCGCGATGTGGTGCCATTGGCGGCGACGGCGATGTCTCGGCACGGAGTGGGGTCCATCTGTCGCTGCTCGGTCGTACCACTACCGCGAGTCCAACCTTGGGTCGGCCTCATTGACCGTCGTCATCCTAAGCGTTTAAACCAGCCTCTCGATAAGACCGTGTAACGCATAATCTGTGCATGAGTTAAAACTAGTATTTTATTTATTGCTTTAGAGTATAAAAATGAGCAGTTCAGAACTTCGGGTTCTGAGTTCACGAGAACGATTTGTTGGTTTTTTTGCTTGATAATTTAAGTTTTTTCCCCTCTTACTATGCTGATTTAAATCGGATCAATACTGTTTGCGGTATAATTTCACTTGATGTTAACACGACTATTATGATAAAGCAATGGCAAAAAAGTTATCTGGAAGGAAACTAGTATAATATAATGTGTTAATACGCAGTCGGTGATACAATGCAGTGATAGAGCGTATAATAATTACTGAAAAACAGTTGATGCCAAAATTATAGCTTAATACACAGTAATGCGGTGCGTTGGTTAGACCCTGTATCTACTCTTCGCCCCACCAGAATAATTGTAAATCCAATAACCATTGTAGCGCTATAGTTCAATCAAGCAGGAGTTTGTCTGCGAGGTAGGTACTGTGATTCAGGTCGCTCTCACGCAAAAGGGTTCCAGATATAGTCTTCCCCATCATACTTTAATTGTGCTATCCCTTGTATCGTTCCTTGAAAGAGCTGACATCCTGGTGAAATATTTCACCTTGTTCTGAGTAGTCTCCCATGTTTTCTTTGAACTCATCAAGGTGGGCGTGTAGTATGTGAGCGTCAGCGACATCCGGCAACCCATGCTCCGGTACGTGTCTAAAAGTTCGTGAACGATTTCCCTGTATTTATGCCTTGTGGTTTACGAGGAAACTTTTGACCAGAGAAACGACGCTTATCCAAGCTGCCCACTCAACTTCAAACATCCCAGGAAATCTACCTGAGTCAATAGGTCGCTTCACCTGAGGGCCCACAAATATTCCTGCTTTGATTTTCGCCTCCGAGAACTCGGGAAAAGCTCCTGGGTGTGCTTCAAGGCCTCACACTCTGGATTTAGCTGTTTAACAAACTGCTTAATGGTGCCCAATTTGATATGCAGGGGTGGCATCAGCACTTTCGTTGGCTCTACCAGCGGCTATTGCTTCACATTATGGGCCCCAACCTCATAGCAGGTCCTGAAGGTCCAGTTCCTCTTCTTGTAGTGAAGGGCCGTATTTCGGCTGTCCCAGAGGCACAGATGGTAAGGGATCTTGGTGAAGCCTCCCAGAAGCCCCGTCAATAAGGTCACTATCTTGAAATCGCCAATGACCTCCCAGCCGTACTTCACTGATCGTATTTCAGTGCACTCAGCAGGGTTTTAGCGTTCTGGTACTCTTCTTTAGTGTGCGCTGAATGAGCCAGAGGAATCGAGGGCCACTGATTTGTGTTTTGCAGTAAAACAGCCTTGAGGCTTTTAGATGAACTGTCTATGAAGCCGTCAGTGTTGCAGTCAACGTCAGAGGTGTTGCAGGGAACGCCCACAGCGTCGAAAAGTCCTCTGATGTCATGGCAGTAGCACAGCCCATCTTTAAGAGTGAAGAACACTGAATAGCCGCGATGCCGCTTCCTCTGGGAAGTAATTCGAACGCTGTCGTCGTCCAGTAAGTCCCACTGCTTCAGTCTGGAAATGAGACCACAAGCCCCCTCCCCCTTCCCAGGCGGTCTACAGTAATTGGTGTTATATAGCTGCTTCGCTGGTCACGTGTTTGTGATGGTGTTCAGATGTAGGTTCAGGCTGTACGTTTATCCAGGTTGCATAGTTTGGTGGTAAATGTGTTTGGGAAAAACCAGAATTATTGGTTGCCAGATTGCAAAGCATACTGTCCTCGATAATATTGACTCGTGACGCGGCTGACACCGGAAATTACTTCATTCATTGGCTGGTTCCCTAGCAACTGAGCGAGGAAGTATTTTGGTCTTTGGAGGTGGGTAAATTAAGGTATTTGTTTGGTGCTGGGGATGTGCGGTTTTCTTAGAGCTTGCTGGATTGAAACTCGTACAAGGCGCACTTCTGTATGGTGTATCATTTGCCAATAGTTGAACAACTTTCGCGGAATAATTTTGCATTGCCATCGCTTTCAAACACCGGCAATACCACTTGGGACAAAGCCGATGTGCTTCCAAACAAATATTAAAACTGTATGCACCGACTTCAACATGCCTATCAACAACATCGTAATATTTCAATCCGGCTTCACAGACGTCGAGCTGAAAACAATCTACATTTCTGCTTTTGCATGCTAGGTGGCAGCACCATAGGCATAGCGAAGGGAGTGGCCACCTGCACCCTAGTCAGTCCATCTCCCGACCCGTGAATTCCAGTCCAACGGCAGAGTCTTGACCGAAGGTTCAGCATGCGTCAATGCCCCAACACGGCCACCCCGATAGCGCGTTACCGACCTTATCGGACCAGTTTCCAGCCGGGGGCTAAATGCCAAGACGCGTAGCGACACGACTGACCTGCGTGTGCAGTGCAAGCGTGCGCTGTAATGAACTGACCTGCGGGACGACATTATATATATATATATATATATATATATATATATATATATATATATATATATATATATATAGCCATACATGGGCAACGGGTGTGAAGTAGTAGGATTAATGATAGGCAAGATTATCAGACGATGTCGCATCGCAAGCCTCGCACCATTTTGAACTATCATTCCACTGTCCTTGCGCTGTATCGCACTGCCGATCCATCATTCCAATTGGTACGGAACATCCCATATCTCATCTCCCACCGCCCCATATCCCAACTTAGAGCTTTCCAACTATTGCAGGTCAGTTGCAACTTCGACCGCCCACAGCCCAGCCGCTAGTAACACCACTCCGCACGATGTCTCAGGATAATCACATCCTTGGCAACTTGACCAAGGGTGTGATTATGCGCATGCGCAGTCTCCAGCGACTGGTGGTACCCGATTAGCCAATGAGAGGCGTTCTAAAGGATTTTTCTTTCTTTCTTGACGACTTTAGGGTGCGACATGGTGGTCGACCATGTCGCATGTTTTGACGCATATGCGATCTTGATTCGCCCAGGCCAAGCGTTTGGAGGTCGATGACTGCAATTTAAACACGACATAGTTGACTATTCAGTGATAACCCGTGTCTCGTCGGGTGTCGTGTGCGACGAACAATGCGCTCGTGGTACATGTCGGAAAACTGGTCCAGAACGAGTTTTAGACCCATTGGATTAGCATTGGAATGGCAAAAACAGTGAAACGCAAACTCGCTGGAAGCTTCACCCGCTTTAACCCTGTTTCTGTTTGCTTTTTCTGGAGCTAAATCTGTTGAGGGTGGCCGATCTGCCCCCATGATAATTTGGGAATTTTGAGTCTTCGAGACCCGGGAGTAGGCTCAAACGAATCGCTTTGGCCTGAACTACATAATGGATACTCAGAACATCGACAAAATGTCAATGGCGCAGCCAGGGGGCAAAATGCTGGTAACGTTAGCTAGATCGTGTTTGCTAGGCCGGCCGTTTGATCTTCGCAATTTACTGCCGGATTGCTTTGATATTCGTTAAAAACTCATCGGTAAGTACCACTAAACCCTTTTAAACGGCAAATTCATGAAAAAGTGGCAATGGCGTTACCAGGTGCAACAAGTTGGAGTGGAAACATTCGGAGCTTGATAACACTCAATTGAGCATGAGAAATAGAATGCTGGCGTTCGTGGACGCTAACAGTAGGGTAGACCAGGTGCACTTGATACCGTTTTTGGTGAAACTCAAAATAACCCATCACCTTGGAAGATAGCGAGGAGACAGCTACACTTACGCCCAGTCTAAACCTTCTCGTATCATCCGCGATAATTCTTTTTTTCCGTTGCATCCTCTGGGAATTCCACCGGAAAGCAATACATCGCACAACTATCAGTTCATCAACTTACCCCGCAATGGACGTAATGTGTTAATAACTATGGGGTCAGTCGATAAGATGTAACTTAAACAAAATACTGTAGCTTCAAGTGACATCAGTTTACCCATTTGAAAAGTCCATGTTTTACGCTTACAGTAATAATCCTGGTTAAGTCCTGGATGCCAATAGCTGATGGTTTCCCTAGTGAAAAAAAAAATCCCATGGGATTGACCCATCAAATTTCATGAGATTGTCCTTGTCAGGATATTAAACATTCCCCATGAGACAATCGTGTGGGAATCCCATGCGGTTCCCTATGGGAATCCACCATGGGATTCCTACACAGTCTCCGAGGGATTTTATACTATTCCCAGGGTGAATTATTCAGGGATTCCCACTGAGAATTCCCGGTGGGGAAGCCCAGACCCTGATGGAATTTATGAACCAGCATAAACCCCACTGGTCTTCCCAGAGCATGTTCATGCAACAGGATGAAACGATGTATGACACGCATATTTTGAGACAAACAAACGATTTCCGTCGTTTTTGCAAGGTCAGCCAACATGTTGCATCTCAGCCACTGCCGGCGCTCATATACTTCTTACTTTTCAGTTGGCGAGCAAAATAATAGCAAAAAGTAGGGCTTCAAGTGGGGTAAGATAAAATGAAGATAAAGCTAAGCTTCAGAAAAAAACCAAAGTTAACCTAGTCTAAGCTCTTGCTTAAAAAAAAACATTAAAATTAAAATGGTATTATTGCTGCTTAAGGTATCTACAAGATAAGCTTTCCACACATTTTCCCTCCATGGCGAGGCAAACAAAGGGTTAGGTTTGGTTAGATTAGGTTGGGTTAAACTTTTTCCATTAGACCAGACATAGCATTTCAGGAAAAAAAATATGTACAAACACGTCTCTGAACACGATGAAGATAATGAAACCATTCGCTCTTGTGGAAATTTGTCAAAATGTTGATATTCCTCATATTTTGTTTCCTGTTTTTTTGGAAAAAAAGTTTTTTTTTTTCAAAGATTAAAATGAACATCCTATCAACTTGCGTGCTTGCATATTGCACAGAAAACAGGAAAATGTGTGGTATTTTTAAATTATAAAAACGTGTTTTTTCTTCAAAAGCAGTTTGTGGTAGGTTAGGTTAGGTTAAGATATACTTTTTCTTAGGTTGAAAACTGTAAGAAAACGAATTGTTTGAAATTTGGCAAATTGTATTTTTTGCTTCTCTAAAGGGTAGCATAGGCTTGGATAAGCTAAGCTGTCACATTTATATTTTTGAAACATAACTTTTTACGCTGTTGCCTAATTCAAAGCCCTTTTTCTAGTGTTATTTTACTCATAAACTAAACAGTAAGCATGTGCACAGAAAATGAGAGGTCCCATCATCTTAGTCATATTCATAAACATTGCATTCGAAGGATTATTTCCAAGAATTCTTAAAACACCTTAAAGCACAACCTTGCCAGCAAAATATAGGACTCATTCATCCTGTGAACAACCTAAATGATAATGGTATTGTTGTTAAAACCACCTGCTGTACAAAAGATGTGAACCGTCCTGGCAGAGGCTTAGGCAACCTTCAGCATAGGTTTCTGAATTAATTTTTGGGGGTGGGGGGTGGACGCACAATACACAAAGGTAAAAACAATGTTGTTTTTTCAGGCATTATTAATACAAAAATTAGAACCCGTTTTTCTTCAAAAGCAGTTTGTGGTAGCTTAGGTTGGTTTGAGCCAGGCTTTAAACAAAATCTTCAAAAACAGTTATCTTAGGTTCAGTTAGCTTAGTTTAGGTGTTTTTAATTTAACAAATTTCGAGAGAACAAAAAATGGTCATAATTTTGTATTCATTACAAACGTTTTCTTGCATGTAAGGGTAGGCTATGCTAGGATATGTTGCATTTTTTTTCTGATTTTGAACATTACTTGTCATGCTATGAAAAGTACCCAACTCCAAACCCCTTCATGGGTGTTATTTTGCCTCCCAACTGAAAAGTATGCATTTGTAGAGGAAATGAGTTATCACATCACAATCTTGTTAAGCACATTCATGAACATTGCATTATAAAAAGAAATTCCAAGAAATCGAAAATTACCTTGAGCTACAAATTCACCTAGGTACCTATCTAGGTACCTATCACAATCATGATCAGCTCTCCAAATCACCAGTCCAGCTTGCAGTAGCATTTCATTTAGACATCAGCCTTGCCCTGAAACGCACAACCGTTACCATCGTCACCACACTATACTTTCTCTCGTGTCCGTGAATCCAATATAATTGACTATCGTTTTGTAATGTTCGTAAGATAGAAGGCTAGCCCATGTGGACCTGACACAAAAAGATTCAAACAGGCCGGCCGCCGCCAACTGCCAATAACACAGTGATGCTCGAAGTAGCGTCAGCTGATGATTGGTCTGATGACTGATCCTCCATTGTGAAGATTTTCAATGTCGTTCGAGCCACTGCAGGTGCGTGGCCGAACAGTCACTGTTATAGCTGTTTTAGAACCACGTATTTTATCTGACATATTGAGTGTCTGCATGACTGATTAAGCTCTTAATTAATTATTCGTTCGTCTTAGTGCAGGTCGCTATACCGTACTTGAAATATCTTAGACCAGTATTTTGGCATGTTAGGTATGGTTGCCCAAAAAGGGGAAGCCTCTTAGATGCCTGAGGGATCGGGCACCTAAAAGTCGTGACGGGGTTCCGGTACGCTATACGGAACTGCCCCAATTCTACGATAGGACTGTTCTGGTTTTCCCATGGGATTCTGTATAATTCAATGGGATTTGGTTTTGATCATGGGACAATCCAGGTTGTCCTCCATGGGACATATGGGATCCCATATGTCCCATGGAGAATAAATGTCAATCCCATGGGATTTTTTCACTAGGGTTATGCCATTTATGATAGGCGCAAACGTTCATTCCGTTTTAGGAGCTTATCGTGTGCAATCTAGGACCACGTCGTGTGAGAAATGTCCGTATAAATATTACATAAGTTCACCTTGAAACAGTTGTCCATGGTAAAAAGTCCTGAGTAGTACTCACTCAGAATCCCCGAAGTCCTGCATGATTCTGAAGGATTTCGTGGACTCGTCTGAATAATTATGTAACCCTGTAAGACTTTTTGTGTGATTCTAAAATTCTGCAGGACCTCTGTGTGCCCAGCAAACAACTACGCCGCCACGACATCATGACAACTTGTCTTTTTATCGTCGCATTGTATTTTACGTCGTCAGTAGTCGTCACAACGTGGTGAGGCAACCTTCGAGCGTATGTTTGCTGTGGTCGCCACATTACGTGTAGATGGCGTCTGCATATGACTTGGCGGAAACATTAGCGTACAACGTGCGAAGGACGTGCATAATGCATAATTGGTCTTCTCTAGTCGCATCGACTTCTTTTTTCCTATGCTGTTGAATCAAAGAGTTCGAAGAGGGCAATAATGCCGATACAAGTTAACACGCGCACTGGAGGGAGGGGCGGAATCCGCCCACCCCTCCCAATTTTTCGAGTTAGAGGCCGTTAAAATCCAAACATTTCGTAGCGCCAGACCACAAAAATCGGCGCTGATGCGCTTCCCGTATATTGGCGAAAGGGAAGTGTTCTTGGCAACACTAGCGACTTGTTTGATGTATATTGTTATGCTATATAATTTCAAGGTCATGTTAGGTCACCGAGGTCAAGTCAGGTCAAGTTCATGACAGGTTAATGGAACCAAACTTGGTCAACTGGAATGTTGTCATAAATTCAAATGACTGTCATGTGATTGATGTCGCTTTGCATGTTACTCCCTAAACATTCTGAAAACTCTTTGTCATTGTGTACCTAAGCGTTTCCATGCTTTATTCATGTACTTCACTCCTTTCTTCGCGAAGCCGATTGGGCGGAGCTGCCCGACGGAGCAGTCGGGCGGGCGGCCCGGTTCCGATAACTGGACCTGATAGAGTGCTGCTATATAGGTGACCTGAGGTCAAATGTCGGGTCTAGCATCTGTATTGAATCATTAGTAATGTCCAAAGCATCATTGATGCCCATTTTTGAGCATTTAAACACAATCACAGCGATCCATAACAATGACAAGCAACGCCACGCAAAACAAGACAATTTTGACATATGTGACCTCATTTGACCTCGAATATATTGACCTAATATCATGAAATTTGCACACAATAGAGTCCACTACCGTACCCATCCGCCCTGCGAATTTCGTTTCTCCAGCTTTAATAGGAGCCGAGATCTTAGGGTGGGAGCGGAATCCGCCCCCCCTCCAGTGCGCGTTATTTTCAGAG
>JAOTOM010004043.1:107500-214659 GCA_034440615.1 Ashinkailepas kermadecensis | reverse complement strand
TTCTATTTACCCTGATGGCACGGGCATGTTCTCAAAATATTGTTTTGATAGGGCATGGTGTGTGAGCATTATTAGCGCTTGGCTTTCGGACGGCTTCGGCGTAACTACCACATAAATATATATATATATATATATATATATATATATATATATATATATATATATATATATATATATATATTATATTATATATCACCGCAGCGCACGGTCCGAGCTGCGAGCAGACGCGGCTGGGTTCGATCGGAGCGTGATCTACTTGGTCGCCGTAGCAGCAGCCGCCGCCACCACCAGGCCACTAACACTCTCGCTGATGGCGCCGATGTTGATCGCCAGCATCGCCAGCACATAAATGGTCTCGCTGGGTGGCACTCACGATCTCTTGCCATACTCCATATCTTCTGTCTTTGTCCTTCTCGACGAAAAGCAAAGCATGTGGCAAGCCTAAACGAACGGAAGATTCACTGAAAAATGTATTTTGTTACAATGGGCGTGATGTACACAAATACAAACACATACATTCATAATATAACAATAACCATTGTTGACGGAGCGCCAAAGACAACACCTGGCGACGCTGTGGCGCCGATCCAGCACATCCACACGGATTGGCTGCGAGACTAGATCCAATAAAAAAGCACAACCAACCCTCACCGGCGTTACAAAATCCACGCGGTCCCTACGCGTAAATGCTTGCTCTTGCCTTCGACGACGCGCGGCCCGTCGTCAGCTATAGAGTGCAGTCAAGGTAGCCGATCGACATCAGCTCGAGTCAACCGTACTGGCTGACACTTGATTACCAATTGAGTCGGACCAGCACAGGCTACATATCTTCAGCTGTAAAGTCCGGCCACAACAGTCGGCACGGAATAAAACATATAAAAACCCCATTCGCTCACCATACCTGAGAACATCCAGTACAAATCCTGCCCGGCGACGAGAAGCGGCGTGTTAACACATCGGCGGGCGCGCGACACATGAAGATGAGCCCGAGTGTCAGCCGCCCCGGCCGAGCTATTACCGTGGCGGTGACCGAGTCCGACCAACACTATTTACAGACGATGGCACGTCGCGTAGCCACACGGGGGATAGGTACACCGACCGCCGCGCTTGCAGCCGCCTCCGGGTACGATCGGAGTGCGGCCAGGTCGGTGGCCGCAGCCGCCGCGTCGCCACACGGTACGGCTGTGCACGACACCTTGAGATGGCGGCCAACACCGACAGCCAACGGGGGAGGGGAGGGGGAGGTGGAGGGGAGGTGGAACAGCAGGCGACAGCGACACTGGCGTGCACACACGGACTGGAAGAGGGGCGGCGCCGGCCACCGCCTGTCAGGCACATTGGGAGGAGCACCCTGCCGCGGCCGGTCTGTCGGTACATCCGACACACGGCGACCATCACACACACACACACGCCACCGGTCCGCTCACGTTCACACACAAACACACATACACACGCCACCGGTCCGCTCACGTTCACACACAAACACACACACACACGCCACCGGTCCGCTCACGTTCACACACAAACACACAAACACACATACACACGCCACCGGTCCGCTCACGTTCACACACAAACACACACATACCCACACAACACACAGCCCACCGGTCCGCTCACGTTCACACACACACACACACATACACACGCCACCGGACCGTTCACGCCCCCACACACGTACTTACACACGTGTCCGGTCCACACGCATGCACGCACAGTACAAAACGGGTGACACATATGATATTCCGAGCCAGTATCACAACGGCCTGGGTTGCGGGCGGGGCAGGCGCGGGGTACGCGCGCGCGCGGCCGGCTCGTCGGACGGCGCACCGAGCGTGGACGCGCTCAAGCGCAACCGCGCCCGGTTTTGATTGCTGCAACACGCACGGCTGGCGGACTGTCCGAGCTGAGATCGTCCGTGCGGTGCACAGCGGCCGGCCGGCACTCCGGTGCCACTCCGGCGGCCCGACCCGACGGCCGGCCAGTCTATTGCCACTCTCCGTTCCAGCCGGTCCACTCCAGAACGCCCGACTGTAATTGTCAGGGGTCCGGCTCTCCGGCCATTATCTTGTGCACCTGAAACACGACACAGCTACCTCAGGTGGGCGCCAGAGCCGGCATCCCAAGGCGAGCTTCATTCTGGTACCGCCAGGTCCCTGGCGAATGTGACGAGTTGCCTTTGAGACGACGTGGTCTGCAGTTTACACACAATTCGACACACGCTCTACGAACATACGGCATAAGAATTTGATAGTCAACACAACACAACACACTGACCAGAAAATATATCTGGAGAGGCGACAGTGGTCAATATCAGTGACTGATCAGTGGTCATTGGGTTCATGTATGACAAATGCAGAGCTTCGATTTTCAACACCATTGCGAGACAGCCTCGTTCACTCGCGCACTGATTATTATGACACCGGTAGCGTGTGCGAAAAACAAAGACACAAATGTTTCAGTCTGGCCAACAGTGGACTGATCCAGTGACAGGTCTGAGGACGTGTTCTCGGTGAAAACCACAGTATCCATGGATCTGCTTAAAACGAACACTTAGAAAGACATTCCTGATGCGACATGAAGGGAGGCGGGGTATTTCGCTCCGATAATATCGAGGGCTAATGTTCACAGTAGGTATATAGTTTTCAGGGTAGGTTGTTATGGATAATTTTCTACCAAGAAGTCAGTAAGGTCATATGACTCTGTCATACTAGATCAGCAATATGCAATATTTTGTTATATTTTTAATGCAGTCATTTGGTGGAGCTTTTATTCCACCTGACCGTGGATTAATTTATACATGCAGGAAGACCTGCTGATAACCGAAGCGAAAGTATCCACTCAGCGCATCGGTGAAGCAGTGATTGAGTATTTCCTCTGGGCACGCGCTTTTCCAACCAACGCGGCCGCTAACCCCATTAGTGCTGACATTAATTCCACACCTCTGACGAGACTGGTTCAGAGAAGGCCGTCACGGTGGGAGAAGCATAGTCTGAACCGATGACCGATTGCCTTGCAACGGCTCGGTGACGCGCTCACTGCAGAACCACCGCGCGCTCGGACAACACTTCACGGCCACCGTCAACATCAGCTAATCTCTGTCGTCAGTCCGTGCAGCGCTAAATGCATGAGCAGTCTCAGACCAGAACAAGACCAGACTCAAGATAATAATCGACATGCAAAGCGAGTAGCACTGCAACATGGACACAGGCTCCAGGGAGTTCGGGGGAGGGGGAATCCGGATCCCGCTCCTCGAAGCAAATGGCACCAGGCCTATGACACCCACTAGACATTCCGTAGCCAAAAACAAAAACATTGTGCATATCCCACGTTTGAGAAGAGGTTTCAGCCAGCGTGCCCGACACAGCCGCTGTGAGTACTGGCAACACAACAGCACACCAGCTGGCGCCTCTACTGCCGGCCACAGCACCCAGCCGTACCTGCTCCAGCTTGAGCGCCAGCCGCTGCCGGTTGGAGAACTCATCCTCCTCCAGGTTGTTGGCCAGCTGCTCGCTGTACTTGACGGCGTACGCGTACAGCTCGTGCAGTGCGCAGTTGGTGTTGAACTCGTGCTGGTGCAGCTGCGGCCGGGCATCGAGTGAGTGGCGGGTGTCGTGACCAGACAGTGGGTGTCGACAACCAGACAGTGGGTGTCGACAACCAGACAGTGGGTGTCAACAACCAGACAGTGGGTGTCGACAACCAGACAGTGGGTGTCAACAACCAGACAGTGGGTGTCGACAATCGGACAGTGGGTGGACACAACCAGACAGATGGTGTAGACAATAGGACAACGGATGTCTATAACCAGACAGTGGGTGTCAACGATGGAACAACGGGTGTCCAGTCGCGGCGATGTAGCGGTGATGTCGCAACAAGGAAGTGGTCTGACTTAGGGAGACGAGACATCACGCACGTCAGTGGCGCCCCCACCACCATTTGCCAGCTGGCTCAGTACACTGACCAGAAAATATATCTGGGGAGACGACAGTAGTCAACATCAGACACGTACAACCTTAGTCCACTAAAAGCCCTCGACCAACACTTTGGCTATGACCAAATCCCCATTTTTGGTTCTTTCACGATGCATACGGTTGCGCAGGTCATCTAACGTCGTCACTTCCTCATGTCGAATGTCAGCGGAGAACCACAAATTCCGAGCATGTACCCATATATGAATCTGACACCGCAGGGTCACGACACAAGCGCGCTATCCGCTAGGTCACGACACAAGCGCGCGCTATCACAAGCTATCGACTCCGCAACAGGAAATCCCCGCCCCTGACAAGAAGTCACAAGTTTGACAGTTGGTTAACCCGGAGGCAATCTGGAGTGGTGCCGCCACTCAGTCAATCGACCCCGCTGGGTGAAGCGAGACCTGTTGAGAACATCAACCTGCGTCCTTGAACAGGGAAAACTCGACTCACTCGACTCTCCTCCGCCAGCATGGCGTTCATGTCTTGGTCCGAAATGGCAGACATCATCTTGATGTCGTCGTAGTACTTGGCCACCCACTCCTTATAAATGGGGATGTCCTTAGCGTACAGCAGCTTACTTGATGGTGAGTCTTTGCCTGTGCAGGGAAACCCTCAATGGTTAGTCGGTGGTGAAGCTTACGTCCATACCAAGACAATTTGATGCACTCGTCAGATTTTCCTGGCGAGTAACGATGTTTTGCACCAAGAATACATCTTTGGTGAAAATGGGTGGAACATACCACTTACTGAATCGACATCCTTCCCGTTTTGATATCGTGCTTCTCGATGATGCTTAGGCAGTCCTCACTCCTCGTTTCTAATAGTATCGTATATATAATTATCATGCAAATGCTCACTGTTGAGGATGCTGATGCAACCATATCTTTTCACAGGATTCTAGGTAATGTGATGTTATTCGACCTATGATGTGGCCTGCCATACAATAACAGTGACTAGAACAGGCATTGTTTCTCCCACAAACAGTTAAAAATACAGTCCTAGATACCCTTTGCTCCAGACCAAATCGCCAAGAACTAAACTTCATTTGAAGTGGCATCGTTTTCACGGGACATTTCGACATCCTGTCATTTTTTTGGACATCGTACACCTGAAGAAAACACATTATTTTAACACTGCGTTGCACTTCCATCACTACGACTGCAACACAGCGTACCAACAGCGAACGCCTCCTCTTATCGATCTCACAGGCTGAGGCCATCAGATATTCTAGGCATGCACGGACGGCACACGTCGGTCCAGGGAAAACCACCAACCAAGTACGCATGCAAATCAAAAGTTCGTCATGGCACCAGCAAGTCCAAGGCCGACCGCATTGTTGCTTGCGGTCAATAGGGCGACCGCCACGATGGGTGGCCTCGCAGCACGCTGCAGAGATCATGCCGAACTGCACCCGTGATCGATGATCGGCGGCAGGCGCTGGTGACCGGCACCGGCACGCACCCAGTTTGTTGTCCGATGTCGAACACGAGTCCATGAACGTCTGCGCCACCACCGACAGGCACGAGTCGACAATGTTCGACTTGTGGATGTCGAACACGAAGTTGGGATTCTTGATGAGGTTCACCCAGAATCGCAGCGGTAGACTGAAAACGGACACGAGTGAAAATGATTGTCACACGAAACGTCGGCAGCGACTCAAAAGTAGCACGTGAAGTGCAAGCAATTCGGAATTTGCGCGTTGTGCCTCGCTTACTGTGTATACTGACAGCACCTATAGCAATTTGCGTTCACACGTAACAACTGTTAATATTCACCGTTGAAGCACAGTCGCTGCCACTATGGTATCGGTAGTGACTGACTTACGACTGATGACACCACTGTCATATCGGGTCACGCCCATCGCTCAATGACTGATACGTGATCCAGTCAACGCATCAGCGATAAACATCAATGATCAGGGTGCAATGCGTAAGAGGAAGAGTATAACAGACGTCGACACGCATAAAGTGCACCCGGGCAAAGCGTCAAGGAATTACAAATTGAGGAATTCACAGCGCTGCTATTTCTCCGGTTCCCCCGGTACCTCCGGCTAACTATTATGGAACCTCAGTGCGCCAAGTATGAAAATATCCACGTGGCGTCCAGCTCAGAGTCCCTAATCCGGGTGACCAATTTCTTTCGTGATCGTCGCTACACAGAGGTCCACGTCCCCGTCGATCTTCCTGAAGCGTTCTGTGTGCCAAGCATGACCTGTTTCACGGTTTCCCGTGTCCCCTGTCTCAGATCGTATTTGTTTGTCTCCCAAGTGCGTTTCGGGTATCTGGTATTCCCTGTTGTTCTTTCACGGACGCCCTGTGTTCACGATATTACCTGCTGCTCCTCTGTGTTCCCTCGACCTAACCTGTTGCTCATCCAAGCGCGGCCAGAGTTACAATTCTCAGCCGCTCCTCCTCCACGTGTGCCATGCACCAGGTCCCACCTGCTGCCCGTCCACGTGTCCCATCCTCACCTGTTACTCCTTCACGTGCCCCATCCTCACCTGTTGCTCCTCCACGTGTCCCATCCTCACCTGTTGCTCCTCCACGTGTGCCATCCTCGCCTGTTGCTCCTCCATGTGTCCCATCCTCACCTGTTGCTCTTCCACGTGTGCACGGTATCCGGGTCGAGGATGCCGTGCTGGAGCGCTTGGTCGTCGAGGAAGTCGAACATGTACTTGATGGCGAGCGGCAGCGCCGAGCCGCGGTGCGCCGTGCTGAAGATGGTCTCGAACAGGTCGTCCATGAACTTCTGCAGCGTGCCCTTGGTGGCCAGCAGGCGCGTCAGGTAGATCTCCGAGACCATCTTGTTGCCGCGCTCGCCGTCGCGCTGCTCCGACTCGGAGTGGCGCACCAGGTGCCATACTTGCTGACAGGGGGGTGGGTCATGGTCAGATGGGTCAATGCCACACAGGCCAGCGGCAGATGATGCCAAGGTAAGGCTGGCTACAATCAGATGAGGTGAGGGTCAGACCGGTTCAAGGTCAGATGGGGTCATGGTCAAACGGGTCACGGCCAAAGGGTCACGACAGAATGTCAATCGGACGGAGATGCCATAATTTATTTAGGTCTAGATAAAATACCACTCTTAAATCACACCTCATTAATAAAATACATGGACGTGGCGGGAGGTGCGACAAGGAGCCACGGGGTTGCCTAGTTCTACCTTAACGTCAAAGTGGACATTAAGGGACGGAGAATGAGGAGCTATCAATCGGAACATCAGCCCACTTCCATCACCGGACAACGCCTCAACAACCACAACGCCGCTACCGCTTCCACCCGACAACAGTCGCCCCTCTACCGCAGAGCGCGTCTCCCGTGACGCGCTGTGACGTCACCCACCTTAACGGTGCCGTCCGTGTGGGCGGGGCTGGCGGTGCGGTTGAGCTGCGGACTCTGCGCGCCGTGCTTGGTGAGCTGCAGCGTCTCGTACTTGTGCGACTTGTCCGACTTGTCAGACACGATGCTCAGGTTGTAGAGCGAGCTCTGGCGCGGCAGCAGGGTGAGCAGCGCGCCGTCCGGCACGCGGTAGTGCGCCAGCGTGTTCAGCTTGCGCCAGCCGCCCTCCACCTTGGTGGTGGAGTCCTCGTTGTTGAGGATCAGCCGGCCAGAGTTGCCGGTGCGCCACTCTGCCGACCGAGTTAAAGACGCTGACACACTCGAAGAGGTGGGCTGAGAAGAGAGTTCGACACACTATTGTGGGATGGGGCGACGCTTTTAGGCGGCCCGAGTGAGGGGAACTGTGCCGTCTTTCAGTGGAGTCACTGATGATGATTTCAGAGTCATGGGTGCAGACGTTCTGGTACTGTCACTTGGATATAATTTTCGAACACCTTTTCCTAGAGGGAAGGGGAGGCTTGACTACAACACCCAATCGCTGGCGCGACATAACACAACGAAGATTCCCCATCTGGCCTCAGAATACTGCGATATTTCAATTGTACTCGAAAGTGTTTTTGTTTTCAGGATCAGCCAGCATGTGCGAGTACGATAGCTTGAGTGCCGGTCTCCTCACGTGCTGTGTGACCATTCATCAGCGTAATGCGATGCAGATTGTTACGTTGCTAATGGTTTCTTGTTGAATTGTCCATTACACTGTCGTTCACGCCGGTGCACGGACAGCTTTCGACAGTGAACACTACTGCTGCCACACCTGTCCTGCATGCAAGCCGGTAAGTGTCCACACATTCAGGCCAGACGCTTTCTCGCAGGTAGTCACGACATGGGCGTGACCCGTGGAGACTGCGCACGTACCCAGGTCCAGGTCCTCCTTGCGGGGCCGCATGGAGAAGGACGTGGAGCGGTAGATGGCGTCGAGGCTCTTCTCCTTGGTCTGACTGATGGTGTCCGTGTTGAGCACGCGCACGGGCATGTCGACGTTGTCCTGGTGCGGGTCCAGGCCCGACACGTACACCGTTTGCGTCGGCATCGACACGTACACCGTCTGCGGCCAGGTCAGGTCAGGTCACGTCCGGTCAGATGACGGCTGACAATGCCAGACACGGTCAGAGGGCGACTGGCACTAATCAGCGGATCTGGTGAGACTGGAGAAAGGTAGAGATGGCACGGGAACGTCGGGAGAATGCTGACGCGGCCAGGGATCAAGTAGGAAGGCGGCAAGCTTGTGTATCAGCTAGTTCTAGACACGTTTCGTTAGCAAGGGGTATTTCGGTCAAGGAAGTTGAGGTCAGTGGAAAAAGAGAGTGTGAGTGAGTGATTTGGGTTTTAGGGTACATCGACCATGGTAGGTCATTTAGCGCCCATGGAAAAAGAGATCAGATCAGGTCAGGTTCGGCAGGATACGCCAGGACGTCGGGTCAGAAGATATTATATGAGGTCAGTGGAGTGAGGCGCGGTGGGATGGCATGATGGATGGATGAGGCGAGCTGTCGTTATCAAGCAAGGTCGGAAATCCAGGGCATTGATGAATGCGCGCTCTGGAGAACAAAAGTAGGCAGATGATCCCTTCTTGCACTCAACCACCCGACCAGCCTACTGACCCACGTGACCAGGGAGCCGTTTGGCGACCGGTCAAGGTCATTCGGTTGACCAGACCGTAGAGTGCGACGGTGCTCATGTGTCCACTCGTCCTCTCCAAAGCTTAAATCCAGAACGGCTCGATATTCCCAGCGCTGTCCGGACCGGACAGGTCCGTCAGGACAATACAGGTGCGCTATGGGTGGTGCGGATGGTGGTGAGAGGACGCTGGATGGGCTCACCATTACACCGGCTGTACGCCAATAGATGACGCGGCGCAAGAACCACCCAGCAACTTCGCGCTATGCTTACCTCCAGCAAGACCAAAGCTCAATACCACGCCATAAACAGCGTGCACCACCTACTTCTAAGTCATCACCATCACACAATGCACCATGCAAACAATGCCAATGGAGTTCAAACACACCATGTCATGTCTGCCACGCGCAGTCGAATGACACCTTTTCACCGCCATAAACTCATCTGCTGCGTGCCAATCGAACGACACCTTTTTCACCGTCGTAAATGACCCGTCACCTCCTTCCACTGCGCCACAGAAGTGCAGCTGCGATTGATCCTGGTAAGTCAACATGTCCGGTTTTCCTACCTGAGCAATCGTTACATCAAACTAACGGAGCTACCCGAAAATAGTATTGAACAAACCCAGGTAAACCGAGAATGCTCTCCAGAGCAGTACCCGAACCTACGCCGAGGGCTTCGCCCGCGACTCACTGACCATGTCTGTGAAGTCGAACTGCTGCCTGATGAGCTTCTCCTCGGAGAGCGAGTAGCGCGCCTCGCTGGTGACGGCGTCCACGGGCCCCTTGTCCACCTGCTGCTTGATGGCGCGGTACAGCAGGTAGAGCGGCTCGCCGGCGCATTCCCGCAGGAACTTGTACAGCAGGAACGTGAACCAGGACGACAGCATCTTCTCCGCCACCGACTCCGTCCTGCAGGTCAGGCGGCGGTCAGATCACGACAGTCGAGGAGAGTAGGGCGACAGAGATATTAGAAACGTCAGCCAACAGGCAAACTTCAGGTCTGAGCACAACGTTTGCCTACAGGGGAGCCTTGGCGAGAATCCAAGCAGAGTAACGCAGCAATATCCGTGATAAGACTTCATATGCAGGAGACCCAGGATATCAGCCGGTGTCTCGACGACTACTCGTAATATCGTAACATATATTTTTCACTCGCTATGAACAAATACACAGTGCAATTATGCTTGCGGCATGCATTCGCATGTATGATTTCTATACGATATACGATGGTATATGTAATCGTAAATAACGAGCAACTGTGAATAGGAAATGCACCGATTGTACACAAATTCGCTCTGGAACGCTGGAAGGTAGTCTTCTGTCTCCAGTGCACTTTGCCTTGTTTGTGAACGACGTTTCATGCAAAATTGAAGCAAATAGCTTACTTTTTTGACGAACTCGAAATGTGCCATACAAATTTCTCCCAAACACCAGGGGACTCCAAACTGATTCGTGAAAACTCAACTAGCTTTGCCAATGGTCAGCAGACTGAAAACATGAACTCAATTTGGCAAAATGCAAATCATTTACAAGAACGCTAAAAAAAACTTCTTAACCTCTTACAAAATCCAAGACACAACACATGAAAACATTAATTTCATTTGCGAAGAGATGAGATATATCACTATGATGCTCGGCTCGTTCCTAAATGCATTTCAAATAGGATAGATTCCACCTTTCTGTTCGGATATTGTTCAGCTCATGTCCCAATTGGACGCGCAAAACTCATAACGGCTAATATTTTACATGTCCCATACGCAAGAGTGGACACAGTCAAACGAGGTGTATCTTGCCGTCCCATGAGTCTTCCTAGCCAATACTTGTCCGCATGTCCATTGTCCAGAGCTGCATCTACGACAGCTTCAGTGCCGGCGTTAGGGCGTGCGTGAAGATCGTGCACGACCAGTCAGCGCTCTACATCCCCACCATCAACTTCACCATTTCCTTATATTGTTGTTAATGCAACGTGTGCACCAATGCGTATGCTAGTGGGTGCAAATGTGTGTGAATTTGCCTATTTACACGCACAGCTGTAGTTTTAAGCCGTGCATCTAGATGGGCTGTAATTGGGAATATACCCATTGCCCATATGCCGATAATGCACAAATCAAAACCGTACTGGACATGGAACGATGTGATTGATGTGCATCAGATGTGATACGATACGATGCTATTGAATCGCTGTGATAAATGGTTGGACATGCGTCATGCCTGGTTAAGTTTCCTGTATCTGTGAGGCTGGCGAGGAAGGCGACACACTAACCTTCTCAGCAGGAGCTTGGGATGGGAGCCGTTGCGCTCCGCACTAACCTTCTCAGCAGGAGCTTGGGATGGGAGCCGTTGCGCTCCGCACTAACCTTCTCAGCAGGAGCTTGGGATGGGAGCCGTTGCGCTCCGTACTAACCTTCTCAGCAGGAGCTTGGGGTGGAAGCTGATGCGCTCCGCACTAACCTTCTCAGCAGGAGCTTGGGATGGGAGCCGTTGCGCTCCGCACTAACCTTCTCAGCAGGAGCTTGGGGTGGGAGCCGTTGCGCTCCGCACTAACCTTCTCAGCAGGAGCTTGGGATGGGAGCCGTTGCGCTCCGCACTAACCTTCTCAGCAGGAGCTTGGGATGGGAGCCGTTGCGCTCCGCACTAACCTTCTCAGCAGGAGCTTGGGATGGGAGCCGTTGCGCTCCGCACTAACCTTCTCAGCAGGAGCTTGGGATGGGAGCCGTTGCGCTCCGTACTAACCTTCTCAGCGGGAGCTTGGGGTGGAAGCTGATGCGCTCCGCACTAACCTTCTCAGCAGGAGCTTGGGATGGGAGCCGTTGCGCTCCGTACTAACCTTCTCAGCAGGAGCTTGGGATGGGAGCCGTTGCGCTCCGTACTAACCTTCTCAGCAGGAGCTTGGGATGGGAGCCGTTGCGCTCCGTACACTTCTCTATGAGGTCGGAGAGCAGGGTCTTCAGGATGTCCGTGGAGTATTCCATCCGACACTGCAGTGTCACCATGATCAGCGACGCCACGTTCACCCTGTGGAAGCGAGATCACGTCAGGTCACCAAATACGCCACGAATCAATCATCACTTGCGGACGAGGTCGGGGCACTTTGTAGAACCAATGCTAGATCATGTCACTTTGTAGGAACGAGGTCGGACCAGGTCACGCTGAGGACACCAGGTCAGGTCAGGCACTACGAGCTGCGCGATGACTGGCACATACCCAGTCCGTGGAGGTCAAGTAGGGTCACATGAACGCAGGAGGTGCTCGGTGAGTGCACCAGAGCGAGTTTGCGGTGGCACCAGAAGCAGCGCACCGATAAACAACATTATGCTTCGAAGAGCGCACAGAAACGACGCATGCAGATATGGAAAGAAGTTCGCCCGGCCTACGCTTCCCATACCACACACCTGTCTCTCATGCTGAAGTATCTGTTGCTCTCGAGGGTTCGTATGAAGAGCAACAGGAAGGTTTTGTTGATGATGAGCTGACCGAACAGCCTGAGGCCCTTCTCACGCCGCTGCAGGTCGGCTCGGTTGGTCCACTGCTGCACCGGGTGGTCCTCCTGGCTGGGGAAGAGGATCTTCATGCAGTAGGCGCGGTACTCCAGGAACGGGATGCCGACGCCGGTGATGTCTGACGTCAGGTCAGTCATCTCTGTCTGCAGCTCGGCGAACGCTGTCGACACAAAACCATTACGGTCACGGACCCAGTCTGTAACACGCCACAGACACAGCACCATCACTGTCACGGACCAGTCTGTAACACGCCACAGACACAGCACCATCACTGTCACGGACCAGTCTGTAACACGCCACAGACACAGCACCATCACTGTCACGGACCAGTCTGTAACACGCCACAGACACAGCACCATCACTGTCACGGACCAGTCTGTAACACGCCAGACACAGCACCATCACTGTTACGAACCAGTTTAAATGCATCAAGGTAATTGATTTTATTATCTCAGAATCACTGCGGTAAAGCTGCGTGCTCATTTCTTTAAATGAACTAAAGTGGAAGTTAGAAGAATGCTACTGTATGTTAAAATGTTACAGAACTGAGTAGCGTAAATCCGCATTCGAATTTACCTTGTGACTATTCCAGGAGCGGGAAAATAACCGCATGATTGGTAATCCCTAGATACATGTCCAGAGATACGGACATTTTCTTCACAAGATTGTGTTTTCATACCTACTTACCTACCTAATTAATTAATACCTTTCATACCTACCTACATTAACTTACTTTCGCAAGTTAATGTGCTGCATCGAATGATTAACATCGGCCGGAGATTTTCCACCACTATCACACTGATTATCCAGGAGTCAGTCATGGCATGTTAAAATAATGGTTTTTCGTTAGGTGTGAGATGTCGAAACGAGGAAAGTAGGATGTCGAAATGTGTCACGAAAGTATGCCAATCAAATTATCAGTTCAGTTCTTCAAACTCAATTTTGAGCCAATAATGTACTCATATGTGCATGTTTTTCGTTTAATTTGTGGGAAAGCTAATATAGGGATGCCTATACCAACGATAACGATTGCGATACCATGCTATCAGCAGATGGCATTGCTTAGCAGACTTCATCATAAATTTCCTCTGTACCTGTAATTGTGTTACGAGATGTTTGTGTATCACAGTCAATAATGTTAAGCATAAGCATGATACGAAATACTTTTAGAAATGAGTCACTGGGACTTCATAAGCACAAATCAACATACATGATATCGCACAGCACACTAGGTAATGCAAGAACAAGATAAAACAATGAGCATGTAAGTAGTGCTTAGTGCTCTCCTGTAGCAAAGGCAGGGCTACATCCACTCTCCACACATAATCTGGACAAGCCGCGTCGCACGAATGGAAGAACGGGAGCCAGCTGCTCAACACGCCGGCCGTGCCGACGCCACCCACCTTCCTTGCACTCGGCCGCCACGCGCAGCTCCAGCACGTCCATCTGCTCCTGCATGTTCTTCAGCACGCGCGAGCTCTCGTGCGACTTGCGTCGGTAGGCGATGCAGATGGCGACCACGACGAGCAGCAGGAACACGCCGCCCACCACCATGCCGTAGATGACGGTGTTGGGCAGCGCGCCGCCGCCGGCCGCCGCCGCCGCGTACGACAGCCGGCCGATGGTGAAGTTGAGCCGGCGGCCGACGCTCACCTGCGGCACGGACGGCCGTCGGACGGTGACGGCTGTCGACGGTGCGTGGTCTGTCTCCAACAGGCAGCACTGCGCATACAGGTTCTGCCCCGAGCGGGTGCCGTCACCGACGCAGGACCTGATCGGAGCACAGCGCCGGAGATTCATGCTCTGATGCTGTCACTGACACGGGACCTGTTCCGAGTGGTGACGCGGAAAAAAGCTCTGCCCCGAGCAGGCGCTGGCACCGACACGGAATCTGCTCCGAATAGTAACGCAGATACAAACTCTGATCCGAACAGGTACTGTCACCAACACGGGGCCTGTTCAGGGCAGTGATGCAGATACACACTCTGACCCGAACAGGTACGGTCACCAACATGGGATCTGTTCAGGGCAGTGACACAGATACAGGTTCTTCCCCGAGCAGGTACTGCCGCTAGCACAGGACGCATCCAAAGCAAGTGCTGTGAACTTCACAAGTATACTCACATTTTCGTTTGGCAATGAGCCATCCATCTCATTCCAAGGCATTCTCCATCATGGGCCATACACTTTACCGTTATGCTCACATGTATGTAGTGTAACTGTGGTGAAGAGGGGGCCGGAGACACCTTCCAAATGTGGCATAGCCGGGGGAATGTGTACAGCATTGATGGGCCACCAGGTTCCCGCTCCGATACCCCCGGTTCGGGCGCCGAGCGGCTGGTGCCGCCGCCACTCACCACCACCAGCGGCAGCTGCCCGCTGGTCAGCTGGCCGTCGCTGCCGATCGCCTTGGGCGCCTTCTTGGGCGGCTTGCACGTCAGCTGATTGAGCGACAGTGACGTGACGTTGCAGAAGCCGGCGCCGATGTGGACCACCACGTCCGTGTCCCGGCAGGCCCAGTTGAGGTTTCTCCCCTGTGGTGGAGACGGTGCACGAGGTCACCACCAGGTCCTCCCACCAGTCCGAAGTGGTGCCCCAGCCAAGGCAATGACAATGCTGGTGTGCGGCAGATGATGGAACACCGTGAGGCAGTGCATGCGGAATATATTACGAATTTCGTAACAAAGCCACAACGAGGAATATTCCTTAAAACTGGAAGAGAAATGCCTCCGAGTAATCGTGCATCCTACATCATCCCCATAGATATGCTTTTAGCTGCAATCAACATGCTAAAAGCGAATTCCCTCCTTTCCATTGACAGCACCTTCATCCCACAACGAACAAAGCTGCCACCTGGTGGCAGCAACACAACATATAAAGTCTGGCACAAACCACGCTGGACTACGTCGCGAATTCCCCCAGCTATCAAGATACCAGTACTGCGGGCATTGAGACCGGTGGCATCAGATAGCGTGAGAGCGAACGATCCACTGATGCCGTGGCGACAATTCCATCGTCTCCAGGCAGGCTGCAAGGAGGCCTCGCGGCCTGGAGCTGCCAGCAGTCCCGGCACGACTCGCGCCGGCGTCTGACGGACGATCACGACGCGCCAGCTGGCGACGGACCGACACCGGATCGCAGCGACAGCCGTGGCCGTGCCACACACACAGCCGCCGTCGGGACTCACGTTGATGGTGAGGTAGTCGCTCTTGTAGTACTTGATGCCGTCCTTGTCGCCGAACGGCCGGTACACGGGGTCGGGGAACAACTGGAAGTGGCCGTTGCCGCTCCGGTTGGAGAAGATGGTGTCGCTGCGAACCTGTGCCCGACGAGACGAGGTCAGGCGGCTCGTGTGGCTGAACTGGCAGCGCAGCATACGACACGGCATATCAGATGCCAATGTCGGGAGGAGGCGAAGCACGCGTGTGGAGAGGAGGAACAGCAACACTGGACATCGCCGTGGAACACACGAGGATGCAGTCACAAATAGCAGGTATACCAAAATTGCAATTTCACAGGACAGAGAGCATTCAGATACAAGTCCAACTAGTGGACCTACGATTAAGCCAGTTATAAATTATTCGTGAAATAGGGTGGAATATAAACACTCAATCGACATCCTTCTCCAAGAAGTATTTACATCCCGATTCTAGATGCGTGCTTACGAAGTCTTTGTTTCTCCTTTCTAACAGTATCCTGTTTATAAATATCATGAGCATGCTCTCGACAAGTAATGTTGATACACGAACATTTCGCAACACAATTTCATGTAAAAGAAATACCTATAATGCGATATGGCATACAATACCAGTTTATAGCATAGGTATTTTTCTCGCTATCTCAAATATAGCTCTTCCTAACTTATTAATCTCAAAACAAATGATAGAAGTACGGTCATAAGTGCGCGATCGGCTCAAATTTGAGTCTGAAAGACCTCAAAGGCAGTTTAATTAACACTAATTCTATGGCAAATTTCGACATCCTACTGTGCTCGTTTCGACATCTCACACCTAACGAAAACCTATTATTTTATCACTGGATTAAGCGCCGGTGCGATTACCGTGTTGAGACCAGACGCGGGAACGTGGGAACACTCGGACTTACATCATCCATTACGAAGCCATAGTGAAGCAGCTTCGGCTGCTCCGGATTTATCTCGGTGGGGTTCGGCAGTCCAGCGAAGACCGGGGTGAGGCACTCCATCCGCCGGTCAACGATCACCTTACACGGCTCCTAACGGGTCGGCAGACAGGCACAAAGGTCAGTCAGTCGGCGGTCCACGGAGTCACACCAGCAGTGCTGACACTTCGGATACATCGACTGAAGACCTGCCAGCACGCGTAACTCGGTGAGGTGAGACTACTGTGAACGGAACACCCTGTGACCGTCAGACTGGTACGGACGAAGCCCGCCTCAGTTGGTCGTGTCAACCGGAGGTACCCTATACCGCAGGTAAGCCCGCCTCAGTTGGTCGTGTCAGCGGGGCTATCACTATACCGCAGCTAAGTCCGTCTCAGTCGCGTCAGCCGAGTGTACCACTATACCACAGTTAAGCTCGCCTCAGTTAGTCGTGTCAGCCGGGGTACCACTATACCGCAGCTGAACGGCACCCACATACACATGGAAGCACCACTACTAGGAAACATCGATGGCACAGCACACACATCTACAAAGTAGAAAAAAGCTACTGTCAATGCGGTACATCGATTCAATGCTACTTTCATAAATATTGACAAATCACTGTTTGCCAATTCACTCGGTTACCACATGCGCACGTCTCTCCCTAGCTACAGACACGTCTCGCCACGCCCGCCGAGCTCCCCCACCGCAACCGGTCGGATACTCACGCTGGTGAACTCCCTGCCGTCGTACTGGACCACCATCAGTGGCCGCTGCACGTACTGCAGGTTCTTGCCGTTGACGGTGACGGTGATGCCGCCGGCCGGCACGCCCTTGGGCACCTTGTAGGACGCGGGCGGGCCGGACGTCACCTCGTACACCTCCGGGTCGTCGACGTAGGTGAACGTCTGGCCGCTGAGGTAGCGCTTGGAGCGGTCGAACGTCATGCTGAGCCGGCCCTGGCTGACGTACTGCGCCGCCGACGTCACGCACACGGCGTGCGTGGGCGTGGTCTCCACCAGCCGGCACGGCAGCTGGTTGATGTGGGCGCGGATCAGCAGGCCGGCGTCCATGTGCTGGCCGGCGATGCGCAGGCGGGTGCCGCCCGAGCGCGGCCCGCTGGTCGGCGACATGCCAGATATGCGCGGGTCGACGAACCGGTAGTGCTGGGTGGAGCGCGCCTCGTAGGTGGCCACCTGCACCACCACCGGGCCAGACTTGGGCTGGCGTCGACGGGGGAGAGGCGGTCAGGTCAGCCCGTGGTGGCGACACATCGTCAGCCATGCTGCACCACGCTGCCGCCGGCCATCAGTCGCACTGGACCACTCTGTCAACGGACCGTCGGCGAAGAGGAACAAGAAGAAACTTGGTTTCTTTTGCGACGCACCCAACGCCGGTCATATAGTGCCGCCAACCTTTCGCGCCGATTTGTCGCGGGTGGAATTGGTGATCCCGCCGACTGCGGGATTGGAACCCACGATATTGCGATCAGTAGTCTAACACTCTGCCGACTGAGCTACTGCGGTCCCGGGAGACATTCAGTCATACTGGAGCTCACTGGTCACAGACCATCAGTCACACCGAGACACACCGCCAAAGGGCCATTATTCACGTTGGACTATACTGGATAGTCCATGGCTCATGACAAAACAGTCTGAGATAAACGAATGCTCACACTGCTAGAAACAAATGCTAACGAATGCACCGAGCTAGGACTATCAAAAACCAGCCCGACGAAAGTAGACTACCCCGAACCCTAACATGCCGCAGAGCCTACCACACCGGCCCCGACACGGGACAGTTCGTCTAGCTCACCAGCCAACCCGGGGGAGGGGGGAGGGGGCATTCGGGTCATGGCCAAAACCGACCGTGGTGAACGAACAAAGAAAGTCCATCGGAAACAGATGACATTTTATGACGAAAACGCGCATTTCCTGCACTTCTCAGCACTCAACTGGGACAAATCCCTCGAGTCATTCAAAATATGACAAACCAGTTCATTTTCAACCGGTCTGAGCACACCTTGCCCTCCGAAACACAGGTCTGTCGCCCCCAGGGCGGGCGGCTGGATGCACCAGAACACAGGCAGCTGACGGGAGCCACTCACATCGTTGGTGCCCGGTCCGTCCACCTCGCAGACCACCCGTCTGGTCCGGACGTACAGCTCGGCAATGGGCCGGCACGGCACGCCGGCCACCATCACCGTGTCGTAGATGTCGGCCAGCCGCCGGCCCAGGTTGATGCCGGTGATGGTGATGTTGGTGCCGCCCTCGTACGGCCCAGACTTGGGACTGAAGTCGCGGATCTGTCCGGTACGGAGGTCAGAAGTCACTACGGGATGGTGGTCATATCATAGGCCCGCGGGGCACCTAATTATACATACATACATACATACATATATATATATATATATATATATATATATATATATATATATATAATATATATAACACACATATATGCACACAAACACACATATATATATATATATATATATATATATATATATATATATATATATATATATATATATATATATATATATATATATATATATATATATATATATATATATATATATATATATATATATATATATATATGCATATATATATATATATATATATATATATATATATATATATATATATATATATACACGTCCATACATATTACCCTCGTTAGTGAATCCTGGATGCACACCTGACGGACCAACTTCTGGACCAGGGGACGAGTCAAAGATTGTTCACTGGAGAAGGGCACGTCCAAGAGACTGACCTCTGATGCAGTCGGCCACTGATATCTCGGTGTAGGTACGTCCCCATCCCCAACATCTGGGTGGAGATACTGACCAATAACTACGCCACTGACCTGTGGGTGGAGGTACACCCCTGTTCCTGACCTCTGGCTGGAGTTACCAGCCATATTTATACTGCTGCTGCATCGGTGATTCAGTCGGCGTATGGAAAAACACCCACACTGAGCTTCTAGACTTCATCATTCACCGCAACAGCCTACACAGCACTGTCTCTGACCTCTGTAAAATCTCAGCCCAGCCTCTCACCTCTGACCTCTGGATGCCGGCACGCCCCACCACCGACTCTTGGTGGAGGCACGCCCCACCACTGACTCTTGGTGGAGGCACGCCCCACCACTGACTCTCGGTGGAGGCACGTCCCACCACTGACTCTCGGTGGAGGCACGTCCCACCACTGACTCTCGGTGGAGGCACGTCCCACCACTGACTCTCGGTGGTGGTACGCCCCATCACTGACTCTCGGTGGAGGCACGTCCCACCACTGACTCTCGGTGGAGGCACGTCCCACCACCGACTCTTGGTGGAGGCACGCCCCACCACTGACTCTTGGTGGAGGCACGCCCCACCACCGACTCTTGGTGGAGGCACGCCCCACCACTGACTCTTGGTGGAGGCACGCCCCACCACTGACTCTCGGTGGAGGCACGTCCCACCACTGACTCTCGGTGGAGGCACGTCCCACCACTGACTCTTGGTGGAGGCACGTCCCACCACTGACTCTTGGTGGAGGCACGCCCCACCACTGACTCTCGGTGGAGGCACGTCCCACCACTGACTCTCGGTGGAGGCACGTCCCACCACTGACTCTCGGTGGTGGTACGCCCCATCACTGACTCTCGGTGGTGGTACGCCCCATCACTGACTCTCGGTGGGGGTACTGATCTGACGTACTCTAGGTAGAGGTACCGACGGTGGAGGCCCCATCACTGACCTCTGGATGGAGGCACTGACTCTCGGTGGAAGCACGCCCAGACACTAACCACCTCTGGATGGAGACACGCCCCGTCACTGACCTCTGGGTTGGGACAGGGCTGGTCCCTGTTCAGCCACTGGTCGGCCGCACACTCTGTCTGTACGCCACACTGACCTCTGGGTTGGGGCAGGGCTGGTCCCTGTTCAGCCACTGGTCGGCCGCACACTCTGTCTGTACGCCACACTGACCTCTGGGTTGGGACAGGGCTGGTCCCTGTTCAGCCACTGGTCGGCCGCACACTCTGTCTGTACGCCACACTGACCTCTGGGTTGGGACAGGGCTGGTCCCTGTTCAGCCACTGGTCGGCCGCACACTCTGTCTGTACGCCACACTGACCTCTGGGTTGGGACAGGGCTGGTCCATGTTCAGCCACTGGTCGGCCGCACACTCTGTCTGCACGCCACACTGACCTCTGGGTTGGGACAGGGCTGGTCCCTGTTCAGCCACTGGTCGGCCGCACACTCTGTCTGTACGCCACACTGACCTCTGGGTTGGGACAGGGCTGGTCCCTGTTCAGCCACTGGTCGGCCGCACACTCTGTCTGTACGCCACACTGACCTCTGGGTTGGGACAGGGCTGGTCCCTGTTCAGCCACTGGTCGGCCGCACACTCTGTCTGTACGCCACACTGACCTCTGGGTTGGGACAGGGCTGGTCCCTGTTCAGCCACTGGTCGGCCGCACACTCTGTCTGTACGCCACACTGACCTCTGGGTTGGGACAGGGCTGGTCCCTGTTCAGCCACTGGTCGGCCGCACACTCTGTCTGTACGCCACACTGACCTCTGGGTTGGGACAGGGCTGGTCCCTGTTCAGCCACTGGTCGGCCGCACACTCTGTCTGTACGCCACACTGGCCCGAGCGGCGACACCAGCCGCAGTTGAACTTGGGCTCCAGCGCCAGACACTCGCCGCAGTTGTCTGCCATCTCTGAACACCGGTACACCAGCACTGCAACAGACAGCACAGTATTACTGAAACTGACGGCACAGTAGTGCTGCAACAGACGGTACAGTAGTACTGCCACAGACAGTACAGTGATACTGCAATATATGGTGCTATACCACTGTAACAGACGGCACACCAACACTGTAATATACGGTACAGGAGCACTGCAACAGACGGTACAGTAGCACCGCAAATACGGTACAAAATTACTGCAACAGACGAAACAGTATTACTGTCACAGGAAACACAGTGGTACTGCTATATAAGGTGCAGTAGCACAGTAACAGGTGGCACACCAACACTGCAATCGACGGTATAGTAGTGCTGCAGCACACGGTACACCAACGCTAAAACATACTACTAGGCGGTATATTACAACGCCCAATCACACAGGGCACGCCGACGCGGAAGAATCCTCCCTTCCTACATGGTCCGTCGATAGCAGATCACAAACACACTACACCCCGACGGCGCTACGCCTGCATTAATCTACCCCCACCAGCAGATCAGTACCAGAGGCCGTGTAAAACTCGCCAAACAACGTGTAACATTGACATCCAGTCGTGTTTGCATAGCGCTACACGCTCGTCGTCAGAGCAAAACAATACAACAGTGCAGCGCGGTTCAGTCGGCAGCCGACCAGGCGCGCCGCCAGTCGCCCATCGTCCAGCGGCAGCCAGCTACATACCGCTGCCACAGCGTCTCTTATTGTAGCCAAGGCGTGCCCACAGCGTCCCTTATTGTAGCCAAGGCGTGCCCACAGCGTCCCTTATTGTAACCAAGGCGTGCCCACAGCGTCCCTTATTGTAACCAAGGCGTGCCGTCAGTCGCCCGTCGTCCGGCGACAGCCAGCTGCAATGAGGGACGCCGTAGCAGCGAGCTGCTACGGCGTCCCTCATTGTGGCCAAAGCACGGCTCAATGTTGCCACACCCAGGATATTTACAGCTGGATGTCTCGAGACAAGGATGGGTGTGCTAAACCGGGAGCCAATCGTAGACTCAGGGCTGGGTGTCCGGAGGCAGGGATGGATGTCAGAATCGGGGATGGACGTTTCGTGTCACGAGCGAATGGACCAAGTCGGGGTGGGTGACACAGGCCAGGGGATGAATCAGCCAAGTTCGGGGTGCACAGTGGCTGCTGTTTCTCTCCCCCCTGGGAGGAAGTGGTCGACACTCAGGATCATCTCGTCGCGATGCTACCATTTTGTCCGTGGCACCGCCGCGCTAGTCACACGACGAACAGGGCTAATGCGAACGGTTGGCGCCGGAATACTCGGCATGAAACACAGCCGGCTGGGCGGCCAACGTCTGACCGACACAGCGCCCACGTCTGACCGACATAGAGCCCATCTGACCGACATCGAGCCCATCTGACCAACATCGAGCATTCAGCCAATGTCTGACCGACACCGAGCCCATGGTGGTGGTGGTGGTGGTGGTGGATTTGTGCTTTAGGGCGCGTCGACTGCCTTGATCATTTTGCGCCCATCCAGATACCGAGCCCATGTCGGACCGACACCAAGCCCATCCGACGGACAGTGGCGACGTCTCACCGACACCGAGCCGACGTCTGACCAACACCAAGCCCATCTGACGGACAGTGGCGACGTCTGAACCGACACCGAGCCGATCTGACCGACACCGAGCCCATGTCTGACGGACACCGAGCCGACGTCTGACCGACACCGAACCCATCTGACCGACACCGAGCCGACGTCTGACCGACACCGAGCCGACGTCTGACCAACACCAAGCCTATCTGACGGACAGTGGCGACGTCTGACCGACACCGAGCCGACGTCTGACCAACACCAAGCCCATCTGACGGACAGTGGCGACGTCTGACCGACACCAACCCCATCTGACCGACACCGAGCCCATGTCTGACCGACACCGAACCGACGTCTGACCGACACCGAACCTATCTGACGGACAGTGCCGACGTCTGACCGACACCGAGCCGACGTCTGACCGACACCGAGCCCATGTCTGACCGACACCAAGCCAAAGTCTGACACACACCAAGCCTGATACACCAAGTCAATATCTGATACACCAAGTCTGTACCAAGTCTATACCCATGTCTGATACACCAAGTCAAGGTCTGACACACACCGAGCCAGCGTCCTGCCGCCGCCGGCAGGGGCGACGCTCACCTCTGACGTTGTGGGGGTTGTCGAGCGGCTTGCCGCCGCCCCAGATGACGGCGAACGCGGCGGTCGTGTTGGGCCGCCGCGCGCTGTAGGCGAACTTCATCGGCTCGCAGTGGATGTTGTCGCTCCGCAGCGCGGCGGACACCGAGTTGACGCGGCCCTCGATGTTGAATTGGCACATGAAGCGGCCCCGGGTGATCAGCCGCTGCAGAGGCTAGCGCAACGTCAGGTCAGGCCGGGCAGGATAGCGTCAGGTCAGATCAGATCGGTAGCAGAGTGTTCGGTCGGGCCAGAACAGTAGTGTCAGGTCACGTCACATCGGGGTGTCACGTAGTTGGATTGTATGAGAGAGAGAGTCACGTCGAGCGACACCACGTCCAGTCGGCCTAGGAAGCGGCCGGGCAGGGCAGGGTAGATTGTAGGCCTAGGAAGCGGCAGGGCAGGGCAGGGCAGATTGTAATATGGTTGGTGGGGTGGAGGGGTGGGGGAGTAATCCACCGTCGGAGCTGTCAGGTTGCCGCCTAAGCCTCTGCGATAAATTTGCCGTCACTGGCCGGAGCTGCGGGTCGTGCGTGCCGGCTGCTGTACGTGTAGCACGCAAACGTCAGTCACACTATTACATCAGCCAGGACACAGCTGCATACACGAATATCAACAGCGAAGACCTGAATACCAACAGAGGAGACACAAATACCAACAGAGGTGACACGAATATGAACAGAGGAGACATGAATATGAACAGAGGAGACATGAATATTAACAGAGGAGACACTAATACCAACATCAGGCACAAATACCAACAGGAAGACATGAATATCAACAGAGGAGACACAAATACCAGCAGCGGAGACACGAATACCAACAGCGGAGACATTAATATCAACAGAGGAGACACTAATGCCAATAGTCAAGGCACCAATACCAACAGCGGAGACACAAATTTCAACAAAGATGACACAAATTCCAACAAAAAAGAGACGAATACAAACATCCCAGGCACGAATACCAACAACAGAGACACGAACACCGACAGAGAAGACACTAATACCAACAGAGGAGACACGAATACCGACATCGGAGACCCGAACATCAACACAGGAGACGCTAATACCAACATCCGAGAAACGAATACCAACAGCGGAGACACGAATACCAACAACGGTGGCAGAGCTATCGCCGGCGGAGAGCCGACATCATCACCAGCAGAGCGATGGGGCTATCACCATTGGACACAGGGTTGTTGTGTCAGAGATGCAGAGTAATCCGCCATCGGAGCTGTCAGGTCGCCGCCTAAGCCTCTGCGATAAATTGCCCGTCCCTGGCCAGAGCTGCGGGCCGGTCGTGCGTGCCGGGTGCCGGCCGCGTAGCACGCACATATCGGCACACCATAGCGAGTGACAGGACTATCACCAGCGGTGCAGAGTTGTCAGCGGTGCAGTCAGGGTTACTACCAGCAGCTATATGATTGCCAACAACAAATCAGATTTGCCACTAGCAGGTATATGATTGTCAGTGAGTTAGTTATTGGGGTTGTTGGGCGCATCAAGAGCACTGGTTATACCGCGCCCAGGGTACAGGATTATCACAGGGCGACAGCGAAGTAACCATCACCAGGTATCTCACCACCAGAGACAGCACCAACCACGGAAGGCGTGTAACAGCAACTTGCACATGTTGGAAAACTAAAGGACCGAGAAGATCCAACCAGCAACCACAGAATTACCACCCGCGGGCTAGAATTACCAAGAGCGGATAAGGGGTCACAACTTTTATCCGCTGTTATCACCAACGGCCTGTCAGCGTTTTGGGTGATCAAACAACTGGCATAGGCGATCGCAGTCCCCGAGCACTGTCCACACACGGCGGCAGTCAGACCTAGTCGACCTCCAACGGATTGGATTGCACTGTGGCTTTACGACGCACTCAGCAGCCGAGGCCATAAGGCGTCACCTGCCTCTCACCCTGGCAGGGAGGGCGGGCATCGTGAGGTATCGAACCTCGTACCTCTTGCGTGCCAGACTCTCAGCTTAACCACTGAGCTACCGACGCTCTCAACCTCCAACGGCAAACATGCCATCACTGCACGCGTCTAGAAGCATGGTTCCCCGGCATTCACGTCGAAAACCACGCCAGTCTCAGCAGCACAAATTCTTCCCGCCGGCAACTGACCACCGAAACACAATCCACATGTCGGAGACTCCGGCTGGAGGTTGTTTCGGCTACACCAGCGCGAGCGTCACAGGCGACGCTGCCGCCACCACGTCTCCACGGCAACCGCCACCAGCGTGTGACGTCACTCACCGCGATGTTGACCACCTTGACGTGGATGGCACGCGTGGTGCCCGACGGCACCAGGATCTCGGTGGTGCCGTTGGCGGTGGTGTTGATTTTCGGGCAGAACTCCGGCCCGCTCCTGATGCTCGGTCCGACCCGCTGCCGATGACGTAGCCGAGTCATACATCGTGACATCATACACGAATTGCACAGCAGAAGTAACGACACACCCGTATGTGTGTATGTATGTATATATATATATATATATATATATATATATATATATATATATATATATATATATATATATATATATATATAATATATATATAAATGTTCAAAATATTGCACACGCTATAAAAGCATGTGCGATGTACCGGTAATCAACGTGTAGTTTTAGCCGTGTGTTGCTATCACGGACGACGTGCTGGCAAGTACGCCATTATTATCCTGTCGCCGTATCGTCCATCGCCGTCATCACCCGCCATTCCAGACATGCCGTGCAGCTGCCACCTGATCGCCATTCCCGGCGTGCTGCCGGCGCCCGGTTACAGCCGCCGTCGGTACAACAATAACGACCGATCGGACACGAACTGACGCGGCTGAGGTCAGCCCGCCGGCCGCCGCCCTGTCCGCCCGCAGTGCGGCGAAAGTGGCGCGTGTGGCGCCGCCGAGGCGGACGCGACGCGGCTGTCTGATCTGCATGGCGGCGGCGGCGGCGGCGCCGGACCGGCCGCGCCGCCGTACAAGGCGGCCGTCGCGCCGCGGCTCCTGGCGGTGGAGTGCGGCGGTGGAAGGGTCCCACGTGGAGGGTGGTGTCGTGGTCCACGGTGGAGGGCGGTGGAGGGTCCCACGCGGAGGGCGGTGTCGCGGTCCACGGTCCCCGGCGGAGGGCAGTGTCACTGTCCCCGGTGGAGGGTGATGTCGGGGTCCCGCGTGGAGGGTGGTGTCACGGTCTACAGTGAAGGCCTGTGGTGGAGGAAGGCGATGCAACTGTCTCCGGTGATGGAAGAGGGGTTGTCGCGGTCTCCGGTGGTGGTGGAGGATCCACAGGCGGAGGAAGGTGTCGCCGTCTCCCGACAGCGGCGGTGGACCACACATCAGCCGGCCGTTCTCAGCAGCGCCAGTCTGACCAGATCTGCCGCACTCCCGCACTGCCACACTGTGATGCTGCTCCTACAACCGACACATCGCCGCCAGTGTGTATCAGTGGCAGTGACACGGACAACATCCTGGACAGCCCCTGCCGGCGACCCGACTGACTAGAGATACTCGGTGGACACGGCACGTCTGCCAGCAGCAACCCAGACCAACGGCCGGTCGGTATGTCTCTCACACGGTCCATTCCCCGAAATACGCATACCGCAGCTGCAGAGAAACCGCCACTTGCCATCACCTTGCACAGGTAAACTGCAGAACCCTCGTAACCCTCGGGAGGGAACACCGCCGAACGGTGTGCCGGCGGCGTGAGCGTTCACGTTCACCCATCGGCATCCAAGTCGGTGGCGAAGCGTTAGTTAGATATTTTGGGTTTTAGGGCGCCTCGACCAAAAGCGAATCGTCAATGACATCGAAGGCAGAGGTGAATGGAGCGTAGGATTCGGGAGGGCAAGACGATGTGGGAGCTGTGGGGCCAATTGTTCGCCTGCACCCTTGGTAACTGCCGGCGGATCCGGGCAGCGACAGCGACACGAGCACAATTCACTGCTCGGTGCCGATGCTCGTTGACGGGTGTTCGCCGGCGACCGGTCCGCAGCGAGCGTCGACGACCGATGGCGGACGCGATACCAGGTGCACCAGGCGCCAGTCGGCCTTGTCACACGGCCGCGGCCGGACTCCAGAGTCGGAGGTGACGTCACTGCCACTGCCACCGTCCCCCCCACCCAACACACGCACACACACAGAGTGGGGGTGCCCGGCCCGCCAAGTGGAGGGACGTACCCACCGACCCCCCGCCACCCAACACACACACACACACACACACACACTCAGAGTGGCATCTGGCGCCGGAGGACCAGTTATCGTCCACGGAGCGAGATCGTGACCGAGCCGTCGATTGCTGGACGAGTCCATGCGAGAAGAGGAGAGGGGCGTGCTAGTGGACCCGATCGTGCGTCAAAAGCAATGCCCACAGTTTCATCTAAATATTTTGCGACCGTTGCGGTGCTTGACACCGCTCCATGGCAGTCTTTCGTATGCAAACGAATGCTGAAGTCGGTCGTGGCAAGGACGCTGCCCGGGCGGAAGGACTACGTCTCAGCACGAGCACATACAGACCGCCAACGGAAGCTCTAACGCTTCGGCCTGCCGTGCGACTAGGGTGTGGCAATGCTATTGATCCGGATCCGGTACGTCAATGATATCAATTCGAATTATGTACGTCAATGACACCGATCCGGATCCGGTACGTCAATGACACCGATCCGGATCAGGTACGTCAATGACATCGATTCGGATCCGGTACGTCAATGACACCGATTCGGCTCCGGTAAGTTAATGATACCGGCCGGTAGCAGATGTGTGAACTAACGGCATCAGGCACTTGCCACTCCACCCGCAAAACACAACGCGTGATAATAGAGCAGAGCATTCCTAAGCAAACACTGACGATTATTGAATTAATCGGCAAAAAAGCGATCAGTTGTCGGATTGATGTGTTTGTGATGATTTGTGCACGTCACCTGGCACGTGAACAGTCAGCGGCCGCCGCGAGATCACTCGTGCCACTGTGGACTGTCACGCGTCACGCGTCACGCGACACGTGACGGCACCACATCACGTGCTCTACATGGACACAGAGATTTCATCTCTGAAATCACATCTCGAACACGTCTTAGCCTCTCTCGACATCTGGTTTTGCGCGAATGGGTTGAAAGTGAATGCTGATAAAACCCAGCTACTTCTGTTGGGCAGCCAGCAAAATTTACGCAACATTTCGGACATCACAGTGAACTTCCGCGATCAAATCCTCCATACGTGCTCAGAAGCAAAGAATCTTGGTCTCATGTTCGATTGCAACCTCTCCTGGAACTCTCATGTCTCCCTCATCACTGGGCGCTGTTTTGGAATTATATGTGGTCTATCACATCTGAGGCACAACCTCCCGACGGGCGTCATTACAACGCTGGTCACTGCCCTGGTGATTTCCCAGGTTCGCTACTGTATTTCCATATATGGCAGCGGTACTCTCCAAAACATTTCCCGAATCCAAAAAATACTAAATTTTGCGGCTGAAGTAATCTTCGGACGCAGGAAATTTGACCACGTTTCAGACCTGTTGGTGAGACTGGGGTGGCTGACAGCGAGTGAGTTGGCTAACTATCACTGTCTAACTGTCCTGCACAAGCTTCGTCGCTTTGGAGAGCCGGAACAGCTCGCTCTGACTTTTCATACTGTAGGCCAGGTCAGCCAGAGGCAGTCAGTATCTAGGCATGCTAGCGATCTCTACCTGCCCAGATCTAGAACGGAAATGGGAAAAAGGCGGTTCCAAGTGAGAGCAGCTGCTCTTTATAACGTATTACCTCAGGACCTGAGAGAACTGCCAGTGTCACGGTTTGGTGCGGCGCTGAAACGGCATATCAGGCCATCTTGATGGATATGTTTGGCATGAGTTAGTTATTGCCTGGTGTTATGTGAGACTGGTGAGAATGTGAATTTGGAATGGTTGTCATCGCAGTGTTTTAACAAAATTGTATCCTACTCTTATCGTTTTATCTACAAGACGAGGAATCGTAATAGCCACGAATGTGTTGTGGAAGGTTCTAATAAATGTCTATGTCTATGGAACATAATGTTCAACTCGTTAATTTTCGAGGTTCATAAACTGCTAGCTAAATAATCATTACGAGCGAAAACCTTTCAGGATGCCAAACGATTTGCTTAAAAAAGAAACACCTTTCTCGACATGAAGTCTGAGAAGGATAATTGAGGCAGAGATTGTGTGGGACGTTAGCAGATTTAGTTTTTCTTTAAACAACAAAAAAAACAATGAAATCAATAATTCACCCATTTTCGATCAGGATCTGACATCGCACCACATAACCGAACTGTTCTGACCTGGATCGGGAGTATGATCCAAGAATCAAGTATGATCCAAGAATCAAGATCCATCAAACACCTGCACTGAAGCGCACCGTGTCGAACCCCCACCAGCCGGCTCCCAGCCCCACATACTGGGGAAGTGATCTCAGTCACCGACACGTCTTTCTCACATGCGCAGCGGACCTCTTTTGGCGGCCATATTATGACCGTGACGAGGCTTCAGCCACGCAGATGCCCGCGTCACTACGTAGAACACGATGATTCGTGGTGTGCTGGGATCTCATGGCATGCTGGCATGTTGATTACAGCGAGCGGCTAAATACATAAATCAGGTAATCATCCACGGCACTGACCAAATGCCAAAGAGTGCTTTTATGATCCATTCAGCCCGGTTGGCAGTTGGGAAGTCGAATAAATTACATACGGGATCACCGATGAACAAATGGTACCAAGCTCGTTAACTTAGATCCACCGACATGCTTGGCTGGTTTCAATTAAACTCGTTCTATTACCTACATTCCTACCACGCACGCGGTATGTCTGATATCTGAAGTATGTCTGATGCCTTCAATTTTACGCCACCACAGTTCCACTTCTGCCCAATATGAGATTCTGCAGACGCGTCCACCACAGCCCACCTAGGGCTGTGATACCAGGGCCTGGGGCTGGTTCCCGCACGAATGTTGAAGGCAGGCTTGGATTTGTGCTTTGTAATTAATCATGGATGTGGAGAGGAAATTGGTGGGTACTTGTATTCGAAAAGGGCATGTTTCTTCAAACCTGTGACATCAGAATCGCAGTTTGCACTTTCCAGTGAATCGTGGAAACTTTATCACAGATTACCGCATTGTCAAACAGCACCATTCAACCTTCAAACTAGAGAAATGAGAGGCTACTTTTCTGGAGAGGATACTGCCCTCGATGCCAAAAATCAAGCAGCAGACTATTTCTCCAGCCGTGATCGAGGAACGGAACGTCTGCACAGCTGAAGTATTGACGCACTGCTGTACGGTCAGCTGACGTAGGGACTGACGGGACACGGCTGTACGGTCGGCTGACGTAGGGACTGACGGGACACGGCTGTACGGTCAGCTGACGTAGGGACTGGTGGGACACGGCTGTACGGTCAGCTGACGCAGGGACTGACGGGACACGGCTGTACGGTCGGCTGACGTAGGGACTGACGGGACACGGCTGTACGGTCAGCTGACGTAGGGACTGACGGGACACGGCTGTACGGTCAGCTGACGTAGGGACTGACGGGACACGGCTGTACGGTCAGCTGACGTAGGGACTGGCGGGACACGGCTGTACGGTCAGCTGACGTAGGGACTGACGGGACACGACTGTACGGTCAGCTGACGTAGGGACTGACGGGACACGGCTGTACGGTCAGCTGACGCAGGGCTGACGGGACACGGCTGTACGGTCAGCCGACGTAGGGACTGACGGGACACGACTGTACGGTCAGCTGACGTAGGGACTGACGGGACACGGCTGTACGGTCAGCTGACGTAGGGACTGACGGGACACGGCTGTACGGTCAGCCGACGTAGGGACTGACGGGACACGGCTGTACGGTCAGCTGACGTAGGGACTGACGGGACACGGCTGTACGGTCAGCTGACGTAGGGACTGGCGGGACACGACTGTACGGTCAGCTGACGTAGGGACTGACGGGACACGACTGTACGGTCAGCTGACGCAGGGGCTGACGGGACACGGCTGTACGGTCAGCTGACGTAGGGACTGACGGGACACGGCTGTACGGTCAGCTGACGCAGGGGCTGACGGGACACGGCTGTACGGTCAGCTGACGTAGGGACTGGCGGGACACGGCTGTACGGTCAGCTGACGTAGGGACTGGCGGGACACGGCTGTACGGTCAGCTGACGTAGGGGCTGACGGGACACGGCTGTACGGTCAGCTGACGTAGGGACTGACGGGACACGGCTGTACGGTCAGCTGACGTAGGGACTGACGGGACACGGCTGTACGGTCAGCTGACGTAGGGACTGACGGGACACGGCTGTACGGTCAGCTGACGTAGGGACTGGCGGGACACGGCTGTACGGTCAGCTGACGTAGGGACTGACGGGACACGGCTGTACGGTCAGCTGACGTAGGGACTGACGGGACACGGCTGTACGGTCAGCTGACGCAGGGGCTGACGGGACACGACTGTACGGTCAGCTGACGTAGGGACTGACGGGACACGGCTGTACGGTCGGCTGACGTAGGGACTGACGGATACGGCAGTTCGGTCGGCTGACGTAGGGACTGACGGGACACGGCTGTACGGTCGGCTGACGTAGGGACTGACGGATACGGCAGTTCGGTCGGCTGACGTAGGGACTGACGGACACGGCAGTTCGGTCGGCTGACGACACCGCCAGGAGATCGCGTCCGGCGCGCGCGGCGTACCTTGAGCCCGGTGACGAGGATGTCGTTGCGGCAGTTGTCGGCCGTGTCGTGCGTGCACCGGTGGCCGTCCACGCACCAGTCGCACGGGAACGGCGCGCTCACGCACGCGCTGCACTGCACGTAGCGGTTGCAGTCGTAGAAGCTGAAGTCGGTCGCCACGAAGTCGGGCCCCAACGAGATGCTCACCGACAGCTTAGCCGAGATGAAGTCTGTCGGACAGGAGGCGGCACGCTAGCGCGCAGATTTGGCTCCGTAGTTTCGGGTTCGGTAGCAGGATTGCACTGTATACTAGACTTCACGCATACAGTATGCTACCAGCTTAGCTACTGTGGAGCCAACCATTGGCCGTCTGTGCTGTGCACTCGACCCCATCTCTATGTGGTGTACCCGGCCCGACGTGGTGCACTGACCACAATGGAATATACCGTTCATTTGTTAGCTTATATAAAACATGTATACTGGTTGGTTGGTTATTTGAGTTTTAGGGCGCATCGACCAGGTTTGGTCATTTAGCGCCCATACAAAAACATGTATATAAAACATCTAGTTTGAAGTTTGGCTCTGGTGCAACGTGGAGTTAACACTACACTCGGTCAGCACAGAACAGATCATAAGCAAACAAAGACAATCGTGTGAGATGCGATACTGACACAATTAAGCACATTTGGGAGTGATCACATCACTATGACAAGATATTCATCGGACTCAGACCACTTCAAGATGTCATATGCAATAAATAGTGCGAGGCATGTACATTAGGGTGTATGGGCGCTGTATGACCGACGCAGTCGATGCGCCCCGAAGCCCAAATAACCAACCAACCAACATTAGGGTGTGTCACCATCGACGGCGAAAATTGACTGGGTCGCAACTTTGTGTATAAGCTGCTGAAAAGTGGTATTTCAGCGAAGAAAACGCAAACAATAACTCCATCTTGCGCAACACAAAAGCAGATTAGGTTGAGCAGATTAGGTTGAGCAGATTAGGTTGAGCAGATTAGGTTGAGCAGATTAGGTTGAGCAGATTAGGTTGAGCAGATTGGGTTGAGCAGATTAGGTTGAGCAGATTAGGTTGAGCAGATTAGGTTGAGCAGATTAGGTTGGGCAGATTAGGTTGAGCAGATTAGGTTGAGCAGATTAGGTTGAGCAGATTAGGTTGAGCAGATTAGGTTGAGCAGATTAGGTTGAGCAGATTAGGTCGAGCAGATTAGGTTGAGCATATTAGGTTGAGCGACAGTGGTCCTGACACGAGGTGAAGAAAACATAAAAACGGGATTCACTCAAATATATGGTAGCTGAACCTTGCCAATCTCGTGTCATTCAACTCGGGTTGTCTTCTGGAGCACAAACATAGCCTCATTGTGCCGCATTTGGCCTTCGTTAGCCGCGGAACTCGCAATTTCCTAGTTTGTGGGGAGGGAATGCTGCATGCATGACCGGCAGTGGAAAGAAAATGCATATGAAGCAGCATTGCAATGCAACATGCATGCTTAATTCTAACATCAATATCTATGCCAAAATGTCCTCCAGATTTATAGCACACCGCATGCCATACAAGGTGACTGCTCCTCTCCTCTCCCGGTGGCTATAGGAGGCAGACAAAACGAATTTCCGATGACGTCTCGGCTAGCCGGCATTTGACGTCGCTCGCCTCGCCCTCCTCCATCCGGGGTGGTGCGAGCGCCAGTGTCCGCTGTCGGTACGTGATCTACGCGGATACGGAACGGAGCGTGACAGCGCAGCTGTGTTGTATGGCTTACGATTTATGAGGAAGGGTAGGTGTGTGGTTCCTGGTTGCTGACGAATCGCCGTGAATACCAGAGGGAAAACTGGACACCTTTTGTTGGGTCAACCATAAAACACGCCTCGGCATGCTACCAACGAATGCAAACGTCATCAATCATGGTGGCGTTACATGGTGACGAACGGCGAGACTGAAAACTATCCGAAATCGGGAAAATTGTAGCTGACAAAAAACAAAAACAAAAATTGTATTCACAATTCCTCATTGTTCTTCTCAGATGGTTTACACTGCGTGCCGGGCACCTAAAAATACACCTATCAAACGATAGTGTCCCGACACAGGAGCTGACTCACTACCCAGTCGAGACCCAGGAGCTGACTCACTACCCAGTCCCGACCCAGGAGCTGACTCACCACCCAGTCGAGACCCAGGAGCTGACTCACTACCCAGTCCCGACCCAGGAGCTGACTCACTACCCAGTCGAGACCCGGGAGCTGACTCACTACCCAGTTCCGACCCAGGAGCTGACTCACCACCCAGTCCCGACCCAGGAGCTGACTCACTACCCAGTCGAGACCCAGGAGCTGACTCACTACCTAGTCCCGACCCAGGAGCTGACTCGCTACCCAGTCGAGACCCAGGAGCTGACTCACTACCCAGTCCCACCAAGGAGCTGACTCACTACCCAGTCGAGACCCAGGAGCTGACTCACTACCCAGTCCCGACCCAGGAGCTGACTCACTACCCAGTCGAGACCCAGGAGCTGACTCACTACCCAGTCCCACCCAGGAGCTGACTCACTACCCAGTCGAGACCCAGGAGCTGACTCACTACCCAGTCGAGACCCAGGAGCTGACTCACTACCCAGTCGAGACCCAGGAGCTGACTCACTACCCAGTAGAGACCCAGGAGCTGACTCACTACCCAGTCGAGACCCAGGCCGTAGAGCTCGCTGTGCATGAGGCTACCAAGCTATGTGTGGCCGTAGTCGAAGATAAGGAGCTGATTTGTGCCAGAAGCAAACACCGTCAGACGCCAGGAACGTAGTCAGAAACTGTCTGAAAAGAGGGCGGATTTTGCGACGGGACCCGGACTACCCCTACAAATTTAAAGTCTCCGAATTTCGGCATATCGACTTCATTGGAAAGACGTCGATTCAGTATTCGGTAAGGGTCGGTAAAAGCTTGTATTGGCCCGTAGACTACCGTAAGGGCCCGCATGCATTCGCAAGGGCCCGTGTGCATTCGTAAGGGCCCGCAAGCATTCATAAAGGACCGTAGAAGTTCGTAGCTGCCCGCAGGCGTTCGTGGGAACATGTAGACGATCGTAAGAGCACGCAAACGTTCGTAAGAGCCCGTGAATGTCCATAAGGGCTCGCAGACGTTCGTAAGTGTCCGTAAGGGCCCGAATACTTTCACAAGAGCCCGTAAATGTTCGTGAGGACTCGTAGACATTCTTAGGGGCCCGACAACAACCTCGGCGACCATACAAAGCGCTCTTGACCTTTCTATCTCCGCCATATCGATCCCGTAGACGAGTACGTAGGGGTTCCAGGAACCCATGGGAGCCTAAGAAGTAGGCGACCGCCCCCGCCGCTCCTCCCCCTTAGCTACGTACCTGCCAGGTGCTGCCGATGCTTCAGTCAAAGAAAGACGGTTGTTCCTCGAGTTCTGATTGTAGCGTCTAGTCCATTGCAAGAATTGTTCAGTAACACGCAGTAAATCGGAAGGCCTTGTGAATCGTGTTGTCTGCATTTATTGCATGTGACGAATGCATGTATTTTTAGCAATTCATAATGCAAATAATGCTGAAATATGGTAACAATAGTCTGAACATGATGTGGGGAATGCAACGACATGAAATTCATCAGATTCAGTTAGACAATTCAGCAGAAAACCACCGTCATAAAATTTCGCCGCATGGCGGCAGAACCGTCGCAAGTGCTCTTTAGTTCTTCCCATTACGCTAGGGGAATGCTTCTTACCTGCTATTTCTGGTGTACTGTGGTCGTTATCTCCCAACACCTAAAGTCAGGGGCGCCATCTTTGTTCCGGCAGACAAAGTATCAAATTGACACACCCGAATTTACATACATTTTAACCATGGGCAACTTCAGGATTCGTAAGCAAAGCCCGTGCTAAATAGGCAAATGGGATTATAAATCATCTTTATGAGTGAGTAGCGTCACGTGTCCCCGCAGCTGCAAAATGTTTTAATTATGAAGAGGGGGATATTTCGATCAATAGCATGACTAAATGCTATTTTATTTACTAAACTTTCCCATTCCACGGCGACCCTTCCATTTCCAGAGTTTATGACAGAAAGCTGAGAGCAAACTTTTCGAGCTCGTAGCAAACGCGGCCTATGCCCAAAGTTTGCCAACCACGAATGAATTTACCGTTTCTTTAAGGCTGGCATTAAGGCAACGACGTACGGAAAGATAAAAAGGCGACAGTGGAAACAAGAGCAGTCCACGACGCGCCGACACATTTTCGAGTAAATCGGGAACGTCGGGGACGTCCAACAGGCCAGAGCCCACGCATTCCATCACGCAGCATAACTGGTAACGCCCCGTCGCGGCCAGCCCAAGCCAAACTGTGCATAAACCAGCAGATCACGTGCTGATCACGTGACGCGTCACTTCAAGGTCGGCCGCCTTTGTCGGCCGCACACCGGCGCCGGTCGCGATCCGCGCGATGACGTCATAGTGGACACGCCCACAGCGTAAGACGTCCTCATATCTTATAGTGGGCGGCAGCATCGGGCGCACCAGCAAACGCTCCGCCGCAAACAAAGGCCACTCAGCCCTGGCTGATAAAGAGCATACTTTGCCCTTCAGAGGCCACTGAACCCTAGCTGATAGAGAGCATACTTTGCCCTTCAAAGGTCGTCCGGGTTTTAATAATTAACAGGCTGTTCGACTGACACGTCAGAATTCGGCCGCCCGTCTGACGCCAGGAAGACGGCAGTGACCTCACGCCACCCTACAGTCCGGTCCCCGATAGTCCGGGACACGCAGCCAACGCAACCGCCCTACTGCAACTCGGAAACGTGGCTCTCGTCGGCGGGCTGAGCCTCGCCGTGAGCATAGCCTATCGTCAAAACCGTACTGGAAAACGGCCAGACCTTCATTCAAGCTGAACTGAATTTCGATGAAGATCTCGGGTAGTGTAGTTTGGGATCTGAAGTGTTTGGGGTTCGGAGGAGGTGACAGAGAAGATGACGATGAGCTCTGAAGCGCCCTGTCGCACCACGGCGTATTTGCATCAAACATGAGCCAGCCGACTCCGTAACCTTGTCGTCCAGTCAGCACCGCCTATCAGCGTGCATCTGTCACACGCCGGCAGATAATGACACGCTACGGACAGACGCCATACTATGCGTCTCCAACTGCTCAGGTTTCTGTCCAGCCAGTCGAGGTCACCCTCGACTCTTCAGGTCTGCCCGGGAGTCATCGGATGGGCTCAGAGCCATCAGGTCCGTTGTCGGCCCACTGGGCTCTTCAGGTCTGCCCGGGAGTCATCGGATGGGCTCAGAGCCATCAGGTCCGTTGTCGGCCCACTCGGTGTGGCTCCGGCCCACCAAGTGGATCGACGCTCAGCGACACGACGACAGGGCTACACGACCGGTGCGCGCGGCAAATACGACCGACCACCGCAGACCAGCTGCACTGCTCGTCAATGTCGCCCAGCAGCCGTCCATGGCCTCCCCTCAACACACTCCGACCTCTGCCCTGCTCCGCTCTCCTTCCACCACCGGTATGGCTACGGATCCTACCTCGTTCAAGCACTGGTCCCGAGTGTCAGCGTACAGCAATCAGCACAGCCTGCCGTAAAAGCGCCAACTCGGGCGGCGCGATGAGTGGACGGTGGCGCTGCACTGCGCTGCCCTGCCCTGCCCTGCACTGCACTGCACTGCTTTGCACTGCACTGCCCTGCCCTGCACTGCCCTGCACTGCGCTGCACGAACGCGCGGCCCACGTAGACGCCGAGCCCGGCGGCGAGCCCGGCCGCGGCTGATACCACCACGGTATGGCATTCTCGAAGGACGGAACCTTGCAACGGTCACGCCACCGTCGGGGCGTGTTTGTCTGCGGAGGCGGCCAGACATCCGCCGTACCGGCACATCCACACGGCCCTGCACACCGACGCTAATCCAATTCAAATCCGAGTGACGTGTTTGTCTCGCGCCGACTGAACGCTGCCCCCGCCGACGTCTGCAGGCGTGGAGCTATCGCCGGTACTGTGCGTCGTTCCCCACGCAGGCGGAGTTGAGCCAAGTTAGGCCGGGGACAGTACGGCCGGCGACAGTACAGCACGACAATACAGCCGGCGACAGTACAGCCGACGACAGTACAGCCGGCGACAGTACGGCCCGCGACAGTACGGGAGGCGACAGTACGGCCGGCGACAGTACGGCCGGCAACAGCACGGCCGGCGACAGTACAGCCGGCGACAGTACAGCCGGCGACAGTACGGCCGGCGACAGTACGGCCCGCGACAGTACGGGAGGCGACAGTACGGCCGGCGACAGTACGGGCGGCGACAGTACGGCCGGCGACAGTACGGCCCGCGACAGTACGGGAGGCGACAGTACGGCCGGCGACAGTACAGCCGGCAACAGTACGGCCGGCGACAGTACGGAACGTGCGTGCCTGTGTTGTTCTCGGACGCGCCCCTGCTTGTGAGGCGTCTCATTAGCGTAGATGTGTTGTCTGTGAACGCTCCGTGCCGTTGACACACACACACACAATCGTGTTTCGTTCCCCGTCTGCACGCGTTCTCCCCAGATGCCTCCCTTCGTCCCTGTGCTTCTCAGGTGTCCAATCCGTAACCGTGGTCATCAGATACCCCATCCGTACTTTGTGTTCTCAGTTAGTTGTTTGAGCTTTAGTGCGCATCGATAGTACGTTTGCACTTCCGAGATTCCCCATTCGTACCTGTCCCTGACCAATGCCCTACCCATGCTGGTTTTTCCAGATGCCTAATCAGCACCTGCGTTGCTCAGACGCTCCATCCGTACCTGTGCTTCTCAGACAGCCCGCTTACACCTGTGCCTCTCGGACGCCTATTGACACTTGTGTCGTTCTCGGATACCCAGCAGCGCGTGCGCCATTCCAAGATTCCCCAATCGCACCAGCGCTGAATACACTTTTCCAGCGCCACGCTGACACGCCCACGGAGGTGTGTGGAGGCGACAGCTCCACACTGCGGGGGGGGGGAGGGGCGGGCCGGCGTGGTGACGACAGTTGAGCAGGGGTCGACGCGGCAGGCCACACGCGCCCAGCAGGCCGCTCCAGCGGCCGGCACCTGTCTCACGCCGACGACAGCCGCACCGGCCCCGCGCGCGCCGCCAAACGCCGCACCGCCGCCGGCAAGTTGGGTCGTTCCGCCGCGGCCCGACACAAGTTGGCTGGCGCAGGGGCGCCGTAAATCCGAGTTGCCGGACGGCGCCGGCAGACGCGGGCGCTCGACACCGATATAGACGCGGCGGAGACCCTCCCAGGGGTCAACAGTTGCGTGCGTGTCGGGCAAACAAACACCGGCATGCCCGGCGAAGTCCGCAGCTAAATCGCCCCCGGATATATTGGGCTGGAGGTATCGGGTCCAAACAAAGCCGGCAGAGAAATGGGCGGACGACAAAGTTTCCGCAGTGCGTAAGAGTCAGCTGAGCTATTATCTTACCAGTGTAAGGCGCCGATAGGACCGTTGGACGAATGGGGGCAAGTGTTTAAAGCGCAGTGTAGACTATTCCCATGTCCATCAGTCACAAGCGCATTGTCATCAGTGTTCATACAGTCACGGTCATTTACCGTACATTCACCACCCTGCATTACCAAAAGTAAAACGAAAAGGCGTCATCCTCCCCAGAGACTGAACTCAAGACCCCGGGGATACAAACCAAGCACTTTAGCCACTTGCCCGCCAGGACTAATGCCAAGTTAAGCGACGGTGTTAAGGTAAGCTTTTAAACGCGCGGAAACGGTACAGAAAACTCCTTTCTTTGAACAAGATAAATAGTGGTACTTCGAGAGGTAATACTTCGAGAGAAATAGTGTGTTGAAAGTCGGCAAATCTCAAAATGAAAAGAGAAAATATGGCTGTGAGTGATATAATTATAGCCGCCCGAAGTCAAAGTGAGGTTGGTAGCAACGCGTCATTCGGGCCTGAAGTTTCCTTCAGCGCTCATGTGTGTGCAATTTTTTGTCACGTTATCTCATATTTGTTCTCATTGAAAATATAAAAGTACGTCAGGAATGTCAAGTATGCAACCATATTTTAGGTCCGTTTTATTATTTTTACTCTATTTAAGGCAGTTTATATTCATACTTGAACTTATTGTTTACAAGATCGTTGCCTTGCAACTAAAGTGGGATATGCAACGCTTATCACGATAATCATTGCAGCGATACATCCACGATATTCCTAGTTCCCCAAATACAAGGCAATATCAAACTGTGGTATGGTGAACTATTCCAAGTTGAAAATGAAACACTGTTTTTTCGCATAAACTGAAACCAACTGTTACAATGAAATTGCTACCAGACACAAAAAAAATACATCGAGATGACGTCAGCGAACTTGAAGATAACGTTCTATTTACGGTTTCACTTAAAAGTGTCTTAATAAAAACTATAAATGCTGTATCATGACGTCGAACGCTGTTGAAAGTTGGCTACGAGTGGAAATGCTCGCCAGAACCCCTTCTTACAAAGGTCAAGGACACCTAATGAAGAATATTGGCATACTTGGTGCAAATCCAAATTAAAAGAGCACATCTAATTCTGCGTGCAAAATTAGGCCGCAAAATGCTACCGCAGTGACTTTATTACGGTCTCAACAGGGCGACGGTCGGGCGGCGGGGGCGAGTCGCTCAGACGAACTTCTGCACCATGTACACAGGAGAGCAGACTCGCTCGGCTTCGTCACCGCCCGTAACAAAAGCAAACAGCATCATGTCACGCCCAATCACCAGTGCGAGAAGTCTGGTTCAGTTCTTATTCAACTTGGCGACTCATAAAAATCATACGGCGCCCCGAGTAAGCGTGCTCTTATTGCGTTTGGTTCTATACAGCTAATCTGTCAGACGTTGATTAATATGATCTGTCGGACGTCTCCCGCAATATGAAAGGCAATTCGTTCCATCAAGCTCCGCAATCCAAATGTCCGCATCACAAAAGCGGGAACGAAGGAGGCGCCGCAGAATTTGCGTTGCCAAGCTGCCACAGCGGGACGAATTATTCATCAACTCGAAAACAAGAGCGGCTCATCCTATTTAATTCCGTGCCGAATGCAAACAAAACAATCTACCGTCGACAGAGCCTTCCGCGTGACTTGGCGCCCACTTGGCCGAGTGCGCTCTCGCGCCACGACCCAGATGGCGCGCCCCGGCGTACGGATGGCGTCTTGATTTGGGCGCGCGACTTCAAGGCCGTTTTGTCAGCCGGCGGCCCAGTTAGCATCGGACCAAAAACGGGCGGAGCCGGGGCGGGACGGGACGCCGACGGCAGCGTCCAAGACCGGGTGGACCGGACCGGCTGGGGCTGGGGCGGCGTACGGCGGACGGCGTCTGACGTGACGCGCGTCAGGTTAGCCGGAAGCATGGACACCTCACCACTGACCATGGCTGTAACTGCATTCTTTTTGCATGGACGCTTCCCAAACAAGGAACAAATCTACGAGCATCTACACAATGCTTCCACTTATGCAGGACTTCAAAAAATCAAACCCATTTATCAATACTAGCGAATGATATCATTCAATATCAGAATCTTGAAGTGTTTTTTTTATTGCCAGGTTTGATGCCGTCATTAGTAATATACAAATAATAACAATTCACGCCTTGGGGGGACTGTTCAGATTGCGCATTAATCGAGTTCTCCCTGATACTACAAACCTGCGACTGACTCAATGAACGGCTTCAGCCATATACAGAGAAGATGGCTATGATAACGAACATGTGGTGTAGGGCATTGGTGTATTGCAATGAACAATGATCTCTATGTCGGACGGGGTTGCTAAGGGTCCCTGGCTCCCTTCAAGGCTCGAAATTCTGCTTTCGGTACCGGAAAACCTTCAAATAAAAACATACTGTGCCGCTCTACCACCTACCAACAACCACGCTCAACAACGTTTTCCGAAAATAATTACCTTTTCTGAGAACCTAGCTCAAACCCTACTCCCCGAGCAAAAACAACACATCAGGGATATGTCGTCCATTTCGGGCCACGGTTACGAAAATCATGGGCGCGTGCCTGTTACCCCTCCGCCCTCTTATTCGACTCAACACACCCGTTGGGCCGACTGGTGCAGGCAGGCGCGTCCCTCCAGAACAGCGCAGGCGCGCGTCCCTCCACAACAACGCAGGCGGTGTTCCTCCACAACAGCGACCGTCATGATGCCATCATCACCAGACAACAACAAACAAGCCTGCACAATTTGCATCAAGCGCTTCCACGCGCCCGTGGCATGACCCCGTATATGTCAACGCTGGTGTCGGATGCATCGGAGTTTGCAATAACTAATGCCGACTACAGGCTACTGCAGAACGGAACTTGCACGCACCGTTGAACCTAGGTCAGGGGCACATTCGTGCACAAATGACAGTTGTTTCTGGCAATGATTCAGGGCTGTCCAGAATGGATCGCAAGCTGGTAACAGGGCCGGCAGTGACGGCTATTTTCCCGCGTGTCTTGACTGAGCCACGAGCGGGGGTGGTCACGTGCCGGGCGGTTGGTGGAACAAGACGGCGCCGCCACGGCCGTCAGACGGCCGGGACGTCGGCTGTCGGACTGAGGCTGATAGGTCCACCGTCTGTTCAGGGGGACGGACAGGCGACAGACTGTAGAGCATGACTCGCCCACATGCTTCAATGAACGAATGCGGCACGTGTGCAGCGCAAGACGAGTCGCGTGCAGAAGTGGTTGACGGTCGACGAAGTCGTGACATAGCGACTGTCTAGACATTTGGCATTGGCATTGCAGTGTAGACTGGAAAGAAACCACCTAAAAGGGTCTCACCCTCCCCCACCTAAAGCTCCACTTTCCGCCTCCAGTGAATACCAGACTCACTCGACCTTAGTCAGGCCCTTAAACATATGGACGAGATTCAAGGACGGAGCCTCGTACGGCGATGTGCAGCATTGTAACTGCTAACACCCCCGTATACACAGGTGATAATTTGACACTTTCGAGAGCGGCAAGGTTGAATCATAACATCCGGAAGTGGTGTAGTTTCGTATATATCCAAAACAAGGGTATTTCGCATCCCTAAAACAACACGTGAAAGGCGAAGTGTTCATTCGCATCATGCAAAATACCACCTCCTTCACAATATTATATATTTCCTAGCAATACAGTTGGGGGTTTAGGGGCGCATCGACTGCAAAGGTCATGCAGCCTAGCAATACAGTGGAAAATGTGTTTTACATCTGATAACTCCCAATTCCTTTGCATGGTGTCTGAGGTGGTCACATTGGCTAGTTGCTTATGCGAGCTGAGTGTTGTTGTAGAAACAGTGCCGATATTTGGATATATTGCTCCAGCTATACACTGAATAGATTACTTTATACGTATATTTTGGAAGTATTTCAAATCGACATATTATTTACTGATATTCCAATTGCATTCCCCTCATACGAGACGAAACCATCGATATTGCATCCCGGTGTATATTAGCCGTTGTGAATCGGGCTACTTTACACTGGAATTAATGGCGAGTCAGTCAAAGTGCGTTCACATATGGACTTAAGTTTTGAAATTTTGAACCTGCAGTTGCAGTCCTAGCCTGTGATCCGTATGATCTGGTGATCATGAGCTGTGTGATCCGTATGATCTGATGATCATGAGCTGTGTGATTCGTATGATCTGGTGATCATGAGCTGTGTGATCCGTATGATCTGGTGATCATGAGCTGTGTGATCCGTATGATCTGATGATCATGAGCTGTATGATCCGTATGATCTGGTGATCATGAGCTGTGTGATCCGTATGATCTGGTGAAACATAAACAGTACCGCTGTCGGCTGTAGCGGGACCGAAACACGGAGGATGGGTCGGAGGAGTACGTCTTCAACGGAGGGGCTATCTATCAAACCCTTAAGCAAACCAAGTCGATGCGCCAGAGCGGGATGGCCGATGACTCTGCGCCTCCAGCCGAGTCATCAACTCCTATCTTTATCCAGTCTGCTAAGCTTCCTCACAGCCATTGCACGGTAATGCTCGAAAGCCTAAGCTGGCAAGAACACTATCATGTCATACCTGCGGCACTCTTGCCTGGACATGTTCAGGTAAGAGCAGCTGTTCACTGCACCGGTCAGCGTCCATGGCTCCAAATCCAAGCGGGAAAGGTTCACAAATTGCCTCGATCGGTACAGCTCAACAGACCTTGTGCAATACTTTCTAGCAATGTTTAGCAGCAAAAAAAAGAAAAGAAAAAAGCGGCACCCAGAGAAAGCAAGGCCAATCCTTTATCTTCATCGGCGTACCCATGCAGTTCAGAATCCGGCACCTTTTCGACTATTCTGATAACCATTTTTTTGTAACAATCCTTTTAACTCCGATACTCCACTTCCGGAGTGACCACCACAGCTATAAATTATACACACACTACAACGTAAAACTCCCTTGACGTAAATGTACACTTGCCTGCGCTTTGCTCGCAAAACACACTCGCTTTAAACGCGACGCAAATGACCTTTACGGTCCGGCACGCCTCTAAAAATTACTCCCCCCCCGAGTGACAAAGTTACTTTCGGCTCGCAGCCACATCCAAAGAGGCAGGAACGTCTGCCCGTGACCTAATGCTACGGAAGTAATGCCAGCGTCACCGACCTGAGGTCAAGGTCGAGCTGGCCCAGTGGTCAGTACTCACGCTGTCCAGCGGGGATGGCTGGCAGCCGGTCTGTCCTGGGCGTCAGACACGTGAGCGTATCGGGCCCCGTCTGTGTGGCGTTGGTGCTGAGCGTCTTGCCGAGCAGCGTGAAGGAGCACAGGAAGCTGCCCTCCCGCTGCAGCTTCGGCAGGTTGTTGATGTTGAGGGTCAGCTGCGAAACAAAGGTACATCAGAGACGTCAAAGTTACGTCGGTGCAGTTTACAATGACATAGCTATCTGGGAGAAAGTCCAGCCTTCGTTCTTCAGGTGCACACAACACACATGTACACATCAGATAAAGGCACATGATACTTACAGATGCTGTCAGAAGGAATAAAACAGCTACTTTAGCTGACAACCTACTGAAGTTCACTTTGCAGGCACTTGACCTGGGACTCCTAAATCGGCATTCTCCATATCGCCGGATAAGGTCCTAATGGACTTACCTGAAAACAACATCCGGGAATGTTGCTCCCTGGCGAGAGCACACCTCGCCCGATCCCCCTCTCACCGCTAGGACAGTATCTCACCCACAGTCTCACCAGCACTTTCACACGTGAGCGAATCAGTCGCCTTCAATGACACGGAGAGCGGCTGAATGACATCAGAGAGCGCTAAGCGACAAGAATAAGCAGCTAATCTGATCTGATACTCGCATAAGTAATCGAGGGCATCGCTCAGGGTTCAGTAAACAGGAACCAGGAAGTACCATCACGCATCCTACCACGACGGCCTGAAACAACATCACGCTCGCAAACTGTCGACAAACAAGTCGAATCTGCACGTCCAGCCAAGTCAACGTATGCCACGGCAGACGGATGAAAGGCCGATATCAAAGTCAATTCAGTCAAATAAACCCAGCCAGTGAAAATACGGAGCTCATCCGGCGAGAAGCAGCACACCAAGCGGCGCGTCGGCACAGGTGCTGCCACTGCACCTGTGCCCAGCTCCCACCGCAGGCACGGGCCCGACCTCCACAGTGGGTGGGCATAGGTCCTGTACCCGACCTCCACAGTGGGTGGGCATAGGTCCTGGAGACTGGAGACTGGAGGCAGGAGACTGGAGGCAGAGACTGGAGACTGGAGACTGGAGGCAGGAGACACAGGTGCTGCCACTGCACCTGTCCCCAGCTCCCACCGCAGGCACGGGCCCGACCTCCACAGTAGGCGGACATAGGTCCTGTACCCGACCTCCACAGTGGGTGGGCATAGGTCCTGTACCCGACCTCCACAGTGGGCGGGCATATGTCCTGCACCCGACCTCCACAGTAGGCGGACATAGGTCCTGTACCCGACCTCCACAGTAGGCGGACATAGGTCCTGTACCCGACCTCCACAGTAGGCGGGCATAGGTCCTGTACCCGACCTCCACAGCAGGCGGACATAGGTCCTGTACCCGACCTCCACAGTAGGCGGACATAGGTCCTGTACCCGACCTCCACAGTAGGCGGGCATAGGTCCTGTACCCGACCTCCACAGTGGGTGGGCATAGGTCCTGTACCCGACCCGACCTCCACAGTAGGCGGGCATAGGTCCTGTACCTGACCTCCACAGTAGGCGGGCATAGGTCCTGTACCCGACCTCCACAGTAGGCGGACATAGGTCCTGTACCCGACCTCCACAGTAGGCGGGCATATGTCCTGTACCCGACCTCCACAGTAGGCGGGCATAGGTCCTGTACCCGACCTCCACAGTAGGCGGGCATAGGTCCTGTACCCGACCTCCACAGTAGGCGGGCATAGGTCCTGTACCCGACCTCCACAGTAGGCGGGCATAGGTCCTGTACCCGACCTCCACAGTAGGTGCGCTGCCACAGGTGCGATCGACCTCACTGGTCAGTACCACGCCGATGCGGCCACCACTTCTGCACAGTAGACACAGCCCACCTGACCAGGTCTGGGGTGGGCTGCTGCGACCACCGGTCGTTTCCTCAAGCCAGACCGTCTCGCATCCACCGGTGCACAGTGCACACACCCCGTGACTGGCTGTGCGGGCGGTGATTAGGCGGTACGGTGAGTCCCGGTGTAGGTGGTAGAGTCGACACCCACGCCCACGCCGAGGTCCGCGGGCAAAAACCGGCTGCCACGCGCGTTCTTACCACCACGCCACCCGCCCAACCGAGCCGTTGTGCAATCATTTGGGTTGGCTCCCACTTCTATCTTGCTCCCACTTCGGCCAGCTCGCACCGGGACAAACGGGACGAGCGAGGCCGCACGAGAGTGACAGAGCAGCCCTGACACAGAAACCATCGAAAGCACGCATCTGGAGACTATGTTGATAAATATGACCGAGGGTAGAACCATCATAAGAGCTGAAATCCTACTTAGAGGAGACTCCTGACTGAGCAAACAACCTCCTGCTCCCGCATCTTACTTGATTAAATGGAGAAGCCTTCTAAATAAATGGATAAACCTCCTGGCTAAGCAGAAAAATATCTTGGTCAAGCGGAGAAGCCTTTGGACTAAGCGGAAAACGTGCCGATTGAAGGCAGAAACGTCCAGACAGAACGGGAACAGGATTTCGCATTGATCAGAATTTTCACGGAATGAGACGTTTCATGGTGTGAGAGCTTATGTGAGGAGAGAGTTTGAATATAATGGCAGATTGCAGGGGCCATGACGGGCTGCGACGCCATAGGGTTTTGACGGAACACGCCCATTCAATATTATTAGATGCTACATTGCTCCATTGCTGTGGACGTTGCAGGAAAATAAAAATACTATGACGATCCAATATCCTCACCACCCTGTCGCCATATAGCATTTTGTCCTGGCTAAGCTCTTCATGCTATGACAACGGCTGAGTGTCTTGCCACAATGTGAACAATGAAATGAAAGCCCACGGATAAAGGAAAACGTTCCTAAAAATCAATTGGGTGCCAGGCGTGAGCGCTTTTTCAACATCGTTAAATATCATCTCACAATTAAATGACATGAATACGAGGATAAAGCAGCCCCGTTGAGACGGAACTTCTCAGGAATGCAACACAAGGTCCATCCGTCACTAAAATGTCGTGAGATCACCTACCGCCCGTTCGCAGAGGTCACCGGGATCGTCACACCAACTCGTCCACTGCGGTCTCCGCGGAATCCGCCGTCCGGTGTACACCGAGACCACTACACAACCGATAATGCTCGGCCCTCTGCTAGAACATTCCGAACGTTCCACTCCGAAGACAACACGCGTGACCTCCTTTCATCCCGGCTGAGTTGAACAGCACATGTCCCCGCAAGCACCTTTCCACACATGTAGGCTACGTCAACGAACGGCGGTAGCCACGCTTCAACGGTCCGTGTGATCGGCACGGTCCGACTTCCCGTCCGACTAATTGAACACCGGCACAAATAAGCAAATCAGTGCTGACACGCGATGGTCGTGTTATTGCTGACGCCCGGAGCACGTGCTCGGTCCAGTGCGACGCTAGCGCGGCCCGTCTGCCCAGCGCCGCACCGCTGTCTTCTCCGCGACGCGCCAGTCCGTCGGCCACCGACACTTGATATTCCGATTAGTCCAGATCAAACCGGCTGCCGTTTTTACTCACGGCAGCGCTGCCAGCACCGTGCGCGTGACGTCACGGGGAAACAGCTGACGCCGCCCGGTCATGGCTCGATGCTCCACGCTCGATGCGCGCGACACGATCAGGCACGTGTGTAGCTGGTGCTGCTGGTGTTGGTGCTCGGCACGACCGACAGCTAGTGCTGGCACCGCTAACGGCTGGTGCTCCGCACCGCTGATCAGATGCGTCACACACAGCTGGTGCATTAGCGTACTTCGGAAGGCTCTTCTCTCGGACGATTCCACTCGCAAGGGACCTTGACTTCCCGTACTGGACAGCCTCGCCTGGTCAGATATGCTTTCCGGTGGTGTTCAGACGGCGAGAGTCCTGACGTTTGTGATGTTCTATAGTGGTGGCTAGAGCCAATCAATACCTTACTTGGACACATGAGCAGTGATTTTGACAACGTCTGAGTGACTCTGAGACGCGTGAATCATCCCTCGTCGCATGGGTGTGACCACACCAAATGCGTTTTATTTTCATTCGATGTTTTTCTCCATTAAACGCCACGGGGCTGAAGGAAGAGAGTGAAAGCAGGGAAGCTGCCTAACCAGCTTTGGAACATTTTCACATTAGCCCTGTGACGCTTCATGGGAAGAACTGACATCAGAATGGCTCTGAATCAGCCGAGTTATACCTTTCCCTACAACCTTGCTGCAGCGACACCGGGCCACGACTGCCAGCTCACGTGTCAGCCAGTCGTGTGCTCTGATCTCCCGCCACGGTGGCTTACCTCACGCTGCACGGGCCACAGGTCACCACCAGAGACGCCGACTGACAGCCAGTCACGTGACAGGGCCGGACACAAGGCTGACACAACGCTGACACAAGGCACAAGCCAGGCAAGTGGGAGCCGGCCGTCCGGAGGGCGTCACACCTCGCCGTGATCGCCGGCAGCCCGACCACGCTAATGACCACAGGCTCAACCACAGGTCAGACCACAGTTCTGACCACAGTCCCCCCCACCACAGTCTCGACCAGAGGTCCAACCAGAAGCTCGACCACAGGCTCGACCAGAGACCAGGCCAGTGGCCCGACCACAGAACTGACGAGAAGCTCGACACACCCGACCAGAGGCCAGGTCAGAGACCAGGCCAGAGGCGAGGCCAGAGGCGAGGCCAGAGGCGAGACCAGAGGCCCAACAAGAGGCCCGACCGCAGGCCTGACCAGGCCTCTCCAGCGGAGACCCAGAGACAGCGGCTCGTAACACGTGCTGGCGCATAGTACGGCAGCGGCTCCAGTGGCTGCACAACACATCTGATGGCGAGTGTCGGCGCGAGTGGTGTTCAGCTGGGATCGAAGGCCCACCTCACCGTTACATCACCGCCGGGATCTGGCGGCGACACACTCTCAAACACGCCGCGGCCCACTCCGTGCTGGTCGTACGCGACTATCGCCACGCGGGTAACGATGATACCTGGCGGCGACATGGGTTCGCACTGTAGCCAGACACGGCGGTGCTGTTAAATATGGTGGTGTGTACCACGATGTCGGGCCGATAATAGGATCGTCTGGCAGGCGGCTGAGCAAGGAGATGGGAGGAGACCCCCCCCCTCCTCCGAGAACAACTGAAGAAGCAGCACCTGTCCTCACGGGGAGACTGGTGAAAGGTGAGCCTCCGAGAACAGCTGAAGAAACCAAACTTGTGCTCGACTCAATTTTTTTTAGTCGACTTACATGTGACTCATAGATCTTCAGATCTGATTCGACTCTTGATTCAGAGCAGGTCGAAATTATTTGATTCAACTCAATTCAGACTCAGAGCTCACAAAGCATGATTCGACTCGCGACTCAAACAGACTGACAGAAATTTGAATCGATTCAGATCCGACTCAGTGGTATCAGACTCATGAGCCATATGATTCAGTGTGCACTGCCCACACATTATATATATATATATATATATATATATATATATATATATATATATATATATATATATATATATATATATATATATATATATATATATGTGTGTATATAATAGAAGAGCGTTTACCACGAACGCCGCAGCAATCCCGAGCGTCGCACCAAGTTTCGCACACGCGACAAGTGTGTCAAGCATTCACTTCAGAAGTGAGCTATACAAAATAACTTATCTCGTTGTTTGGCCGCTTTGTTGATGAATTTGCTCGGATAAAATTTTGGAGGATAAAAGATAAACGAAGTTGAGTTGCAAGCACCACAACTAAAAAAGAAAATAAGTATCTAATGCATTACAAAACTCCTGTAGTGATGTCAGTCTTTGTCTTACGATTAATTATATTTCGTCTAATTTCTCCTAACTTCGCCATCGCCTAATTTCACCAGCTTTACCCGTAAAGGGGTGCAGTTCCTAGCATATCGCCCTGTAAGTGAGCTGTGGAAAAAGGAGCAGCTCACATCATGTCACAAGACGGGTCAAATGACATCCGATTTTATACATTCGGTCCACCACTGACCATTCAGAAAAAGGCTGTGAGAACGAACTTTACCAAGACACTGGAATCAGCGACTTCGAACCGGCTGTACACTGAATTGATGTAAAATATAGCTGCGAACTAAGCGTCAGAGTTCGTACGAGCTACCGATAACTCACATGATCTGGTAACATCCATGGGGTTAGCTTGCCAGATCAGGTCAGACTTTCGCAGTCCACTCCGATCGTGATATGTAATGACACTAGCCAGATCGGATCAGACTATCGCATGCCACTCCAATCGTGATATACAATGACACTAGCCAGATTACGTCACATCCACGAAGTTCACTCCAGTCGTGATATAAAATGGTCTGTAAAAGCTTGCAAATGACCTCTTTGGAGCTCACAAGGTTAAGACATAGGCACTGCAGTCTAACTCAGGCCGTAAGTGTATCCCGTTGTTATTCTTCCCGACCAACGTGATGCGAGGGCAATCAATGTCAGTAAGCCCTGCTGACCTCAGGCTGGTCACCGGCGGGCCAGCGAAGTCGGAGCACATCTAAACATCAGTGTCAATCATCAGTGCCAACCAAATGAGCGCGTTAACTGCAGTACAGGAGGCAGAGCTTCGCATTCAGCAAAAATGCGTCGAACATGCTTCCAGGTGTGATGTTCATTGGTCGGTGACTTGACATGACCTGAGCATTTCAAAGCGAAAGATTCGCATAGGATCTACGATCGCTCAGTGACGTGCGGCGCCGTCTTCCGACGGTCACGGAGAGCTCGTCTGGGAGTGGCATCTACTCCCACCGGATGGCGAGGGCTACAACCGATCAGTGGTTGAGGGATGAAGGCAGCCACCATCTGCTTCCTGTTGCGACCACACTTCAGTCCAGCTAAAACTTGTCACGGGAGAAGGAGTGAAATAGGACAGAAAGCAGAGCCAACACCGACGCCTGCTCACTTTCCACACCGATGTGGCTCTTGAAGTGGGCTGTCCCAGTTGCGTAATCGAAGGTGAACTTTACACGTGGGCCTGCAGAGGAAGTAAGATCTTCTTTCGAATGGTATGCTCGATTTTTGCTAACTCAGTCCCATTATCTCACAGTTTGCTTCCGACAGTCACCCTGGATGGCAGTAAGATTGTTGTCGGGTTAGCCCGGTTCACTTTCTCTGTACCGGTATCGTTCGCCAGTATCGTCAGTGTCAGCCAATCAGCTTGCGGGTTGTTCCCACTACGAAAACAACAACAACATTATGTGAACATAGCGGCATCCAGCAGCGTCGGTCATATTCATAGTGCATATCGAATATCACTCGAGGCTATCACTGTTGTTCTGGAACAAGGTGAGATCTTATAACAAGGTGAGATACACGGCCTATACGATCTTTTCTTTGCCGTTTGTCTCTACTGCGTTGGCTGCGTATAAACCTCAGTCAGCATAGCACCCTGTACAATTGGATCCCTTGTGCGTTCCAATGCTGAATCATGACGTGTTCCAGTATCCTTACCAGGTGGACTAGCGACAAGTAAAACTAGAGACGTGAGTTATTGATGTTGGAGACACCAAATGCACATTGCATTGCAACGAAAAATCATCCCCAGTGCCAAATACTCCTTTCAATGTGTTCTTGGTAAATCCTCCACCGTTAGGATAATTCATGGAATACAAGGCGGAGCATGTTTCACTACGTCAAACATGCTCCTGCAGGATGGGCACTGCAGACCGCCCCAGCGGACCACCGTCGAGCCTCGCAGCACGGGACGACACCGCACGTCGCCGCCAGTGGCCGGGCGTCGGGGGGCAGCGCGCGCCCGCCGAATTCCCGCCGGGCTGCAGACACACCAGACGGTTCTCCACATTCCTGGATGGAGTCGGCATACCGGCGTGCCGGGGCGGGACGCTGCAGGCGCCGGCACCGCTCTGACTGACGAGCAGTGCCGCCGGCCTCGGTCTGGCGCGGCGCTTCTCACCGCCACCGTCCCCAGTTTCGCTCAAACAGCGGAGGGCAAAACTCTGCTCGAACCGTCCCTCTCATTCTATCTCCGGATTTCTCCACGCCTCTGACCTGTCAAATCACTCGTCAGGCGAGCGTCAGGAGAGTCAGATTGGCTAATTATTATAGATTTCGGGAGCAACAACTTCAAACGGTTGATCATTGCCATACCGATGCCAGAGATGCTTCATCGGAAGCTTCTGCACCACAGCATGGAGCTGGCAAGCTTCTGGAACGTTGTCTATTGCACTGACGGCGATGAAGTGGACGGGCTAAATTAAGCCGGAGGCTTTCCATGAGGATACACAGACGAAGATAGGTGATGCACATTAATTACCATTCGGAAAGATCTTTGAGACCAAGGCGTAATAAGCGACAAAGCATATGTAGCAAGGTGCAAATAGCACAACCAATTAACGTACCTGATGTAAAGTTATATTTCCATGTCAGTCAGCGCGCTTTTCAGTAATGAAAATTAACCAATCGAATTGTTATATTAATATTCGGAGCCAGTGTGCTTCCCAGTGTTGACAATTAACCAATCGATCTATCCGGGGAGACGATGAGATGCAAAACAGCATTAAGCCCACGTCTAAATCCCGGTTCACACCGTCGCCGAACAGGAGAAAAGTCCGTGGGATGGACATGCACTTTTAGCTTGCATGACAGACGTTCTGGTCCGGGGGCCGGACCGCCAGTCCGTCGTTTTTGCTTTGTTTGTTTGTTTGTTTGTTTGTCTGTCTGTTTGTTCAGGTTGAGCCGCGCTGCACATTTCCGTCCGTCGGCGTGCGTCGGCCGGCCGGCTCGGGGAGTTGCTGCACATGCGCTCGCTGTGACGCAATCATTCGTCCCTTGCGGCTCGGGCGCGCCATTAAAATAACGGCCGACATCACCACATTGGTGGCGAGCTGGCAAAACCCAGAGAACAACAGCCATTATGAGAGAATTGTCGTCGTGCCAGGAAGCAAAGGTGGCGGCACCTCGTTTAGCCAGGGCTCGGACGAAATGCTCATTCTAGACTCATCATTTACCATGCAACGGTATACGGTTAATGCTAAAATTCTTCTTTGTGTGTGGGGATGGAAGCTGCTCCCCCTGACGGGTACGCCGCTACACAACGGCGTACCCGCTCTAATCCGCGTACGCCTACCCGCTGCACTGTATTCTCGTCGTAAGTATATCCTCATGCTCTGTGACTCATATTCATGAAGACGTGTTAACATTTCCAACTGAACATGTTGCCAATACATTTATTCATCATCGCTCTAAAGTGTAGGCAGTTTTCCCGGTGGGTGATCAACCAGCTGTGACGTGAGCCATTGAGATGGGCACGGCAGTTGCTTTGAGCACTTTTCCAACACCCAGTTCGTTTTGAACAATTCGGTGAAATGAGTGACAAATTACCTCACCGATGCCTTAATTCAGTTAACTTCGTGGAACACATGGAATACAAATATTTCCATTTTAATACGAAGCAGAGCCATGAGCTAAGCAGACTTTGCGCCGAGCGAGCAGTTTCCGTCATAATCCATCGTGCGGAATGACGGTCATAGACCAAAACTGTACAATGTTGAAATACATATCCTGAAATGCATGTGAAAAAACAACAACTCAGCAAGTACTCATCGAAAGACGTTCGCTTTGCTTGTTTCATTCGTCGCCTTAGTGGATATTCGGAGACAACACTAACGTGAGCTTGGGACCTTTCGGGCACAACAGTGGAATATCACTGGATACATCCGTTTTTTCCTCTGCACGAAGAGACAACATTCAGACGGAGAGACCGCTGACCACTCATCCCACGTGATCGGGTGTCGGGTACGCCTCCAGCCAGGAGCAATCGTCGGGTCCTTTTCGCCACCCGTCGGCGCCGACGCATCGACGGCGGTCGTCTCGCGTCGTTCCGCCGGTATCGACAGGTACAGTCGGCACTAACGGCAGCGTTAATGAAGAATAAATGGAGCCATCGGTAGTCGCCGGTCGTCTGGCACGCCCCATAGCCGCGAGCGGCCCAATGGAGCCGTCGGTAGTCGCCGGTCGTCTGGCCCGCCCCATAGCCGCGAGCGATCCAATGCCACGCCTCCGGCCCGAAGTAACCCAGACGGTGGCTATCGCCGCTGGGCGGCCATCAGACGGTGCGGCCCAGTCGACTCGGCGCCGGTCACTCTGTGCTCGCCTGCTCTGGCCGGGGCTGGCGGAGCGGAGCCGGCGCGGACGGGGCAAGGTCAGCAAAGCGGAGCGGAGCCCGTCACGGACGGGGCGGCGGTAGTGGGAAGGGCGGTGGTTGTACGAGGCAAGGTCGGCGAAGTGAAACCTGTTGTAGACTGGGCGGCGGTAGTGGGCCGGGACGGGACGGAGCCAGGCGTGGACTGGACGGAGCGGAAACGGGGACGGGGACGGGGGGACGGGGACGGGGACGGGGACGGGGGACGGGGACGGGGACGGGGACGGGGGGACGGGGACGGGGACGGGGACGGGGACGGGGACGGGGACGGGGAAGGAACGGGCCGGGACGGTGACGGGGAAGGAACGGGGACGGGACGGTGACGGGGAAGGAACGGGGACGGGACGGTGACGGGGAAGGAACGGAGACGGGACGGTGACGGGGACGGGACGGGGACGGGACGGGGACGGGACGGTGACGGGACGGTGACGGGACGGTGACGGGACGGTGACGGGACGGTGACGGGGAAGGAACGAGGACGGGACGGGACGGGGACGGGGACGGGGATGGGGATGGGACGGGGACGGGGACGGGGACGGGGACGGGGACGGTGACGGTGACGGTGACGGTGACGGGGACGGGGACGGGGACGGGGACGGTGACGGGGACGGGGACGGGGAAGACGGGGACGGGGACGGGGACGGGACGGGGACGGGACGGGACGGGACGGGACGGGACGGACGGGGACGGGGACGGGGACGGGGACGGGGACGGGGACGGGGACGGGGACGGGGACGGGGACGGGGAAGGAACGGGGACGGGACGGTGACGGTGAAGGAACGGAGACGGGACGGTGACGGGGACGGGACGGTGACGGGGACGGTGACGGGGAAGGAACGGGGACGGGACGGTGACGGGGAAGGAACGGGGAAGGAACGGGGAAGGAACGGGGACGGGACGGGAACGGGGACGGGACGGGGACGGGGAAGGAACGGGGACGGGATGGGGCCGTCGGAGCTGAGCCGGGTGCTGACGAGCTGACAGTAGTGGGACGAGGCGCGGGCTGAGCCGGGGGCAGCGGTAGTAGGACGGGGTGTGGCCGGCGGTGAGGAACCGGGCCCGCACAGAGCGGCGGTAGTCCGGCTGTGCGAGCTGCAGGCACGCCTGGATCTGGCCACGGGTATGACGCATTCGCCGCCGTTTGCGTGTGTCATACGAATATCATAAATGCGCCAAAAGCATGTCGTATACGTAATCGCATTAGTCAAACATTTCCGTCGGAGTGCACTAATGCCTGGCCGGCTAATTGCGTTTGCGGGACTCGCTTCTATTGTCTGTACAGAATGGCTCGCTGAGTATGCTCTGTGTTGGGACACGGGCAGGATCTTAGCTTCTAAAACGTTCAGCATCACGCTGGCTTCTAGTGGATCTGATCCATTATGCGACAACGTCAACAGGCGTGATGGCTAAATACACAGACGAGAGCGAACTCCAAAGCATTGCCGTGGGCACACAGACACCTGCAGACAGGGAACTACGCTCATCTGCAGGGTATCACAGACTCAACCAGCCCATGTATCCAGCAATGCACGTCCAGCAATGACCATAGGCTATCCATAATCACTGACTGAAGAGTCGTGATGTACATTAATTAGCTGGACATTTGGCGCCCACGCACGCCTGTCCGTTCACTTCGGCCGCACTCCGGTCGGAGGCCGGCTGACCATGCCGACTGTGACAGCCGTCCGGGAGAATCACCGGCTGCGGCTGAGGCGCGGACCCCATCAGTCGGGCTGTCGGGGGGAGGGGGGACTGGTGTGATGGCCGGACTGATCAGTCTGGGACGAGTTGACTGACCAGTCCGGGCACCCTGAACTGGTCAGTGTGGCGTGGGCTGACTGACCAGTCAGTGGTGACCGGAATGGTCAGTCTGGGGTGATCGGACTGACCAGCCTGACGTGGGCTGTGACTGACCAGCCTGACGTGGGCTGTGACTGACCAGCTGACATGGGCTGACTGACCAGCCTGGCGTGGGCTGTGACTGACCAGCCTGGCGTGGGCTGACTGACCAGCCTGACATGGGCTGACTGACCAGCCTGGCGTGGGCTGACTGACCAGCCTGACATGGGCTGTCTGACCAGCCTGACGTGGGCTGACTGGCCAGCCTGGCGTGGGCTGACTGACCAGCCTGACATGGGCTGACTGACCAGCCTGGCGTGGGCTGACTGACCAGCCTGACATGGGCTGACTGACCAGCCTGGCGTGGGCTGACTGACCAGCCTGACATGGGCTGTGACTGACCAGCCTGGCGTGGACTGACTGACCAGCCTGGCGTGGGCTGACTGACCAGCCTGGCGTGGGCTGACTGACCAGCCTGACATGGGCTGACTGGCCAGCCTGGCGTGGGCTGACTGACCAGCCTGGCGTGGGCTGACTGACCAGCCTGGCGTGGGCTGACTGACCAGCCTGACATGGGCTGACTGGCCAGCCTGGCGAGCCTGGCGTGGGCTGACTGACCAGCCTGCCATGGGCTGACTGACCAGCCTGGCGTGGGCTGACTGACCAGCCTGACATGGGCTGACTGACCAGCCTGGCGTGGGCTGACTGACCAGCCTGACATGGGCTGTGACTGACCAGCCTGGCGTGGACTGACTGACCAGCCTGGCGTGGGCTGACTGACCAGCCTGACGTGGGCTGTGACTGACCAGCCTGGCGTGGGCTGTGACTGACCAGTCTGACATGGGCTGTGACTGACCAGCCTGACGTGGGCTGTGACTGACCAGCCCGACGTGGGCTGTGACTGACCAGTCTGACATGGGCTGTGACTGACCAGTCTGACATGGGCTGTGACTGACCAGCCCGACGTGGGCTGTGACTGACCAGTCTGACATGGGCTGTGACTGACCAGTCTGACATGGGCTGTGACTGACCAGCCTGACGTGGGCTGTGACTGACCAGCCCGACGTGGGCTGTGACTGACCAGTCTGACATGGGCTGTGACTGACCAGCCTGGCGTGGGCTGGACTGACCAGTCTGACATGGGCTGTGACTGACCAGCCCGACGTGGGCTGTGACTGACCAGTCTGACATGGGCTGCGACTGACCAGTCTGACATGGGCTGTGACTGACCAGCCCGACGTGGGCTGTGACTGACCAGCCCGACGTGGGCTGTGACTGACCAGTCTGCCATGGGCTGTGACTGACCAGTCTGACATGGGCTGTGACTGACCAGCCCGACGTGGGCTGTGACTGACCAGTCTGACATGGGCTGTGACTGACCAGTCTGACATGGGCTGTGACTGACCAGTCTGACATGGGCTGTGACTGACCAGCCCGACGTGGGCTGTGACTGACCAGTCTGACATGGGCTGTGTCTGACCAGTCTGACATGGGCTGTGACTGACCAGCCTGACGTGGGCTGTGACTGACCAGTCTGACATGGGCTGTGACTGACCAGTCTGACGTGGGCTGTGACTGACCCGTCTGAGGTGGCCGGACTGACCAATCAGTGGTGACAGTCAGTGTTGACCCGACTGACCCGTCTGAGGTGACCTGACTGACCGTGCGTGCTGTGGTGGCCTGCAGCTCGCGCGGCGACACCGACTCGATGGTGGTGCACCGGTCCGACTTGTAGTTGATCCAGTAGAGCGCGTCCTTCGCCGCCGCCTGACAGTTGTTCCGCACGCTGCACCTGAAACAGCCGGCTGGCCCGTTATTTGGGCTTCCAGACTCATCGACCATAGTAAAGCACTTGGCACCCCACCTGAAAGTTAGCACAGGTCACAACAAGTCACCACAGGCCACAACACGTCACAATTGATCACAACAGGTGACACCAGACATCAGGCTACAGCAAGTGACATCAGGAAACGATAGGTCACGTCAGCTCACACTACGTCACATCCGATCATGGCAGGTCACATCAGCGCACACAAGGGCACATCGGACCACACGAAGTCACAACAGGCCACATCAGCGCACACAAAGGAACATCGGACCACACGAAGTCACAACAGGCCACATCAGCGCACACAAAGGAACATCGGGTCACACGAGATGACACCAGATCGCAGAACATCACACCGGCTAGAACAGGATACACTGAGCGACAAACGATCCCGGAACTTATTCAAAACCTGCTGGATAACGACGCACACAGCGGCGAGGTGGTGCCGAGGGAGACGGGAAATACGCAGCGCGTCACCCTAGTAGCCACCTAGACCCTAGGAGAGTCTCGACCGGCGGGTGCGAGCATGACTATGCCTTCCCAGAGAAGTGGCGGAGGTTCCAGAGGGCACACTAATCAGCCGTACGCTACGTTGTCTCGCAAAGCTCCAAATGGTTGTGGGATTGGCCCGACAATTTCAAATATGTAAGAATGCAAGTGTCAAAATAAAACTAACTTCATTTTGCGGTAAAATATATCGAAGGTGGACGACCACTATCCCACAATTGGGACATTTTTGTGAAAGCTCGATAATTACTCCAGAATTGAATTAAATAGGAAAACTTTTTATGAGAATTCGAGAGAAAAAAATCAAAGGAATTGAGGAGTGCTGTTGTTTTTTCAGAAAATGTGCATTGAATGGTTCATGTTGATCCATTCCAACCAGTTCTCACCGTCATGACTGTCACTGCGTGTATGGGGGGCCGAGTGGTCTAGGGGTAAGATGCTCGTCTCACAATCGAAAGGTTGTGGGTTCGAGTCTCACCTGTCGCTACTCTTCGCCCGCGACCACTCGGGGTGAGAGATTGGCGACGCTACATGACTCAACGGTCGACGTGTCGTAAAACCAATAACCAACCAACCACTGCGTGTATGGTCTGCTTATAAGGGGTACCACTGCTGTCATGCTGCCCAGAGGTGGCACTATTATTCGCTCAATTGTCATCTCCTTGCAGACAGAAACCAGAACAGGAATCGTAACCGGAACCGCCACCTCCCAGCTGCATCGTCACAACCAAGAGTGAAACTGGGGCTTGCCAGACTTAACAGCCCTGCAACTGAATAAATTATACGCTGGTCGCACACAGCATCCCATGTAGTCCTGGGCCGAGCACTCAGTAACGACACGACAGAGCCAGGATTGTCGGGGCTCAGACACTGCCGAGTGGAGCAATCCTCTCTACCGCATACACGCCCATGGCAACACCCGAAGACAAACCAGCCTTACCTTCCTTAAATAATACAACTACAAACACACTGCTAAATCAGCATAGCCTTGCGTGATATCTGAGCTGGCACAGCATCCATAACTATTATTTTCCACGTGAAAGCTGGTTTCACCAGGCACAGCTGATACCCGTGCAGTGTGGGGATAGGTGAGGCTCCTCATCACGACTGCTCAGCTATTTGCGTATTGTTTGGCCTCAGGGGCGCATCGACTGCGTTGGTCATACAGCGCCCGCTGCTCGGTTATTTGTTGACACGTATGGCACAGGAGCCTACATGTGCATTGGAGTATCGCTGTCCCCGTGTGGGCCGCTCCAGATTTTAAACTTCACATGAGATCCTCTTGAGCTAAGACTTCCAATGCCTTGGAGTGTCAAAGACAATGAAAACACACCGAATAAAGCCAGGCAACAAAAATCGACATCACTAGCCCTCCAATCTGTCCGACAGGGCTCTAGCATCATCTGCCTGGTGTCCAAATTTGCCTAGCACAATGAAAAAGAGAGCGGGAGTAGTGTCATCCACCTTCACCTTCTCGGTCCTGAAAACTGCATCCACTCATCCTGTTCCGCCTTTCACCCTATCCCGGTAGTCTTTCTCTCCACAGTATTTTCATGTCTCCTTCAGCCCACAGCCTAGAAACTGTTCCGCCATTCACCCTATCTCGGTCGTCTACACCATTTTCCCTGTCTAATTCAGCCTACAACTCCGAAACGGTTGGAGCTGGCCGAAGAGATCCAACTACCACCCATTGAAACGCAGCGTAAAAAGAACATTTTTATCCTGATCCCGCGATAAGGCCCCAAATGTCCCGCTGTTACACGCAGGCATCTGGCTTTGTTCAGCAAGTTTTAGCTGCCATTACATTAACAAACACACCGGAAGCGCTTATAAAGGATACGGAGGTGAGTGGCCTGGCTAGAGGTGCCAGAGGTACCTGGCCTCAGTCAACACGGCAAGGTCACCGATAAATGAGCATATTAGCATGCAAGCACCGGTCATATATCTGACCAAACAGACACTAACTGGGAACGGTGCATAATAAATGGCTACCTCCGCTTATTTGTCCTCACAGTTCTCCATGGCAACTTGACTTTCTCGTATTTCACATTCCTCTTCCTATGCTGGCCTACTATCGCCTTCCATACCAACACTGTCAGTTCCACCCCATTCTATTCTGCTTTCTTCTGTTCTGCTCTGTTCTATTCTGTTCCGTTCTGTTCGGTTTTGTTATGCTTTGTTTCCCATTTTATCCTCTCGCCCGAGCGCATAGTGGGACTGCGTTAAATGCTTTAAGTCTCCTGTTCAACTGCACACATATCAGCTCTCAACCATACGGCCAACGCACAAGCTTCATCCGGCATTCACCGTCCCAGAGCAGCTACACAACCCCAATGTCTACTTCCCTACACTGTGGCAAATATCGCCCTTTATTCATTTTTAACTACGGTGGATTAAATGGAAACGCATTCCTGAAAGGTGAGCACCAACGTGGTGCGTGTCTGCCGAGAAACAGTGCCGGGTGCGTGTGAGTCGGACCTCGTGAGTCCGACATCACCATCGCCCGAGAGAAACAGTGTCATCTGACCATTGCCTCGTATACGCATAATCTCCCACAACAGTGCTCCCTTTGTACTGACAGATTGTGTGGACCTTCTTCGTTCACATTTCAAATACACGCAAAACGTCTCTCAGTCACCTCCAGGTGGAAAACTATTTCAATAACCCGAACACGAGAGATGAAACGGCTTTCACACACGAGTGTCATTTCCATCAGAATGGAGCGGTGACGGGCCGCCGGCATCCGCCGGCACCTGCCATCCAGCGGGTGCACTATCAGCGGCGCCATCGTCCACGCCCCAGCAGCGCCGGCCGCCGCCCAGAGCCGGCACCGCCGACGCCGACGCAGAGCCCGCTCGATGCGCGTCGTTATTTATGCTTCACCAATGAGGCAAACATAATTGGAGGTGGGATTATTACGCGACGATAAATTACCCGTCCGAGTCGGGATTAGACGGGACCGGAGGGCCGGCCGGCCGTGTTGGACAATCGGGACGCGGCACGCGCGTACACGGCTCGCCCGGCTGCAACAGCGCCGGCGGCCGCATTGATTGGGGTCCGGAGGAATGTCTCCAGCTCCAGCCAGCTGTTCGGCGGCCCCGCGGGAACAGCTTATGGGCTTCACGCGAAGGTCCCCGACTGCGACAGGACGGGCCGACAGAGGGGTGGGGGGGGTGACGGGGCGCGGTGGTGGGAATGGGGATGAGTCGGGGGTGAGTGTGGGGGGGGGGGGACGGGCCAGAGTGTGATGAGAGGGCGGGAGACGGGGCAGAGGTGTGCGACGGGAGCTGAAACGAGGACGAGTCGTGGCTGTGGCTGTGGCTGTGGCTGTGGCGGTGGCTGTGGCTGTGGCGGTGGCTGTGGCTGTGGCTGTGGCTGTGGCTGTGGCGGTGGCTGTGGCGGTGGCTGTGGCGGTGGCTGTGGCGGTGGCTGTGGCGGTGGCTGTGGCTGTGGCGGTGGCTGTGGCTGTGGATGTGGCTGTGGCGGTGGCGGTGGCTGTGGCTGTGGCTGTGGCTGTGGCGGTGGCTGTGGCGGTGGCTGTGGCGGTGGCGGTGGCGGTGGCGGTGGCGGTGGCTGTGACGGTGGCTGCAGCGGTGGCGGTTGCGATGTCAGTGGCGGTGGCGGTGGCGGTGGTGGTGGTGGTAGGGAAGACAGGGACGGGAGTCGACGACGTAATGACATCAAGCCACCGTGACGCGGCCCCACAGCGACAGCAGCACACACACACACAGCAGGAAAAGAACGCAGCCTATTGAAGTGAACAATGCTCATACAATTGCTGCCCGCGCAAGAGAGCGGCTCTGCGCCGGCTACACACGCCCGCGGCGATGTGGACACAACGATGCAATCAAGGCCATTCAATATCGTGCGGCTGCACCACACACTGCCGGCGTAACACGACGGAAGCGACGCAGACCGCAGCGGGCAGGGCCGGGCGCCGCTCGGTTGCTGCGCAAGATGCCGGCCGGCGCAATTACACGAGACACACTGTCCGAGACGAATGGATACCGGAGCGGTCTGGCCGAGCCGCCGGCACCGCTGCCGTCCCGCGTCATCAGTCATCAGGCGAGGCCGACCGCCCGATTACAGCGATAATTGGCGAATTAAAGAGACGACGCATTACAAGTAGTAACTGCGCCGTCAGACAATGAGTATGCAGACGAGAGCGCGATACGAAACAATGAATAACATCATGTGGGGATGACGACGCATGCGCTCTTCTCACATCTGCAAAGCCGTAGATAATGACGCACAGGGCTAATAAATTTGCCAAATTACTTGGTCGCTGATGTGACAACTAGAACGTATATAAATGACAATGGGTGCATATGCTAATTACGGCGAACATGCATCAGCTAGCTTGTGGGCCGAATTGCCGATGGCGGTTGGCAACATTGCCAAACCGCTCGATTAATGCCTTGTCGGGGGCAGGAGGTCCACCACCCATACCATAACTGGTCGGAGCACGGGGTCCATCGCCCATCCCATGCCCCATCGGCGGCCAGGGGTCCACCGTCCATGGCATAACCGGCTGGGGGTAGGAGGCCCACACCACGCCCGGTCGAGGGTAGGCGGTGGCCCACCACACATACCATGTGCCATCCACGCATCTGGCGGATTGTGTCCCCAAGTACCCACGACTGCCGCAGCATATATCGAATCATGTTATGAAACATTCATCAGTACTGGAGTATCTGTCCGGTTGTGTTTGCAAGTATCCACCATTATCGGAGCATCTGCCCGGTTGTGTTGGCAAGCATCCACCATCACCGGAGCATCTGTCGGGTTTTGTTGGCAAGTACCCACCATCACCGGAGCATCTGCCCAGTTGTGTTGGTAAGCATCCACCATCACCGGAGCACCCGTCGGGTTTTGTTGGCAAGTACCCACCATCACCGGAGCACCTGTCGGGTTTTGTTGGCAAGTATCCACCATCACCGGAGCACCTGTCGGGTTTTGTTGGCAAGTACCCACCATCACCGGAGCACCTGTCGGGTTTTGTTGGCAAGTATCCACCATCACCGGAGCACCCGTCGGGTTACGTTGCCGCAACCTCTAACATCTGCTTGGCGACGCTGTCACAATACCAGCCGGGTGATATTACCGCAATAACTGCCCGTCACGTTTTGAACGTCTAATTTGCTATCAGGCGAATCACTAAAAACTGACGAGGCTGAAGCAATGGAACCGCTGCTGATGGCCAAGCGATGCCTTCTCGGTAACAGGGACAAAACCGCCGCTGATGCCAAGGCCGTACCTTCTCGATCACAGGTACAAGACCGCCGCCGATACCAAGGCAGTACTTCTCGACAACAGGTACAAGACTGCCGCTATGCCAAGGCGGTACTTTCTCGACAAAAGATAACAGATCCAGGAACCATAGTCATGTTATGGTTATCTTGTATGTGGTCATATTACTTTGTTGAAAACTTCTGAAACTTAGGAGCCCATAGATCCTGAACGGAGTAAGAAGCCACGGCTGCCACCAACGATGGGCTCACGGGTCAACAGGATTACAGCCGTGTGGCCAGCTTGTCTCGAGGTGAGTACGGGAGCGAGGCTGTGGTTTGCACTGCTGCGCAATGATCGGTTACCACACATTTGTCACGTCTCAGGTCAATCAAATCAAGCGCGGCGCAAGAGAGGTGAGCGGGTGTGTGGGGACAAACAGACCTGTGCTGAGAGCCCAGTTCTGATAAGCAGACCTCAAGCGCGGCGCAGGAGAGGTGAGCAGGTGTGTGGGGACAAACAGACCTGTGCTGAGAGCCCAGTTCTGATAAGCAGACCTCAAGCGCGGCGCAGGAGAGGTGAGCGGGTGTGTGGGGACAAACAGACCTGTGCTGAGAGCCCAGTTCTGATAAGCAGACTTCAAGCGCGGCGCAGGAGAGGTGAGCGGGTGTGTGGGGACAAACAGACCTGTGCTGAGAGCCCAGTTCTGATAAGCAGACCTCAACCGTGCTGACCGCTGGCCGGGTGGCGATGTGAACGCAGAAGGCCACCAATGATACGTCGCTCGATGTGGACTCGAATTTCATAACCGGCGAAATTGCCGAGTCCACCCACGACCAATCGGCGTGAGAGGTTCGCAACGCTTAGCGCTGCAGCAGTCGAATGCGTCGTAAAAGAGCACAGTGCACGTCGTTTGAAGCTCACATTTGAAATCGCGCGCAGTTTTGGCCGACCGGATGTGAGATGGTGTACGGATACATCGGGTGTGGGGGAGGGTAGAATATTGTACCCTTCTGGGTAGAAGGGTACCCAGTACTTTCCAGTTTAGCTGGGAGATATAGTTTAGGGGCGCATCGACTGCAAAGGTCATACAGCAAAGGTCGTAGCTGGGAGATGAAATAGTCCGCTTAGTAACCACCAGGTCCATAGTTCCCGCATATAATCCTGCCTCACAAGATGTCAATGAATAATTCTGACATAAAGCAGACACGCTTCGATAAGCCATGCCACCCAGCTGAGCATCAACACAGTAGACATTCCAGACGGGCTTACTTGTTCTCCAGCGAGCACCAGCCGCAGTAGGGGTCCCTGGCACCCAGACACTCGCCGCAGCTCGTGTAGAGATGACACTCTTGAACCTTCACTTTGGACACCTGCAGCAGGCAGAAGCCACCGTCATCAATGCGGCAGCATCTCGCACCGCCTCACTCTCAGTGCAGGTCACGCCCTAGTATCTCGGTGGCAACATCGCAGGCAAGTGGCCTTAAAATACATGTATCCTATTCACAAGCGAACACGACTCATGTGGGTGCACATATAGGGTCAAGAAAATTTAATCTACAACACATATCGAAATCATAAGAAAAGCTCAATATTTTATAATTATATTACCACTTTATTGGTCTGTCTTTCCTTTTCATTCGCAACTTGTACGTCAACTTCCAGACTTTCAGTCAGACAACACGGTACAGGGGTACATTGGAAGTCAAGACATGGAAGGCGCGTTGTGAACTTAGCCGCACCGACAACCGCGCGCACATAAATATCCGGCTGCTTCCAGTTCTCAATCAGTTCCATCATACGCCATGGGTTAGCCGATAATCCAATCAAAAGCTACCTGCCTCTAATACTAGAAAGGAGTGGTTCTGACTTTACGACACACCCGGCAGCTGAGGGCATATGGCGTCGCCTGCCTCCCACCCTGCAGGAAGGGCGGGCATCGCGGGGTATCGAACCCCGTACCTCTGCATGTCAGACGCCCAGCTTAACCACTGAGCTACCAGCACCCTCTTGTACTAGATTCGAGCATTTACCAGCTAGGAGCCTCCTCTTCCACAGTTCTGTAATCTTTACCACAAATCTAACTGTGAAACTGTGTGGCCATTTGTCTTCGGAACTGCAAAACTCACAGGACACATTTCTCAAGATCGGAACAACACAATTTAAAGTAGCTCCAACATCTATGACCACGCGGCCTACATCCGTCAGACTCTGGCTACCACCCTGGCAGCATTGTCTGTCAGCATCCAACACCAATTGCAACAGATTCCCCTGGCCATAGCTAGTTATTCCATCGTCATCATCGTCGTCAGCCTCCCCCGGCACTCGATCTGCCGTGGACGCCAATTGCACCACGTCGACTCGACTGAAAACAATAACGCACCGTTCCCCACCGCTCCGACAAACACTGGCTGGTGAATCGCCGGAGAAGGAAAATACATGTGTATGAACGTGGAACTGCCACACACGAAGCAGAAATCAGGCGTCTACGTCTGTGGACGAGACAGATGGCGCGAAACAGAGAACAGCAGACGCGGGTAAGAGAAAGGCGGGAAACGAAATACCGTGTTTCGACGTAGAAGAAAGGGTACGGCAAAGACAGTGGCGTACCACGGAAATAGAGAAGTGATGAGACAGATGAATAAACAAGAGAACGAATGAACAATACGAGGTATAGGGCGGATGGAAAGCAGAATCAGGGAATGGGTGGGGTGAATATATAGGAAGAAGACAAAGGTGAAATGTAAAATATCCCAGTCTCTCTCTCCCAGAGAGAGAGAGAGAGAGAGCGAGAGAGAGAGCGATAGAGAGAGCGAGCGAGAGCGAGTGCGAGAGCGAGAGCGAGAGCGACAGCGAGAGCGAGTGCGAGAGCGAGAGCGAGAGCGAGAGCGAGAGCGAGAGCGAGAGCGAGAGCGAGAGCGACAGCGAGAGCGACAGCGAGGGAGAGAGCGAGAGCGAAAGTGATCCAGTTAAATGGACAGGAAAAGCGAACGGGTAAAGGCAAGACGGAGATTCAGACACGATTAGGATTGGGGAGAAATAGACTGAAATAAGAGGAATGAGTCAGAAGCACGGGGATAATGGGCAACGGTGGCACAATCTGACCCGAGGCGAGCTTATTGCAGGCCCACGTGATCGACCGGCACCTGCGGCGGACCCTTCCCTTCCCAGCCGGCGTCGCTCCTCCGGTGATAAAGCGGTAGCAGGTCAGTGCCGTGGTGTGGAGCGTGGAGTTGGGACCACCGGCGGGAGGGGCCCCCTCCCGCCGCTGATCTGCGAGAGTGGCGGCTGCTGACGTCATCCATCAGCTGATGGTGTCGGCGCCGCGGGCCCCACACCGCCGGACGACACCACCACACCGCCGTGCCGGGCGGCAGAACTCGGCGGACGCCCGCGGAAATGACGCCACACCGACCGATTCATTACGGCGGGGCAAAGCCGACTCGGGAAGGCCACCGGAGAGTGCCGCCAGCTGCTGGTGGAGATCACGTGACACGACTGGGACTGGGACCGTGGAGTGGCTGATCGCAGCCAAAGTTCGCGTGTTTCGGTGTTGCAAATGTCGCTTTTATGCCATTATTTCCAGTCCATAGGCCCCACGATACACCTCACCAACGCTGCACTGGTGTGGCATAGGCCACACCTGCCCCATGACATTATCCACCCATGACTGAGACTATGACACGGAAAGTTACAAAAGACTACACTGGTCCACGGAAGGAGGGGAAGGGCGCGCTAATCCCAGGCAGACTAAGCGAAAGAACACGACACTACGACAGACTGGATTAGACGGATATCTGGCCATTCAGCTATCGTAATTGAGAACGTGCTTGACAATGCAGCAGTGTATGCAATCCTACATATCGGTTCGATAAAATGCACTTGATCAAAGTCTCCGTGGCGGAGCACTGGTTTCTGCGCCCCAGTCCCGGCCGACGGGAACAGGTTAAACCCAAAATACAGCTTCTGCGCAATGTTTCGTCGTGTCCAGAGCGACCAGTAGCTGTAGCACCTGCTGTTCGCGCAGGTCAAACAGCTGCCGACTAGTGCGCTGCCAGAAGAACATCGGATTCTCTTACGACGCATCCAACTGCTAGTCCGCTCAGCGTCACCAACCTCTCCCGCCGATTGGTCGCGGGTGGGCTCGGCAATCACGCCAGTTGCGGGATTCGAACCCACAGCCGCTGTTGTGAGATTCGATGCTACGCGATCAAGAGCTCAACGCCCTACCGACTGAGCTATCGCTACCCAACCAGCACGTTCCCAACGCCTGCATTTTACGCTGCAACGCACCTGGAAAACATGCGCCGTGCACAATGCACCTACAGCCTAGTCGGCCGGTCCCGGCGGCGTTAATCAATACTGGCACGGAAGCATTCAAAGGACCGGTCGGTGAAGTCGGGCACCGTAAATAAAAGACCGCGGGGGACGGTGCACGGCGGTAGAAAACTGGCCACGGTCGGCTGACCCACACGAAGTGGTCATAATCAGACATTTGATCAGACTCACGATAGCTCGAATAGACATCACACGAAATATAGTTAGATTGGGAGAAGTCTGAATCATGGAAAGGTACGCAGGTACCTACAAAAAGTTGTCACGGATTGGAAGTACTAGGGGTTTTCAGACCATCCTTTTAATACAACGGTCCATGGATGAATATATTTCACCATGATTGAGGGGGGAGGCTATCTTGATGGGCCTACGGTCATGGGCGCACCCGATAATTTTACTAACGGATCTAAAGTGCCATGGTTGAACACTTTGATCGTTTGATTGATTATTTGGATTTAATGGTGCGCCGACCACAGGGTCATTTGGCCCCCATACATTTTTTTTTAATCGAAATCCGGATACTGTACATAGAAAGAAATGCTAGCTAATGTTTCACTGCTGAGTGTGGTGTTGTGGGGGGGGGGCAGCAGACTAGCTTTATCTTATGGGCGATCCATCGCTCTTCAATAATGCAAAATTTCACCATGGTACGATGTGGGCCAGCACCCATAATGGTTTTTGAAGTCACCAGCATTCATTTCATTACAGGTTCATTATACACGGAACACTCATGTAAGCAAGTGCAATGACGCAGCCATGGGGAGTGCAATTTCCCATGAGTGGATCTTCCTATTGAACGCTGCTACGCGCCAAAACTGTCTCCTTACACATTGCCTTTAACCCTTCAGAGCACAGTCACCGAGGAAATACCTCTCTGCAGGGGTATAGCTTTGCATGCTTTTGGGAGGCAATTGGTTCCCTGTTGGCTTTGCCTTCCAGATAACTTCAACTTTCAACATGGAACCCCGTTTGGTATGCCCCCGCCACAATCAATGTGGGTCCGTTTATTGGCTTCACGTATTGTGCCCTACCAATAATATTGAAGGGTATACAGCACTACACTGAGCATTATTAATAATATTGTCAGTGTAACCTTTGACCCAATGCACGTTACAACTAAATCAATAAATGCCAAAATGAACTGCATATTTTTATGGCTCTCCGGTGTCTCTTTCACTGTCGAAAAACACGTCATCGAAACATACAGTTAATATTGGCCTATTTCAGTAATAATAATAAGCATGAGGTCAAAAGTTATACTGTCAATACCCTCCCAATAATTTCCAAAAACCTACACGTACGCCTCGCTACCAGCCTTAAACGAGCATTGAGTACTTTAGAGTGAGACTCGTGCTGGGATTTCGAACCACAACGTTCGAGGTGGCTTCCTAATATCCGTAAAATAAAAAATACAACACTGCGTGACAGTCATTTAAGGCGGAAGCTGCCGACTAACCCGCCCCTAGCAACCAGCGGCCCAACTACTCGAACCCAGACAACGATGGGTTTCATGCATCGCGAGCGTCATCTTCAGGCGGCCACATAGCATCCCTCCCAACAATGCTGCTATCTATTGCGATTAGGCTAATTGATGAATGAGGGAAGCGCGTCTGGTAGAGATGTAGTCCCCCGGGAGATACCACCACCACCGACCAGCGACACCATAGAAGCGGGCTATTATCACTGTCCGGACCAACACCCAGGCCAGTCCCGCTGACCGGACCAACACCCATGTCAGTCCCGCTGACCGGACCAACACCCAGGCCAGTCCCACTGACCGGACCAACACCCAGGCCATTCCCACTGACCGGACCAACACCCAGGCCAGTCTGGTTCACCGGACCACCACCCAGGCCAGTCCCACTGACCGGACCAACACCCAGGCCAGTCTGGTTCACCGGACCACCACCCAGGTCAGTCCCGCTGCCCGGAGCGGGGCGGGGATGACCGAGTGGTTAAGGTGTTGGGCTCTGGGTAATAAGGGTCCCGAATTCAACACTCGCACCGCTCGGGACATTTCCGAATCTGCGGCCCACCGGCGAATCAGTGTGGGCGGCGGCATTAGCCGTGAATGTGCATAAAGTGCGTCGTGAATCACCCAATGAACAATAAATCAACACTGCCCGGAGCAGCGCCCGGACCAGTTCCGTTCACCAAGGCAATAGCCAGGATCATCGCCACTGACCGGATCAGCACCACTGACCAGAGCAGCAGCCAGGACCAGCGCTCCCGACCGGAGCAGTAGACGTTGATTGATTAGTTGGGTTTATTAGCGCGCCGACTACATGGTCATTTAGCGCCCATAACAAGTTAATTGTTCAAACTATTGCTATACTGCGTCCGCTGTACTGCACGTATCCATCCCAGTGCATCTTGATGTTAACACACCGGATAGACAGAGCCAAGTTTCACAGCAGATAGGAAGGTGAAGAGCTTTCCGGATTCAATCACCTGTGATTAATCGCCTAAAACTGCCAGGAGGGAGTGAGCCTGGTCACTCACGAAATGACGTCGACGCTCCAGGCAAGGCCTCGGGCATGAAATCAGAACGTGACGAGGCGCAACCGACAGGAGCAGCAGCTTAGAGATCCAGTAGCTAAGAGGCCAGATACCATTGCTACTGACGAGGGCGGCAGCCAGCATCAGCGTTACTGACGAGAGCAAAGCCAGGAGCAGCGCCACTGAACAGAGCAACAGCCAGGAGTAGCAGCCAACATCAGCGCTACTGACGAGAGCAGAGCCAGGAGCAGCGACACTGACGAGAGCAGCAGCCCGGAGCAGCAGCCAGGACCGGCGCTACTGACGAGAGCAGCAGGCAGGACCGGTACAACTGACCAGAGCAACGGCCCGGAGCAGCAGCCAGGACCGGCGCTACTGACGAGAGCAGCATCCCGGGGCAGCAGCCAGGACCGGCACCACTGACCAGAGCAGCATCCCGGGGCAGCAGCCAGGACCGGCGCTACCGACCGACTTGTGGCAGGCAGGCCGGCGTTCAGCTCGTATACGAGATACCAGCCAGAGGGGCAGAAGGCGTTATCCGATGCTCCAGAGTGCTGTACCGTGCTACCGAGTGCTACCCGTGCTACCGAGTGCTACCGAGTGCTACCCGTGCCGCCGAGTGCCGCCCGGTACCGGCGGTGAGCCGCGTGGCTCGCCGCCGCGCGTGCCAGCTGCGGGCTGGCGCCGTTCTGCGGCCGTCTGTAGCGGTGCGGCGGCGCGTGACCTGGCACTCGGCGGGTGGGTGGCTTCACAGGTCGCCAGTGGGTGGTCGGGGCTGCTGTCTGCAGCCATACGGCCCGCACCCACCCGGCAGTCGTACTGGGGACCTCATTAAATCCCTGAGTCGAAGGCGGGGGAGGGGAGGGGCGTTAGCATCTCGGACATCTCGGTTAGAATCTCGGAGGGGAGGGGCGTTAGCATCTCGGAGCATACCATCTCGGACCGTCGTCGACAAATTTCGAACCGTTTACGTTTTCCTAACCAAACCATCACTATTCTTAGTGTTCAATTTATAAATTTGGCTTAACAACTATTTTGCAACCATGTCAGGTTAGATCACGCTGACGCATTGTTTAGGTAATTTGCTAAGATGTCCACAGCTACCAGAACACAGAGGCTATGGCTTTCGCAGATGATCGAGCTATGCTCCTCCTCTCCCTCTCCTTTCTTCCTTCCTTCCTTCCTTCCTTCCTTCCTTCCTTCCTTCCTTCCTTCCTTCCTTCCTTCCTTCCCTCCCTCCCTCCCTCCCTCCCTCCCTCCCTTCCTCCCTTCCTTCCTTCCTTCCTTCCTTCCTTCCTTCCTTCCTTCCTTCCTTCCTTCCTTCCTTCCTTCCTTCCTTCCTTCCTTCCTTCCTTCCTTCCTTCCTTCCTTCCTTCCTTCCTTCCTTCCTTCCTTCCTTCCTTCCTTCCTTCCTTCCTTCCTTCCTTCCTTCCTTCCTTCCTTCCTTCCTTCCTTCCTTCCTTCCTTCCTTCCTTCCTTCCTTCCTTCCTTCCTTCCTTCCTTCCTTCCCTCCTTCCTTCCCTCCTTCCTTCCCTCCTTCCTTCCCTCCTTCCCTCCTTCTCTCTTTCTCTCTTTCTCTCTTTCTCTCTTTCTCTCTTTCTCTCTCTCTCTCTCTCTCTCTCTCTCTCTCTCTCTCTCTCTCTCTCTCTCTCTCTCTCTCTCTCTCTCTCTCTCTCTCTCTCTCTCTCTCTCTCTCTCTCTCTCTCTCTCTCTCTCTCTCTCTCTCTCTCTCTCTCTCTCTCTCTCTCTCTCTCTCTCTCTCTCTCTCTCTCTCTCTCTCTCTCTCTCTCTCTCTCTCTCTCTTTCTCTCTCTCTCTCTCTCTTTCTCTCTCTCTCTCTCTCTCCTCTTTTATCTCTCTCCTCTTTTATCTCTCTCCTCTGTTATATCTCTCTCTCAGTCTCCCTCTCTCATTTTTTCCTTCGCCTCTTCCCTCCTGTTTTTTTTCATTTCCGTTTGTAGGGCAACAAACTGTTATGCTACCTGTCTAGGCTGGCATGGCACAGCTCTCTCCCAAGGCGAGATAATTGTGAAGACAGTCTCCACAACATTTCGAAAAGATTCATCCCTCCCCTCATATATCTCGAGACAAGGGCATGCTTTTCTGTTTGTCGGCCCCACCAGCCTCAGATATTGTGAAAAAAGGGTGTCCCTTACACACCCATGTGTTCTGTCCAACTAAATAACTCGTGATCGCAATATATCATCGGACGAGGTAGAATACAGTGAAATTATTGATGTTTCCCTCAGAGACGAATTAATTGTATTGCCGCACTTTATTATGACGCTTTCATGCTGAGCTGCGAGTAAATCGTGATTCGACTATTTGGATCATATTACACTATTTCACTATATTTATATCACTACGGCATAGACCATAATTTACAACTGACTGACATCTGCGTCGACACCGCCGAAGTCCCTGGGCCCGAACCTCACCTGGATTTGGGTTTACGTTCGCTTGTGGTGCATTTTGTAGGCATGCACGATGCACCGTGGTCATCACGAGTGTTCTCAACATTTGCCGGTAGTTAAAAGACAGGCCACGCGCAAACGGTCACGGTCTTTCCCCTCTAGCTGGGAGATCGTTCCCAAACCCTGGAATTGCACCCCACCTGGAAATTGACGACCGTGACGATCTTGAGGACTGACCTCATGCGACGTAGATTTACCACAGATACCTCCTATTTGGCCCTAGAACTCGGACACCGTGGCTTTTTTCTGGTCAAACCGGAGCAGGACCAGAGGCATGCACCATCTGCTGTGGCGCAGTTCAGTTGTCCAGGTATGGCTGGCAATGCACCCCCACGTAAACTCAGGGATTTCAGTGGCCGAGGTTCGCTACTCAACAGTCCATCTGATTCGTGAATCAGCTCATGGATGGTCTTATTCAACAATGCACATATAATATGGTGTCACATTATGTATCACGGGTGGACAATGTAGTGTGACATATCACACCTACAACAACATTTATGTTGACAACACCAACTTTCCCTCAGTTTGAGGGAGATGTTTTATGAAATCGATTGGTGGGCCAAAACATGCATAGTTATGGAGCCTCAAGCAAGGAGGAGGGGAATCATATGGGGGTGGAGTTTGTGTCAGCAGTGAGGAAGCTATGGTGCCCGTACAACTATACAAACGACACCTCTGCCTCAAATTACACCATTGTGCTTAATTGACAGTAAACTTTCTTCCATTTTGCATCATAAGGTGCAAATTCCATCACCAAGTTTGACGGAAATATTTCACCTATGGCTATGGGCACGATGCATTGCCATTACTAGCATTTACTGGAATACCCTTTATGAGTTCGCTGCAATGCTTCCAGGCGCGATGCAGGCTGTATACTGGTTCTTATACATTTATTTATGTGTGATTGCGATGAAAATAACCCTAGTTTTTCACCCATTCCTTCTCATCATCCACGGCTCTCCTGCAGAATGCCGCAGTCAGCTTGTCAAATGCCACAGTGCTAATGCTGAACATTGGCTGTATTAATTAATGAGGGTCCCAGTCGGTTGGTAATTACACTTCAGCGTAATGGTCGGTGTTTTCCTACTGGACCCAATTAACGTCAGTTTGCATTTCCAAACGTACCAAAGAATGAGAAGCTGGCTGACAACAGGCCAACAGCCCGAGGGCAAATGTTCTTCCTTATCGCCCAGGTTGTTTGTGTTGTTCCGAAGCCATTAAATATATATGGTCAGGAACTTGGCTACAACAAACATGTCACGATTGCCGCGGGCGACCGCGTCCGCCGCAAACACGATGATTTCCGATACTGGAAGACGAGAAAATTACTTGGGCGTGCTTCTGTGACCAGGATACCGCACACGGGGCCCTCCATGTGGCCCAAACAAGGAGCAAACACTGTGACCAGGGTACCGCACACGGGGCCCTCTGTGTGGCCCGAACAAGGAACAAACGTGCGGTCGCATACGTGCGATAAGCACGCACTTAGTCTTTCGCGCGCACACGTTAATTGAGACCGGATTTTAGAACAGATTCAAGACGTTGCAGAATAAACGTCAGACGGCGTTCCACCCGGATCCCCGTGTCGCGAGAGCGTGTGGACGCTATTACCATTGCGTATTTGGTTCCCGTCTGTGTCCCGGAGTGGCGGCGGCTGTTGACTCGCCAATCTGCCATCACCGACGCCCGAATTAGCTGCCCGGATCAACACGGTGCCGATGTGGGACGGACGGCTGCCCACAGACCGACGGAGACGACACAGGGGAGACGGACTGAATAACGATCGGAGAAGACAGGAGATGAGCTGACGGACGGACAGAGAGGTCAGGTGAGACACAGGCGGACGGACAGAGGACAGGTGAGACACTGGCGGACGGACAGAGAGGTCAGGTGAGACACTGGCGGACGGACAGATAACAGGTGAGACACTGGCGGACGGACAGATAACAGGTGAGACACTGGCGGACGGACAGATAACAGGTGAGACACTGGCGGACGGACAGATAACAGGTGAGACACTGGCGGACGGACAGAGAGGTCAGGTGAGACACTGGCGGACGGACAGATAACAGGTGAGACACTGGCGGACGGACAGATAGGTGACGACACCACACACTCAAAACAGGTAACACTGGCGACGACAAGGTCAGGTAGACACTGGCGGACGGACAGACAGGCAGGCCCAAGATAACAGGTGAGACACTAGCGGACGGACAGATAACAGGTGAGACACTGGCGGACGGACAGAGATGTCAGGTGAGACACTGGCGGACGGACAGATAACAGGTGAGACACTGGCGGACGGACAGATAACAGGTGAGACACTGGCGGACGGACAGAGGACAGGTGAGACACTGGCGGACGGACAGAGAGGACAGGTGAGACACCGGCCGACGGACAGAGGTCATGTGTGACACTGGTGGACGGACGGAGTAAGGTGAGACACTGGCGGACGGACGGAGAAGACAGACCAGACACTGGCGGAAGGACAGAGAAGACAGACCAGATACTGGCGGACGGACAGAGAAGACAGACGAGACACCGGCGGACGGACAGAGGACAGGTGGGACACTGGCGGACGGACAGAGAGGAGAGGTGAGACACCGACGGACGGACAGAGAGGGAATGTGAGATACTGGAGGACGGGCGGAGATGGCAGGTGATATGCTGACGGACGGACGGACGGAGATGACAGGTGAGACGCTGGCGGAGAATATTAGGTCGGGTTAGACACTGGCGGACGGACAGAGAAGTCAGATAAGACACTGACGAACGGACGGTCATGGCGGAGGAAACACCGACGGACAGACATAAAGGGTACAGGAGACACCGGGAGATGGACGGAAAGGCCACAGATGCCAACGGAAGGGCTGGGGAGGGTGGTGCTCGATGGGCGCAGCAGTAAAACGAGACTCTAACAGATGGGTTGAGAGGAGGGGATGCTTACAGACTCGGGGAACGCTCATCTTCTGATTGTTGATGGAGACCTGCTGGCGGGGTGTTGCATAGCTGCATTATGCACATGTAGTAGATATGCCGGTGTGATGACATTCTTCAGCAGCCTGTGCATGCTACGCGACCCGACGCTCAGGCCACCAGAGCACGGCCTCAGCGGATACAAATTGACTGCTGGGGAAAGTAAACTTGTTTTTTTCCATGCCTTAGTCAAAATACTATTTACACCATTCCATGAACATTAAAATGTTTGCATAGATATGCGTGACAAAACATGCACGCTGTCGTTCATGCCGTTGGGACCGCGGCCATGACATACCCGCAGGGGCTATGCCCCCCCCCCCCCGTAGTTATGCTAAAACAATGGCGATCGAGGCTTGACGGGGGGGGGGAGGGTCGCAACACTGCTGGGGACATTGGCCACGCAGTTAACATGCCATCCAAGGCTGCGCACTAGATTGAGCCGAGGTCACTACCGCTGACCTGCCGAGCAGCCTACGGCCCAACTTAGTCAGGCTCACCGCAGACAGTGGCGCCACTCCCTCGTGGCGGCCGTCACGGGAAACTGAATGGGTTCATCGGAACATATTGGGTGCGTGCAGCTCCAGGTAGGAACGGGCGGATGGACGTGTCATGGCCACGTGGGTGTGTGCCGAGCGAAATGGTGCTCGGCAATTCATCAGCACCCCTTGATGGTTCCTAATGATTGCAGCTGGAAAATAATGAGTGGAGAATTGGCAACTGAATTGAGGACGTTTTGCATACTGAAGTGGCGCCACTCAGGCCTCCCACTCATCTGGTCCCATCTTAATATTAGGTGTGCTTCACAAAACTCAGAGGTGCCTAGGTACCCTGTAGTCCGTAATTTTATACACGTGTTACGGACGCAGGAAGTGCATCGTCCCGACGACATTTAGGTTCCAAGTTACATTTTCATTTTTAAGTGGTATCACTGACGTCTTCATGCCGAATCAAAGCATGTTACTTGAACGGAAAAGCTCTATGGTTTGAATAAAGTCTGAAAGCAATGGCGCCATGGCGAATCTATATTTCCATGTTTGTGCATAATTTATTCAGGCGTGGAACAAGCCGACTAAAGTATCGCCGTTTTAAAGGGCCTGCTTCTTTCATGCTCAACCAAGTTCCGGCTTGCCAAATTTCCATAATTGATTGACCGCGTGGGTCGGCAGTAGCCGGCTGAAATTATGTTCTGCCATTGGTTCTGATACGATAAAATGAAATATTGTACATACTCAATCATACTCAAATCATAAAAGCATACTCAAAATTGTTGGAAGAAAATATAAAAAATTGAAGAAAAAAATTAGTTCAATGGCAATATGAGCAGATCACAATTCCTAGCACAAATGGCACTCCGTACACTTCCATATGAAGCGCACTTCATGCATTCCTACCCATAATTTGGTTAATTCAAACTTGGATTCGTGGAAAAAATAGCACAGTTCAGCGGGTGTGACATTTCTTCATCCACAATAATATTTAACTCATTTGACTGCCCTAGATCTATTCACCAAAAAGCGAAAAATCAGTGGTCAGCGCATAAAAAGAAAGTCACAATCCTAGCTTCTTAGTTTAAACCGGGTTTGTTATCTTATAATTACCCGCTACATCGCTAACACGACTGGAGTCCAATTATGTTGCACCATGCCATTCCAAACAATTCCAATTTTGGAAGGGATACTCAGAAAAGAACTGTGCTAACGTGTTACCAAGCATCAACCAGGCATCAAGTACATCAATAATAATTTGTTGCAACATGGTCACATTTACCTTTTCTTGGCATTGTCAGCTATGTTCTAGACGAAGATACGATCGGAATTAAAGCTAGTTAAATGCATTATACATGTTTCTCATGCATGATCTTCATGCGACTCTCCCACTATCATCCAACAGACACTTTTGGTCGCAATGTTTATTATATTGCGAGTGAAGTATGTTTCCAACTAAGTCATTGTATTTGTAATGTTCCATTGAAGTCGGAATTACATAGACAGTAATTAGATTAAACTCTTAATTATAAAATGTCGTTGTAAGCTGCAATTTATTCCATGCATTTATTTATGCATGGTAACCTTAACTTATTTAAAAGATACGTTTCCCACACTTTGATCTTTATGACGGTGTAGACCGGTTAAATCCGACTAAATCCGGCACGTGACACAATCAAATTTTAGCCGGCCGAAACACCGACCCTGGACTCTGCACACTGTCCCTTCCAGCGGGCACGTGCGTAACGTGCCACAAGATGTCGCGACAGATATCGTGGTGGGAGATATGTCGGCACGGTTCCCAGGGGACGACAGAAGAATGGCTGGACTCATATCTTGCGCGTATCTGCAGCCAGATTTACTGATGGAGGGGAGGGGACAGCATTCCAGCCGTGGACTTCCCCACCCCACCCCAGATAGTCCCCACAACGGCGGATCCTGTACAACAGGTAGTCCCAGCTGTAGCACAGGTGCTGATGCACCAGATACCCCAAGTATGCCAGAGGTTCCGATTGTACCAGAAGTCCTGGGTGCAACAAAAGTCCGCATAGTACCAAACAGGGTTGAAAAAAATAGTCTGTTATGGATTTTTGACATCCAGAACATTACCTTCTCCAGAAAATTATCCTCTCATTTGTCTATTTTAGAGGCTGGATGGTACTGTTCGACAATGAACTGCTCTGTGATAAAGTAAGTGCTACCAGCTGCTCTGTGAAGATTTCAAGAAAAACGTCCTCTCCGTACTCGATTACCCCGAAATTATCCGCTCTACATCCAGGATTATGAAGCACAAATCCAGCCACGGTACCACATACCCGGAAAGTACAGAAGGCAGCAGAAGTCCGGACAGCACCACAGACTAAAACCAAGCCAAATGTCCAGACAATGCCAGAGTTCCGAACTGCACCTGTCCATCAGTGGTTCGGACAGCGGCACGCTGTTCCAACTGGAACGTATCCTAAGACCAACTGCATCGAACCGGCCGTCGACCGCAGTACCCCGGCCAGCGGTATTGCGCTTCAGGACAGGCTGCCCGTCACATCAATATTCCAAATGAACCGAGCCCTTTATGACGGGCCGCCGACCATCTATCGCCGCGCGGCCGACCTATTGGAAATGCTCCGCACCGGTACACGGTGGCCGCCGCCACGGTGGACGTGCGTTTTCGGGGCACGCCCGGCTGGTGCGGCAGCTCCGGCAGCTCCGGCAGACGTGGCGGCACGTGCCACGTGACACGCGACGTGCAGCAGCGTCAGGCAGCTGCCGGTTGCTGCCTCTGCACCGCCTGTTTATGCAGCCAGCACTGCTGGCACGGGGAAGAGTGGCGGCGGCCGTCCGGGCAGCCGCCGCCGCCGCCGCCGCCAGGTACCCGCAATCAATACGCGCCGGACAGCGAGGCCAGCGGCCGGATGACGCTGCCGGCGGCACGCCGACACTCCTTCACTTCGTCCATGGCCAAGCCGGCGCACCTGTGTACGCCGCGCCGACCGATGGAAGATTCGCTGGCGGACGGAGCCACTGGACCACCACGGAGGCCAGATACGGCCAGGAGGTGCTGACCTCCCTACGGAGCCGCTGGACGACGCGCGGCTGGACCGCCACGGAGGCCAAATACGGCCAGGAGGTGCTGACCTCCCTACGGAGCCGCTGGACGACGCGCGGCTGGACCGCCACGGAGGCGAGATACGGCCAGGAGGTGCTGACCTCCCTACGGAGCCGCTGGACGACGCGCGGCTGGACCGCTACGGAGGCCAGATACGGCCAGGAGGTGCTGACCTCCCTACGGAGCCGCTGGACGACGCGCGGCTGGACCGCCACGGAGGCCAGATACGGCCAGGAGGTGCTGACCTCCCTACGGAGCCGCTGGACGACGCGCGGCTGGACCGCCACGGAGGCGAGATACGGCCAGGAGGTGCTGACCTCCCTACGGAGCCGCTGGACGACGCGCGGCTGGACCGCCACGGAGGCCAAATACGGCCAGGAGGTGCTGACCTCCCTACGGAGCCGCTGGACGACGCGCGGCTGGACCGCCACGGAGGCCAGATACGGCCAGGAGGTGCTGACCTCCCTACGGAGCCGCTGGACGACGCGCGGCTGGACCGCCACGGAGGCCAGATACGGCCAGGAGGTGCTGACCTCCCTACGGAGCCGCTGGACGACGCGCGGCTGGACCGCCACGGAGGCGAGATACGGCCAGGAGGTGCTGACCTCCCTACGGAGCCGCTGGACGACGCGCGGCTGGACCGCCACGAAGGCCAGATACGGCCAGGAGGTGCTGACCTCCCTACGGAGCCGCTGGACGACGCGCGGCTGGACCGCCACGGAGGCCAGATACGGCCAGGAGGTGCTGACCTCCCTACGGGCTGGACGACGCGCGCTGGACCGCCACGGAGGCCAAATACGGCCAGGAGGTGCTGACCTCCCTACGGAGCCGCTGGACGACGCGCGGCTGGACCGTCACGGAGGCCAGATACGGCCAGGAGGTGCTGACCCCCAACGGAGCCGCTAGACGACGCGCGGCTGGACCGTCAGGAGGCCAGATACGGCCAGGAGGTGCTGACCCCCTACGGAGCCGCTGGACGACGCGCGGCTGGACCGCCACGGAGGCCAAATACGGCCAGGAGGTGCTGACCTCCCTACGGAGCCCTGGACGACGCGCGGCTGAACCGCCACGGAGGCCAGATACGGCCAGGAGGTGCTGACCCCCTACGGAGCCGCTGGACGACGCGCGGCTGGACCGCCACGGAGGCCAGATACGGCCAGGAGGTGCTGACCTCCTACGGAGCCGCTGGACGACGCGCGGCTGGACCGCCACGGAGGCCAGATACGGCCAGGAGGTGCTGACCTCCCTACGGAGCCGCTGGACGACGCGTGGCTGGACCGCACGGAGGCCAGATACGGCCAGGAGGTGCTGACCTCCCTACGGAGCCGCTGGACGACGCGCGGCTGGACCGCCACGGAGGCCAGATACGGCCAGGAGGTGCTGACCTCCCTACGGAGCCGCTGGACGACGCGCGGCTGGACCGCCACGGAGGCCAGATACGGCCAGGAGGTGCTGACCTCCCAACGACTATAGTAGATACATCTGCTGACCGATGCACAGCATGAGAGGGAACAGGGCGCTTCCAAATCGAAGCCTGAACATCACAACCGGTGAAGGTGAAAGGCGAGTGGGTGAATTGACCAGTGCCCGTATGGTGGTGGGGGCTTGGAGACTCTTCGAATATCACAGCCATTACGCGGTGACCCGGCGCTCATATCAACATTTTAGCATGTCCTATGCATGTTTTGGAAACTTCATTCCACATAGTACTATATGGTAATCAAAATCGACCAGGCTGGAAGTACTATCTCCGTACCGTGAGAAGATCAAACGCGTACATGCAACGACCACAGGATCATCAATAAATGAGCGACCAAGGGCCCTCTCCCAAGATCAGCCTGTGAATGGAGACAACTGCTCCGAGACGGGCTAATCTATCAGACAAGTTAGTCGACACACATTCAACTTAAACGTTCATCCGACTGTTCTTTCATTCATTCACAGGCGCGAACATCAATCAGGGAGCCGATTACAGCGAGACTAGAAGAGCCATATCAGCGCCGAGTCGCTCAGACCGGTGATCTAGACCGATGTTGAACGTGTTCCGACGGATGGGTGGGGGGAGGGGCGGGGCAGACGGACTTTCTGGAAAGGCGGACAGAGACGCACGGGATGTAGGCCGATGTACTTCGTACACTGGACACAGCGGCGACTACCGTAGATCGTAGATTTGGGGGGTCCGACGGTCCACAGAGCAACGATAGCGACTGTGACGTCGGGTCGGGTCGGGTCGGGTCGGGTCGAGTCGGGTCAGGTCAGCGCGTGCATGGCTCGTCGCCGTCGGCGACACCGGGTTGGAGCATAGCTCACGTCACTTCGTTAGTTAGATATTTGGGCTTTCGGGCGCATTGACCATGTTGATCATATGGCTAAGGCTCACGAAATGGTCACCATTTACATAAATTGGTGTCTTTTGCTCAGCAAATCTACACTTTGGTCAAAACATTTCAGAAACCTGTACAAATGGATAGAGCTCATCAAGACGGATTTAGGACACTATACTTTTGTATATGTGGGATCATTATTTATGTGAGTAATTTGACGGCAAAGTTTGAAAAATGCCCAAAAATTGCCTTTTTCGATGTCCAATTTCAGAATTCATTTGAATAAAGCTGCTTTGATCCTATTTTAATGATTGTTATGCGAAATGTATCTTTTTACAATCATATAGACACATGTGGGTTCCGTATGAGGGATTCCATGCAATTATACGACCATCGCTGTTTTTTGGTACCTTCGAATAAGATGTCCAATCGAACCAAAGGTTTATACGTCAGATATACATCTAGAATTTCATGGGGAAAATGTATTATGCCTTCTGACCATAACACACTAATTATTTAGCGAAACTATATTTTTACACATTTCTATCAAGAAATTTGATATCAATGGACCCTAAAAGGTTCCAGCCCCAAAAGCCTCACACAGAAATGACCGTCACCGTTAATGAAAATTTATACGTCAGACGCATATCTCAGAAACTAAATAAAATACATGTTAACCATAATTATACCCCAAAGCTGACATGGTTTGAATACGATATGATCAATCAGATCAAGTATAAATTAGGAATTACCATAGCTATAGGCCTTTGACTGCGCCGTGCGATATATACGTCAGATTTATACGTCAGATTTATACGTCAGATTTCTGACAGCTTGCAGCGGGATCCAGACGCCCGGTGTTATAGCGGGCGTATGTTTTACCTTCCCCGCGATCGGAGATCCCGTAGTCCCGTAGCCAGACAGGGGTGTTAGGGGTTGGGGGAGGGGGTGGGGAAACCCATAATTTACGTAGTGGATCGACCGGCTACCGGGGAGGTGGGCTGGGAGCGGTACTTTTCAGTGCCTGCCACCGTACAGATCTCGACTGTCGACCGACGGCCCGGGGGGCGGAGGCAGGGGCGGATCCAGAAGCTCATCTTGGTTTTTTTGGGGAAATTGTCTGGGGGGCAAAATTCTCCGATCTTGACAAACTCATCGGATTTGAATAGCTTGCGATGTAAGGCGTCGTTTAAACAATTTTATAATAAAATATGCTTGGATTACGAACACATCACTTGAATCCAATTTTTTGCCAAAATCGCCATCTTGGGTGTGGGTGACCGGCCCACGCGCCCCTTCCCCCTGCTTCTGCCACTGAGGGGGCGTGTGATGTTATTTCGAGTTCGAGTTATTTCGAGAGTGGGCACGGCAAATGGAGTGGGTGGTACCGTCAAGCGTTCGGCCGACCTGGCGGTGAAGAAGAACCAAGAGCTGATCAAGTCGGCCAAAGACTTCTTCAACTGGGGCAGGAAGCAGGAGCCAACGGTGACGTACCTGCTCGTCACCCCGGAGGAGGTGACGCGGGCTGCGGAGGAGCTGGAGGCGATGGGAAAGCTCCCTGTCCCTGGCACTATGAAAGTGCACTCGGTTATCCCACGAGGAGACGAACTGTATGTACACCAGGGAGACCTCCTGCTTTGTGTGCTGCTGGTCGGGGATGACCTTCCACCCGCAGTGCGAAGGGTGGACAGCCCACGCTGCATGCAAGTAACAGCAGCCAGTCCCCACTGCCGAGCCAGCGCCACAGGCCGAGGAGGAGGCCGACCTCGCCGACCCTGCCGACCCCCCGCCGTCGCACCACTCCCCAACGAGGGTATCGTACCTGCTGGGGCCAGCGCTACCGACCCCTCTAACCCCAGCGACTCTCTCCCACAGCCCACGAGCCAGCCCGAACCGGGCATGTTCGACTTTATATGATGCCTTAAATACATGGAAAAGTGAAATACATTGAAAAGTGAGTGAAGTGAAATTTTCGCTTTTGGTGTGTCCATCCTGTAGCTGGTGTTACGCCGGTGTTTATACGATTTTTGACTCGAAATGCATCAGGTGTTTTGGACCATATTCTTTTCGAAAAAAAAATGTTTTCAATTTTTTAAAGAAAATTGATTTTTTTAAATTTTGGATTGTCAAATTTTTAGGTGTCATATATTTTCTTGGCAACATCGGAAACTTCGTTATCTACAATTCAGCTGATTTGTACCAAAAGAATCGGAGTTATAGGGGCCAAATGCCCCAGAGCCGTAAACACCGACTTTCCCCATTTTCCGTTCCCTGACTGCGCCCCTGCCAAATTTTTCGCTTTTGGGGCATCCATCGTGTAGTTTAGACCACGATGGTTCGTTTGAGCCCACTCTGGAGTCTCTAGGGCAAGCGGATGCCGAGATCGTATAGGGGCAGATTCTGCCCCTCCCCTCTGCCCAGCAACTTACCGTATACCTGCGGACAGCCAGCAACGAATAGGGTTAATTCGAAGGCCTGCCATGCAAAAACTAAAATAGATTAGATCACACCGTTTTTTGTGCATGAACTACCAACAACTAAACTGCACGAAACAAGCCTAAAATAAGCTCCAGCTGAATTTTTACTTTTGGGAATTTTCCAACCCTACTGGTGACCATGTCGTGAGCCTTAGCCATATAGCCTCACGTCACTTCGAAGACAATGCTGGACCGGCACAGATTCGTGCACCTCGGCTGAAGCTAGAGGTGCCAGCATAGCTGGTACGACAAATTCCACCGTTCACTTCTCCAGAACGGGAGCGCACCTCCATTATAAATCAGCTGTGTTCAGTTGAGCTGGAATTTCCACCGATTGCGCACTATATATGGCACCAACTTTGGCGGGGTCCCGGTGAAATGGCTTACTTTATTCCCGGTGAAATAGCTTCACTCTACCCGGACCGTGACATCAAGGGAAAAAGTTTAATACGATGCTGTCAGAAAGTGATATTGAAATTCTACAGAAAGAGCTGATTGGATATGATCGCAAAGCTCAACCAACGACCCAATACCATCGGCGCAAGATTGCCTCAAGGCAGTCAACAATCGCTGGAACGGCAACGAAATGGCAGAACGGCTCAAGCAAACACGCCACCACAAGCTCCGACTGGAATGCTCGGCGATCATCGCGTCCGTTCACATCAACCCTGCCAGTAAGTAGATCATTCTACGTTCCTATCCACAGAAATGGTTCATGGAGCGAGCGGAAAAACAGACACGTCGTCCAGCTTCACCTACTGACGTGTGACTTAAAGTTGGCATCACGTCAACTTAATAAGGCTAGGCAGCGCAACAGCTGATTGTACTATCCTACCAGCGGATACAATTGGGTACATATATATATATATATATATATATATATATATATATATATATATATATATATATATATATATATATATGTATATATATATATGAATATATATCGGATCATAGAATCAAATTATAAGATCCAGGAGATATCCTGTTCTATTCGCCAACTTCCTATCTTTCCACGACAGCCGACTGCCTCCCATATGGATCGAACGTTTCTAAAATGATTGGCGTGCGGCGAGAGGGGAGGGTGGGGCGAGGGGCTCAACCTGTTTCAAGCTCAGTTCGACACAGCTTACGCCCGTAGTCCTAATCGTTCAGGTGGAAATAGTTGGTAGGGGAGGCTCGAGCTCCCGATGCACGGGCCGCTCCACCCATGGCTCCCCTCGCCGACGACAGCTAATTAACTCGGCACGACAGCTGACTGGCTGACTGTGTCAGTCGGCTGCCCAACCATATTGGCTCCCTCCTGGAGTATGATTATGTATGTTGAAATCTTGAATTTGGAGACGATAATTGTGTTTGACAGAGAAATTCTGAATACTTGTTTTCGCTGTTCTCATTTAGCAATTCCTTCTTGTACCTCCGGACTTTGGAGCAATGAATTGATTTATCAGCTAAGAAAGAAAGAAGGAAGGAAGGAAGGAAGGAAGGAAGGAAGGAAGGAAGGAAGGAAGGAAGGAATAGCATCAGGAATCAATCCAAGAACGGGCACGGTAACACTAGTTTTCTTCAAGAACTACACAATATAGCATTACGGCAGTGAAAGTCGTGAGAAGCTGGAGTACCCAGAAGTTAGAAGAATGCTATCAAAGAGCAGTAAGTTTGCACCATTTCATTCTCAAACAGCAGCATTCGACATTTGAACAAGGCAAGAGAGGATGTTTTGCATAGAGGACACAGTTATAGATAACGAACCTAGGACACCGTCCTTTTCTGTCCTGTTTCCACCAAGTCAGCTGATTGTCCCACATTGTCAGCTGACTGTAGGACAGCGCGACTGCGACCATCACCTATGGGTGCAGGAGCAGCTAAACAAAACTGGGGTGGGAGCAAGCCCATTTTAGGCCAATTATTTCCAGCCAACACCATAGGGTTCATGTTTAAGATCGGATAAAAATATGGGGCGGGGTATGTCACACCCACCCCTCCCCAGAGAATACATCCATGCAATCGTTTGCCGCCAATCAGTCGCCAGAGCGCCACAACTGGCTCGTGAACACAAACAGCGAAACAGCTCCAAGATATACATCGGGGCACGCCGGGGGCGACGGCGAGGCCACCAAAAACACTTCTCCACCACCAAAAACACTCCCGCACCACCAAAAACACTCATCCGCCAGCGACAGCAGTCGCCGGGCGCGCCATAACTCGCGCGCGCCGGCGGGCCGCCGCCGACCTGCCGCTCGTTTGGCGGGATGAGGCTGCCGACCGAGGCGACCGCAAAAACACCTGCCCCGGCGGCTTCGCCGGATCCAACACAAACTCATCTGGCGCGGTAATGGCGCGACAGTGCCGAAAATGGCGCCCAGGCCGAGCTGCGGCCGAGTCGCTCAGCGTCTGCCCGGAACTGCCCGGAAATCGCAAGCAGTCACGGAAAGGTGGCCAGGCTTCGCGGAGAGATAGTGAGGCTTCGCGGAGAGATAGCGAGTCAGTGCAGGACTACGAGCGTGTTGTAAGTCAGTCGTTCAGTCTCCACTGGCTCGGGGGCCGATCTCAGCCGAACCGACTTCGGTCAGAAAATAACAGATGAAACGCTGTGCGGCGGCCAGAACAACATAACACAGCTCGATGATGACACAAACCAGCACTTTGGGGTGACCAGCCAGCCAGCCGGCCAGCCTGAAGCTTCTGACCTGCAGGGACCATGGTGTATGGACATCGTCTCTGGTCACATTCTACTCGTAGGTCCATGCACAGAGGGGAGCTGCTGACAACGGCCAGTCATTACGACGCACTTGGACGTCTTCTGCAGAGCTCTGCAGAGGTAGATGATCGATGTGCCAATTTGAGGTCTGCTCCACCTGAGTCATGGTGTAGTGACGGGAACGCGACCGACCGATCGACCGACCGGCTCATCCTAGGTTACCTACGCCCGTCCTGAAGATGTACATCGGTTTGCAGGCCGTCAGAAAACAACCAGAAATATTTCGTTTTACCATCTAGGCTTTACACCAGCTTCACATTCAGCATCCAGCCGCACACATTCGATACTCGGTGGAAATACCTTCGGCTGCACTCGCAGTTCGAATGGAAATACATGTCGAGAACAAGTTCCAAATCGTACGACATCCCGACGCCGGTCCCAGATCATACATGACAAGCACGTGATTTCCCCATAGGGAAACCCTGCAACAAGCACGGGGAAAATGAGCCCGGGCTGTGCTGCACACCTTCACCACCCGGTGTCGCCAGCTGGATCGACCTGCTTCGCATCAACTAGCAGCCATCCAGAGGCCGCAACAAGTCCGCCGAGTTCGGCAGCATCGCGCCATAATCGGACCGACACGAGCGGAAATTGAGCGATGGCCGCCGAGTGGTCGGACCAGGTCGCCGCTGTCCGGCAGCGTTCGGCAGCAGCGCGCTGCACGGTCAGTGAGTGCGGCTCGCCAGCTCTGCGCAACCCACCTATGGAGGCCGAACGTCCGATGTATTGACGAGGTTGGATGGGGAGGGAGTGGGAGAGGGCGGGGTGATCCAACCGCGCCGTCTTCCGCCCCCACTCGTGGCAAAACACCCATCGCCCAGCACGCAGTCGGCGCTGAAAGAGCCGAGCCGCGCGCACACCGCCGACACCAATGCTCTCTCTTCCTCTCTGACCGGCAGAGCGGTGCACGTGCGTGCACGACGCACGCACGTGGTTCGGCCGTCGCCGGACATGCGACCGCTGCACGCACGGGTCGCTTTCGACGGCGACCGGCCGCGCGGCGGCTCGTCCGCTCGCGTGCCGGCCAACCGAGGCCCACCGGCCGGCGGACGTGCGGCCGCCCAGTCAGGCCGGCCGCCTTTCGCAACCGTCGACGCGCGCAGGGAATGCCGAGCCATGGTCGGCGCGATGTGCACGTGATAGATCAGAGCGTGGGCGGGCATACCGCCCAGCCGAGGGCACTGCGCGCCGCCCGCCGACAGTCGCCGCCGCTCAGTAAACCTGTCCTGTAGCCGAGCGGCATGGGCTGGTGCGAGGCGCGGCAGGTGCGTCATCTGACCGCTCGGTGCTGCTCCAAAGGCAGCTGTCGAGCCTGTTCATGCACCACTGTTAAATCCGCTCCACATTCAGCCCCTAAATATGTTGCATATACGGCTCAACTCTGTTCGATAACCGGAAGAACTTTGTTTTTCATCGTGGATGCTCACCGGCGGAATCACTTATAACTTTAGCAATCATGACTTGCTAAGAGGGATGGGTGAAGTGGCTGGCTGGCTGGCTGGCTGGCTGGCTGGCTGGCTGGCTGGCTGGCTGGCTGGCTGGCTGGCTGGCTGGCTGGCTGGCTGGCTGGCTGGCTGGCTGGCTGGCTGGCTGGCTGGCTGGCTGGCTGGCTGGCTGGCTGGCTGGCTGGCTGGCTGGCTGGCTGGCTGGCTGGCTGGCTGGCTGGCTGGCTGGCTGGCTGGCTGGCTGGCTGGCTGGCTGGCTGGCTGGCTGGCTGGCTGGCTGGCTGGCTGGCTGGCTGGCTGGCTGGCTGGCTGGCTGGCTGGCTGGCTGGCTGGCTGGCTGGCTGGCTGGCTGGCTGGCTGGCTGGCTGGCTGGCTGGCTGGCTGGCTGGCTGGCTGGCTGGCTGGCTGGCTGGCTGGCTGGCTGGCTGGCTGGCTGGCTGGCTGGCTGGCTGGCTGGCTGGCTGGCTGGCTGGCTGGCTGGCTGGCTGGCTGGCTGGCTGGCTGGCTGGCTGGCTGGCTGGCTGGCTGGCTGGCTGGCTGGCTGGCTGGCTGGCTGGCTGGCTGGCTGGCTGGCTGGCTGGCTGGCTGGCTGGCTGGCTGGCTGGCTGGCTGGCTGGCTGGCTGGCTGGCTGGCTGGCTGGCTGGCTGGCTGGCTGGCTGGCTGGCTGGCTGGCTGGCTGGCTGGCTGGCTGGCTGGCTGGCTGGCTGGCTGGCTGGCTGGCTGGCTGGCTGGCTGGCTGGCTGGCTGGCTGGCTGGCTGGCTGGCTGGCTGGCTGGCTGGCTGGCTGGCTGGCTGGCTGGCTGGCTGGCTGGCTGGCTGGCTGGCTGGCTGGCTGGCTGGCTGGCTTGGCTGGCTGGCTGGCTGGCTGGCTGGCTGGCTGGCTGGTTAGCTGGGCTGGGCTGGTTAGCTGGGCTGGGCTGGTTAGCTGGGCTGGGCTGGTTAGCTGGGCGGGCTGGCTAGCTGTTCGGTCGGCCGGTTCGTTGAGTTTTAGGGTGCGTGTTTAGGGTGCCACTTTCAGGCACGGCAATCCATTTATTACGGGAAAGTTGGGAATGCACTGCGGAAGTTTGAGATCCCAGGTTTGGGATGCACTTGTATCACAAGAAGTCTCTCCAATTCCACGCATGTCTGTATCTACCCGTAACTTTATCCCCACACCAGGGTTGGATTTCCATTTTGTATTCCTTGATGAGGAGAGGAAAATGTTTGGATGATCGAATAAGGAGAGGACATGTTTCTTCAAACATGTGACACCAAAATCTCAGCTTGCACTTTTCAGTGCATCTTGAGAACTCAATCACAGAGCAGATCATTGTTAAACAGTACCATTCATCAACAAAATAAAAAATGAGAGGGTAACTTTTTGGAGAGGATAATGTTCTGGATGGCAAAAAACAGGAACAGCCTGTTTCCTTAACCCTGACAGGGACACCCATCCGTTACGTACTTCGCTCCCAGCATAGGCGCAACACCACACGTGGCACGTCACGTCACGCGCGTGACGTCTCGTGCAGGCTTAGCCATGTCGTGCCGTTGAACTCGAGACCTGAGCACGCCTCGTCCCCGCACTGCAGGCCGGCCGGCCGACCGACCGACATCACCCAGACGCCATCAACTGCCGTGACGCCATTTGACGACACTACCGCAGCCTTCGCGAGTCGACCAGTGTCAGTGTCAGTGTCTGTGTCGTTCACTGTCAGCGGCGGCGTAGGAGCGCTTGTCAAGTTCGGAAGGGGGTGGGGAATGCAATCCAACGTGGACTTCAGAAAGATGACTGAGGGAGGAGGTTGGATTTTTAAATTGCTTGGGACAATAGCCTACTATTTTCTTCACATGAAACGCTTACGTTCCACTGCCCTGCTAAGCCGTACACAAACACCAGTGCCAGTGTCAGTACCGGATCCCGGAATCGAGCATGGAAGGAAAGCGGTGCAGAAAGTTTCGTGGCTGGGTTGGCATCACCATCAGCTTCAGAGTTGGAGGTGGGTGTAGAGTACACAGTGTACAGTGTACACCCGAACCTTCTGCTGGCCCGTCCTCCGCAGCTGCCACACCTCTCAGCGCCAGCGGTGCCGGAGGCAGTCTTCTGCACCGCCACTGCGAGACGCCACGTGGAGGGACAGGCGTGACACAAAAGAGCGCAGCCAGCACCGCGCTGGTATGCGGCGAGGCGAGAGGAAAGCATGTCGGGAAGGCACTCCTGGGAGTTCACGGGCAACGAGTGACATGCCTCGCACAGCACGCCTGGGACGTTATGTGGGGCGGGATGATACGTCAAGCGAAGGCATCCCGATGGTCAGAACGGGTCGGTGGGACCACAGGCGACGGTGAGGCAGCCCGTGACGCCCGGACACGGCGGCACGTCCTGACAGTGGGGCACGTCTTGACAGTGGGGCACGTCCTGACAGTGGGACACGTCCTGACAGTGGGACACGTCCTGACGGCGGGGCACGTCCTGACAGCGACACCGTCCTGACAGCGCACTATCCTGATAGCGGGACACGTCCTGACAGCGGGGCACGTCCTGACAGTGGGACACGTCCTGACAGTGGGACACGTCCTGACAGTGGGACACGTCCTGACGGCGGGGCACGTCCTGACGGCGGGGCACGTCCTGACAGCGACACTATCCTGACAGTAGGGCACGCCCTGACGGCGGGGCAGGTCCTGACAGCGACACTATCCTGACAGTGGGGCACGTCCTGACGGCGGGGCACGTCCTGACAGCGACACTATCCTGACAGTGGGGCACGTCTGACAGCGACACTATCCTGACAGTGGGGCACGTCCTGACGGCGGGGCACGTCCTGACGGCGGGCGCCTACCGCGACACTATCCTGACAGTAGGGCACGTCCTGACGGCGACTCCTACCCAGCGACACTATCCTGACAGTGGGGCACGTCCTGACAGCGACACTATCCTGACGCGGGGCCGGCCTGACAGTGGGGCACGTCCTGACGGCGGGGCACGTCCTGACAGCGACACCGTCCTGACAGTAGGGCACGCCCTGACATCGGCACGCCTTGACAGCGGACCGACCTGACCAAGCCAGCCACAGACATGGTCGCGCGGCGCGCGGAGGCGCGCGGGACCGGCCTGACCTGTACCGGTCTGAACACCACCCATTGCCGAGCAGCACAATGCCGACCGAGCCGGGCAGGGCCGGCCAGCCTCGACAGTCCGTGAGTGCCGCTCCACTGTACAGCTCCCTGGGCCCGACCGGCGGTTGAAGTATTGGCTGGCGTCGCACAAAGCGGCCGGCCGGCCCGGGCCTCGTCATGGCAGGTAATCGGGACAGGTGTACCGTTCCGGGTGACGGCTGAACTGGCACCGCCGTTGGGCCCGGCCCGGTTGGCCTCACTGTCAGCCGGCTGATCGGCCTTCAATGTGTATCGGCGGTTGAGGTGGCTTAAGTCGCCTGACGAGCCACAAGCCACCTGACAACAGGCCTGTGTCGATAATGACTGGTCTGCCGTTCTCTGATGCTGTTCAAGCTGCTACAGTGTCCGATCTCAGGCAGCAGTCCTTTGTTAAGGCAGGGAACGAAAAGAAATTCCACACTTTAAATAACTGCTTTAGTGCCACTTTTACGAATACGTCGGCTATAGTAAGAGCCGGTCCCGTTTCCACTTTCGAGTCTTTTGATGAACGGTCCCCGATCTGAGGGAACTGCGGCGTCACCGTGTCGAACGGCAGCCGTCAGGTGTGCGGCGCGACAATGATGGCGAGCCGCCACGTCGCCCCGTCTCGACGTGTCCCGTCCGCCCAGACGGCCACATTGCCCACCCAGCCGGCCACGTTGTCCACCCAGACGGCCACGTTGTCCGCCCAGACGGCCACATTGTCCGCCCAGACGGCCACATTGCCCGCCCAGACGGCCACGTTGTCCACCCAGCCGGCTACATTGCCCGCCCAGACGGCCACATTGTCCACCCAGACGGCCACGTTGTCCACCCAGCCGGCCACGTTGTCCACCCAGCCGGCCACATTGTCCACCCAGACGGCCACATTGTCCACCCAGCCGGCCACGTTGTCCACCCAGACGGCCACGTTGTCCACCCAGCCGGCCACATTGTCCACCCAGCCGGCCACATTGTCCACCCAGACGGCCACGTTGTCCGCCCAGACGGCCACATTGTCCACCCAGCCGGCCACGTTGTCCGCCCAGACGGCCACATTGCCCGCCCAGCCGGCCACGTTGTCCGCCCAGACGGCCACGTTGTCCACCCAGACGGCCACGTTGTCCGCCCAGACGGCCACGTTGTCCGCCCAGACGGCCACGTTGTCCGCCCAGACGGCCACATTGTCCACCCAGCCGGCCACATTGTCCACCCAGACGGCCACATTGCCCGCCCAGCCGGCCACGTTGTCCGCCCAGACGGCCACGTTGTCCGCCCAGACGGCCACGTTGTCCGCCCAACCGGCCACGTTGTCCGCCCAGACGGCCACGTTGCCCACCCAGCCGGCCACGTTGTCCGCCCAGACGGCCACGTTGTCCGCCCAGACGGCCACATTGTCCACCCAGCCGGCCAGATTGTCCGCCCAAACGGCTACGGTGTCCGCCCAGACAGCCTCGTTGTCCGCCCAGACGGCCATGCTGCCCTCCCGGTCTCGTTGTACCCGTGACCAGCCGTCCAAATGTCCGCCCAGACGGCCACGCTGTCCGCCCAGACGGTCACGTTGTCCGCCCAGACGGTCGCGTTGTCCGCCCAGACGGCCACGTTGTCCGCCCGGTCACGACTTCAGTGTCGTTCGCTCCGTCATGACGTTGCCAAGGCCGAGCGACGCAAAAACCGGCCCGACCGGCGGCCCATCGACGCGCGTAGAGCCAGCTCGCTTCACACCGGGAGCCTACCGGCGTGCCAAGGACCGTGCCAAGGACTGTGTCAAGCGCACGCTGTGCTGAACAGTGCCACTTCAGGGCGGACAGTTTGGCTCTGAGTTGAAGTCGAATCGAACGGAACGGATCCACCCTGTGTAACGGGCACAAGGTCGCCAAGTCAATGGAATGGCTTACCCTTATATGTCCCTTTTTCTCCACCCAATCTGGCCAGGGCTGTCTGTCAGCAGTAGGGTGTGATTCACACCATTTGAATGCCAGTGTGGAGCCCTGTTGGCCAGCTGGGCCGAGTGGCCGATGGGAGGCATGCACGTGTGTTCTCACAAGATGATTACAAACAGGACATGACATGACGGGGTGACACGAGCCAATGTTTTCGCAGCTCCTTGACAAACTATCTTGCATGACCGCGGACATATCCGTCATTGCTGGGCTCCGGGGCTGAGTTATGATATTTATAATTGGCCTGCCGCGTTGGCGATCCACCTTAGACTTGAAGACGGAACGGATCCTCCTGACCGTCACGACCGTCGTCGCACTGGTTAACAACCACATAACTGTCGCAACACTGGTGAACAACATTAGAACAACCACTGTCCCGTCTGTAGAACTGTCCCGACACGCTGGTGAGTGGCGCGCCACCTAGGACCGTCCAGAAACGCCTACAGTCCAGCTTATAATCGTCTCAAAGCGTTGGTAGGTCAGCTTACACGTCTGGACACGCTGGAAACCCGCCTCAGTGCCGGCTTGGCCCGGCCGACACGTCAGCACCCAACACGCTGGCCAACTGAGACCTAGGCCATACTCTGGCAAGCCTCGCCAAGCACGTGCTTGCTCAACAGACCGGCGGTGAAGTGAACGCCGCCGCATATACACACACGGCTCCGCGCCGAGGACTCGCGCGGTAAACAAATATTAATGCAGACCAGAGCGACCTCCAGAGCCATCCTAATGGCTCGGCTTAGTGAGGCCCCAGCAAAATGATGAGCTCACCAGCCCTGCAGATCTCACGTACTCTAGAAACTCTGCATACCTTATCAACACCACGAGCTTTGGAGTCGAAAAAACTCGAAGCTTGCAGTGTCTTCACTCGGCAAGCTCAGATTGTCAGGCTGAATCATTTAGATTCAACACACTCCAGCTAACTTACTCTATAAACTCCGCTAAAATTCACTTTAGATCTTCAGTGTTCACACTGCTTCACATACAGTCTACAGCTTCTATGGAGTTAGCAGAAGCTGTTTGTGGCCCGCCAGCGCCGTGAACTCACCCGCTTCTCGGTCATCACGTAGAGGTGGTGGCGCATGGTGTCCAGTCTGAGGTCGGCCTGCACGCGGCTGCCCTGGCGCACAGTCAGCTCGCCGTACTCGGCCGCCGAGATCTTGCCGTCCGAGAGCGGCTCCACCACGATCTGCAACACGGTCACCAGTTGTACTGACGTCCAGACGGCGCGGTCAAGTGCGGTGCAGACCGGCACTGGTGGAGGTCAGGTGTCAGACACGACTTCAGACCACAAGGCTACGTCGTCCGGCCAGGTGTCGGATAGTTGTGGCGGCCACGGGCAACCGCCACCGGCGTATGGTCCTTCACATTTGACGGCTCGTAGTTTGCATTTGCTTTCGTTGCTTTTAATTTGACTAAGCCGGCTGGTAATGTCCGTAGTTAACTCTCTCTCCCCTCCCCCCTATCCAATTCCCGCCCACCAACCCGAGACCAGTCGTGATCCCAGTTGTTTCCTACCCTGCTCCCAATCCCAGACCAACCATGACCGTGGTTGTTCCCTACAATGCTCCCTACCCCCAACTTCAGACCTGTCCTGACCCCGGCTGTTCCCTTCCGTGCTCCCTACCAGAGACCAGCTCTGACCACAGCTGTTCCCAACGCCAGACTGCCGCAGCATCACGACCAGTTCCCACGCCCAGTGCCATGCCAGCGCATTGTCGATATCGGCGCGCTCCTCCGCCGCGCCGCAGCCGTGTTATTACTCTCGCAAAAAGCCCATGGCGGGGTGCCGATACAAGATAGGATATCGAAATCCTCGGCGGCACGGAAGATTGAGTCAACGATGCCTTGGAATAGCTCACGATCGGTAGACGACATGGAGCGGCCAGATCGGTACCGTCCAAAGGCGGCGCAAATGACCTTCATGGCCGGGCACGCCTCTAAAAATCACTGCCCCCCCTCCGTACCGTCCAGGTCTCGTGAATGATTGCGACTCAGGGACAGGGCATATATAAAAAATATCACATTGATCTCGTTGGTCTGCGAACGTGCGGCCTGGCAGACTGCAAACGAAAGCATGCACGTCTTTGAAGTATACTATTTCATATACTATCCTTGACGGTAGCATACTTTTTGGCAGCATGAAGAATATCATTCAGTAATAATATTTCAAGCATTTCGGATATATCTCACACATATGGTCTGGATGGCATATGGCGTGTTCACTGAATGGCATATGGGGCGATGAAACACATAGTGTCTCAGAAACGTCTAGTGTCTTCGTCTCCTAGAGATATACTACACGAACCAACGGAAGAATCTCACGACGTTCTTTGCGTGAACTCCTTGGATATCAGCACTGTGCTGAAACAACTGCAACTTGATTTGTAGTTCGCATCGGATTGGACATGCTCATCTTGTCTACCATCTATTGGCAGATATTAGTGCCATCTATTCGTAGATTTTAGTACCACCGCCATTCACAACCCACGCCGTTCATGGCAGTTCATGCGCACATGACGGAAGAAAGTATTTGTCTCATAACTGTCGTCTGAAGAGGAAAGTTGCAGACGAGCAACGACCCGCTGTGGAGTGAAACATTCCGCATCAATTTAATATGAATTAATGCACATATGCATGTGTGAGTATATTTGCCGTTTCATTCCGTTTTCCAGGTACTAATTTTCAGACCAAAAGTTAAGCAATGAAATGCTTCCCTATGTGTATGAGTTCTTCCCAACCATCCTATGATTTCCCTTAAGTCAGCGCTAAGCTTGTCTAAAGTTGTCTATGTCACCGAAGGGGGTTCTTCCCACCCCGGATGTCACCAGAGGCCCTCAATAATTATAGATTATTCCATGGTCCATGGCCATGGCCATGGCCAAATCGTGTTGAACGTCGACACGGATTTCGCTAACTCTGCCTCAGAACGGCAACAGACAAAAATAGCGGCCTGAAAATGGGCTGGGCAGAAAATGCGTCAAATATTTATATAAGAGAAAATAATGTATGAGATATGAAATAATTATGCCCAAACGGTGGAACCGAAGTCTTCAAGAGGAATAAATATGGGCAGAAATGTTCGCGAATGATCTAAGTTGTCATACCTTAGCAGAGATACAGGTATTTCGAGGTTACGGCATGTGACCCACAACTATCGAAAACAGTGGTATAGCAGTTCTGATGCGCAATAATTAGACAGTGTCAACTGATAATCATTTACCATCTACAATGTTTCTTATGGGTCGCTTCCGCACCAAAACGATTTGATGGAAATAATTGCACCTGTACTGCAAACACAAACCGTGCATGGAGAACATACGGTTACCGGTATTGCACGTGCATAATTATTTACTCTTTTGGACGTTACAAAACCAATTTCCTTTTAATGCGCATCGCTGCATATTTGGCATGCCAGGCATCATCGATTTTCTGTCGGCTTGCACCACATCGCGTGATTTGCAACAGCAACGCTTGTTGGTTATCATATCTTCCATCTCTGCCGCAGCCCGCAGTGCGATCCAGTTCGGTGCCGATGCCTCGCGCGCACAGCTCCTCCGTACCCCGACCGCGCCGGTCAGAAGGTCGACCCCGGTGCGGCGGAACGCGCCGCAGCGCACCGCCCGGGGGCGTCTTGTTTGTTTGGACAAGGCTATTTGGCACGGAGGCCCCCGGAGACGTGTCACAGTTGTGAGAAAGACTGAAGTGAAGAAAGAGGGCGGCTGCGGCACGCTTTATACCCCGAGATACCTTCACGGCCCACTGACCACGTGCCCCCGGCACCAGACCTCTCCACCTCCCCTCCTAGCACATCCGCTGACTACGCTGACGGGTATTCCACTCAGTTGGAATCGCAGTTCACCTACGGGTCACATCTCTCCTCCCCTCTGCACCTGACCTCCCGCTTCTCCCCCGCACAACCGCCGACCGTGTCACAAATGTCACAGAGGTCATCCCGGAGCTGAGGGATGCTGACACCGGCCTCCGTCTCCAGAGCGCCCCTCCAACGCATCTCCCCCACTCTACGCACGGACTGATGTCGATGCGCGCTTCGCGCTGTCCCTACGTGGTCTAGCGCGCATGGTGGCTTGCCAATACTTAAACCGCCATGTCCGTCCTCCTTTCAACAAAAAAAAAATGTAAGGCAGACGCGCAGAGCGAAAAAGCAAAATAAAAATATATTTCTGAGTACAGAAACGAAGAGACTTCCTCCATTCGTCTGAACCGCTGTCTCGTCTCGACTTCACAGCAGACGCTGTTCTATACGGAGGAAGGGACCGCTACGTCTCGCATAGACTTGACAGCAGACGCTGTTTCACACGGAGAAAGGGAACAAATTGCAAGGAAAAGGATCGGGACAGCCACACATCTGCCACGCCTACACTCTATACCAGTCTTCACATCATCCTACGTTCAAAACGTATGCAGGGGACGAGTGGTCTAGGGGTAAGATGCTCGTCTCACAATCGAAAGGTTGTGGGTTCCAGTCTCACCTGTCGCTACCCTTCGCCCGCGACCAATCGGCGTGAGAGATTGGCGACGCTACATGACTCAACGGTCGACGTGTCGTAAAACCAATAACCAACCAACCAAAACGTATGCAGACGTCGGCGTAGTAACCAGCCTGGTGGCACGTCACACTACGTCACGGCACGTTACGTCAGGGTCAATGAGGGTGCACTCCGACGATCTGGCTGTATAGCCAGGCGAGCGGCGCTGGCCAGTGTTGACTGGCCAGTTAAGCACGACAAACCCCATCCGACCCGACACCAGCCGGAGGGGCGGCCCGGGCAGCAGACTCGAGCAGGCGCAGTCGTCACACAAGTTCCAATCCAATCAACGTTAGGCCGCACTGTCGCCGCCGGTAATGCGTGGGAAACGACATCCGTCAGCAGCATCGACAACGACGAACGGGCTCGGTGTTACTAGCAACTGCCTGCCAGGTGCTGGTCATTGTCAGCAGGTACTGGCTATGGCCAGCAGGTGCCGACCATGGTCAGCAGATACTGATCATGGCCAGCAGGTACTGATGATGGCCAGCAGGTACTGGTCCCACTCTGCGGGTACTGGTCACGGTCAGCAGGTACCGGCCCCGGTCACCAGGTGGGATGAGCCTCGCACCTCCTCCACCAGCTCCTATGCTGATCTACTGGCATCACCAGCTCCTCTGCTCGGGTCTGCTGCCCGGCCGGCCGGGTCTTCTCGCCGCCCCTCCGGCTGGTGTCGGGTCGGATGGGGTTTGTCGTGCTTCACTGGCCAGTCAACGCTGTCCAGCGCCGCTCGCCTGGCTATACAGCCAGATCGCCGGAGTGCACCCTCATTGACCTTGACGTAACGTGCCGTGACGTGATGTGACGTGGCGTGACGCGCTGCCGGCTCCAGCCGTCAGCTCCTCCTCCACCTCCTCGTCACCAGCTCGCGGCGTGCGGCAGGCGCGCCAGCTGTGACGCAGCTGCTAAAGCTGGCGGCTGACATTTACGGAAGCGACCGGCGCCGACTGGAAATGCGCCGCGGTCGTTAGCATACGTCATATCCGAGAAGATATACTGGCGTTCCACGGCGCCGAACGGCCCACCCACCGACCGACACGTGGCCGGACTACAGACGCGTGCCGCGAGGTACTCCCGGTCGCATGGTAGCTGCTCTTGACCCGAAGGTGCACGGGGGTAGCGAGTTACCAGGAGAATTCCGACTAGGCTGTGCCGTCTGACACGGGGTCACTGAGCGTGGGCGATGGTCTTCAACCCTGCAATGTCGTGGGGCGCACGGATCGGCACCGAGGAGCATTCCCGGCTGACACCGCCCCCACATCTCCCCATAACGGGCCTGAGCACGGCTCGGCAGTCGACCGGCTTGGTCCGGTCAGGCCCACTGTGGTCCAGTCCTGCCGGCTGTGGCCCAGTTCTACCGCCTGTGGTTTGGTCCAGCCGGCTGTGGCTCAGTCCGGCTGGTGGTGGTCCGGTCTGGCCGGCCTGGTCCGATCAGTCAGCTGTGGTTCGGTCCGGCCAGCTTAGTCCGGTCTGTTGGCCGCAGTGTTAAATAATGGTTTTTCGTTAGGTGTGAGATGTCGAAACGAGCACAATAGGATGTCGAAATTTACCGTGGAATTAGTGTCTTTTAAAATGCTTTTGATGTCTTTTAGACTCAAATTTGAGCCAATGGCGTACTCATGACTATACTTTTATAATTGGTTTTCATATTTATAATTTAGAAAGAGCTGTATTCTGGATAGGAAGAAAACATATGCATGCAATAAACTGGTGTTGTATGCCATATTACATTATAGGTAATCCCTTGACCTGAAATTGTGTTTGCAAAATGTTTGTGCATCACCATCCCTTATCGAGAGCGTGAATGTCGATTGAGTGTTCAGAAAGTGGTATATTCCACCCTATTTCACGAATAATGTATCACTGGTTGGCCGTGGTTCGGTGTGGCTGGCTTGGTCCGGTCCGGCCGGCTGTGGCCTGGTCCAGCCGAGCTATCGACACACACTCGGACCGCCACGCGCCGGACGGCCCGCGTGTCGGTCGGCGCGTGTCGGAGCCGTGCGAGCCGGCACGAGTCACGAACCGACCAGTCACGCCACAGCCGTCGTTCGTCGGCGCCGATGCAGCAGAAGACCAGAGCGCCAACAGGCAGCAGCAGCCAACAGGCGACTCTCTGCTCCACCTTTCCATCGAGCCCAACGTCAGCACTCAACACGGCGTGTCAGGCCCGCTGCCATGCGGGCGGGACACGGCGGGAGTTCCGGGGGTGGGGATGTCAGCTGGCTAGGTCGATGGCGCACGGGGGGAGGCCTCAGTGATATGGTTATTGTACGGCGGGTGGTGCCACCAGGACGGCTCCACCGGTCATGAAGAATGCAGCCAGTCGGTTGCCAAGCGACTCTTTGCCAACTGACACCAGCTTCAGCTCGAGGTCACTCTTCCAGTCAGTGTTGCTACATCACCACAGCTCGAGTGTGGCAAACAAGGAGAGGATGTCGACCAGCATCCATTGAAACACCGCCGATGATTTGCTGACGGGGAGTGGGGGGGGGGGGGATCGGCAGGTGGGTATAATGCACGAGCACTTCCATTAGCACTCTGGAACATTCATCAGGTGACTGTAATGAGCCGTGGTAGTCGGACCTAACGACCGCCGCGGGCGTGCTGGCAGGTCAGCACGAGCTGCAGAGGTCAGCAGAGTGAGCGCACGGTGCAGCGGTCCACCGCTCCGCTCCGCTCCGGCCGCCGCGAGCCGTCAGTCACGATCCGCAGCCGGTCGGCTGTGTCAGCAAGGTGCCTGTGGCCGGGACATGGCGCGACAGCAGCCCCGCCCCACTCCCCGTGTCTCTCTGTGGGGTGCAATCGCGCCGCCAGACAACACGGACAACGCAGACGGCGCAGCAACTCTTATCCCACATCCGAACAGCGACGCAGCAGCTCGCGTACCACATCCGTACAGACGGCGCAGCAGCTCGCGTACCACATCCGTACAGACGGCGCAGCAGCTCACATCCCACATCCGAACAGCGGCGCAGCAGCTCACATCCCACATCCGTACAGACGGCGCAGCAGCTCGCGTACCACATCCGTACAGACGGCGCAGCAGCTCACATCCCACATCCGTGCAGACGGCACAGCAGATTGCGGCAGTATCCAGTATCGACTGCACAGCCGTACCTCGAACTGGGAATATCGTCAGCTTTACACGGGCGCCCGTGTGACTGCACAAGTCGAGACCACTAAATGGTCGGCACGACAGGCGTATATTTAGCAGGAGTTTTCACATGAGGAAGTACTCTAAGAGCTAAGCCATGACGTGGCGGTCGATTTCGTCTCACCGGTGTGCCCACCTCTGGAAACGCATCAGGACTGAAGTGTTGCAGGCGCTGCTCGCCGCTGCACGCCTGACTGACCGAAGAGTGCCACCAGGCGAGCTGCACGCCTGACTGACCGAAGAGTGCCACCAGGCGACAGTTGACCGACACGACTCCATCACATGTCGGACACTCACCAAAACCGCTGTCACTGACCTGAGAAGCTGCAGCGGGCCTATAATTAGCCTTCCAATCTCGTCAGGCAACTCTTCAACGAGCAGCCTAGTGCACCAGGCGACTCTTCAAGTGAGCACCTCAGTACACCAGGCGACTCTTCAAGTGAGCACCTCGGTGTGTATCATCCAACTATTCTATTATTTTATTCATTCGGGATTTTGTCGTGTCCATCAGATATCGGTCATTCAGTGACGATGAGGAAATTGACAACTCTCAACTAACCGCCCAAAGCACTGATTACAAATGGATAAGTCATTGTGACTTTTTTCACTACTTTCGCCTTCTCGAGTATACGGTTTGGAAACTCATTTTGGCGAAGAATCCGTATATTTTGCATTGACAGACCGAATAGTCGACGAAAATATCTGGAAGCATCCCGCAAGTTTGAAGTGTTCGACCGTCAAGCCTCCCTCAAGTTCGACCTTACCGCGTCGAAATTTGAAACTTGAAGTCAGGAATAACATGTTATAGGACGAATGTCTACATCCTGAACACATTTTACTTCATATTTGCATCTTTTACTGCATCACATCTATTGCATCCCAGATACTCATGCAATACAAAATATAAGCAATGTTAAGTCCCTTCTTTTCAGCTGTGCATGGTGCTGTTTGGCACTACACAAAACTGGAATTATCTTATACAGTTGTAGTTGTATACAAATTGAACAACTTGAATATCTTTATCCGGATTTTTAAAGGAAAAAAGCACGGTTTATTTGCACACACCACCCAACTGAGAATACATTCGGGCACTGCTGGACCCGTTCCTGTTCACAGCAACGAGAAGTGATAACACATCACACCGTGAGTGGCTCATTACAGCGTCTGTACACTGATCTCGTCCAGATCATAACATGGCAGTGAGTGACGTATGGGCTGTACGTAAGCGTGCCGGGACAACGGCTCCTGCATCCGTGTCAGACGACCCGTCCAGGGTGTTCCCGTCGACCCTCAGACGACCCCTCCAGTGTGCTCCCATCGACCCCCCCCCCCCCACACCCCCGTGTGCTCCCACCGACCCTAAGACGACCCCTCCAGTATGCTCTCGTCGACCCTCAGACGACCCCTCCAGTGTGCTCTCGTCGACCCTCAGACGACCCTTCCAGTGTGCTTCCGTCGACCCTCTCAGCGGGCGGGGCAGGCATTGGCCTGAAGAGACACACCACTGGCACAGCCGGATCCCGCTCAGGAATGCGTTGGTGCTGTCATCCGACCCGGAGGCCGGCGGCAGCCGCCGTGGACAAGAGTGATTAGCCGGCTGCAGCAGGGGCGCCACCGGCTCCACAGTCCACACAGAGCACCGCCGGTCACAGCGGCTGCAGCAGGGGCCGCCACCGGCTCCACAGTCCACACGGAGCACCGCCGGTCACAGCGGCCGCCACCGGCTCCACAGTCCACACAGAGCACCGCCGGTCACAGCGGCTGCAGCAGGGGCGCCACCGGCTCCACAGTCCACACGGAGCACCGCCGGTCACAGCGGCCGCCACCGGCTCCACAGTCCACACAGAGCACCGCCGGTCACAGCGGCTGCAGCAGGGGCGCCACCGGCTCCACAGTCCACACGGAACACCGCCAGCCACAGGTGAAGACCTTGGCCCACAACACACAGCGACCATCCTGCGACGCGGCTGCACTTTGAGCGGCACCGCGACGTGCGCGTGCAGGCTGGCCATCAGCTGAGCACTTTTACGACTCGACCGCCATCGAATTCCTATCGTCGATATCGTTCGCACACGTGTCTTATGGTGATACCGCCGAACGGCCACATCGATGCCCTTTCGACCGGAGCCGCAGGCGGCTCGTGTGAACCCGACAGCTAGTTCTGAAGCGAGGTATATCTGAAGTCTTTATCGCGCGTCAATAAGCATATATCGCAATTGATATCGACGGGTGGTCCGCCGACACTGATGGACATCGGGCCGCGCGTGCTGAATACGACAGCGGCCGGCCGGCTGGCGCGAGCCCGCTGATTGGACTCACACCACGCCGGCACCGCTGATAGAGTGGCTTCACTGGCGTGTCCGCCGTACCGAGCGTAACTGCAAGCATCACCAGCCGCTTCCATGTGCACGCTTCAGCTGTAACGAAGCGGCTGGCTCGCAACCTCAAGTGCTGATCGTGCAGCCGGTGAAGCGGTATTGTTCATGCCGTATGCGAATGAACGTAGAAGCACGTTGCGAGAAATGTGTGAAGTCGACTGTTGCTGTGGTAGCTTTACAGGTTCACGGCTCATGTCATGCGGGAGATGTTGCATAGAACTTGAAGCCACCTCCCATCGCGGATATCCAGTTCAGTGGAATAGCTTTAACGGAATGCTCAGCGCACCTTCAACTCTCACCGTGTCGGGCCGGGGGAGGGGGGGGGGGGCTCTTGAAAGCCCCTTTCTAACTTCCGATCTACGTATGCTAGGATGAAATGCAGAACACCGTTTGAAAATTCTGGTCATGGAGAGCCCCAAGCATTCCTAAGATTTGCATTTTGAATGATAATGAGGTCACCACCAGAGCAGAGGCCTCATGAGGGTAACATATGGGCCCTGACTTAAGTCCCTGGAAATTACTGCAAAGACACAGCTTGTGTTCTTTCGACATTGTTTTGCAAAAAAAAACAAATAAATGCCCATATCGATCATAGTGAAAAAGGGTCAATACAGGATAGGTCAGGTCAATATCAGGCTTGAAAACCAGCCTCCAAACTATGCATGCTAGAGACAGGGAAAATGTTATTGGCAAGTCAATATAGCCTATAGCTCATATCACATCATATTTATCCATTTTCGGCCATGCTAAGGCTGCTAAAGATCATAATAAATCAACTAAAACCTTTACCTTGGATAAGTACCAGGAAAATATGAATATATAGAGATACATATATATATATATATATATATATATATATATATATATATATATATATATATATATGGAGTATTTTGGCAGTATATTTTCACGTTGGCATATTTTGTTCAAGACCACAGCATATCTTGCTTTGATAAGCTTTTTCGTACATCTTTCCAACTCCCGGATTGTTCGTATCTGCTCTTCATTTAGGTCGTAAAGTATTACGACCTAAATGAAGGGTCAATAGTCAATAATCAATGCACAAATTGATAAACCGATCTCTTTAGCCTTCGCCTATGTGTGCAATGCTTGGGAAGTAATTCAAAGGAAAGGTCAATCAGATCAGCTTGATCGAGGTCAGATCATCTCAAGTCATTCGTTTATCGTCCAATCTCATGTCGCACGGCTTAGGCAGCGATGAAACCGAACTCAGTTATCACTTGGCGAGGAACAGCAACATTCTGCATAAGATGGCATTGTGTAGAATATACATAAGTGACTTGACCTGATGTCATTGACCTTTGGCACATAAATTAAGCCAGAATGCTTATTGCATGCCCTGGATCATTCCTGGCGTGAGAACTTACCCCCCAAATCGAATTTTCCCTTCTGAATACAGGACAAAATATGCGGAAATTGACCTGACCTCAGGTCAGTAACCTTGACCTTAATGCACACCTTCAGATAGGAGTTTGTTCGTCTTGATGAAAGGACAGCATGCTCCAAGTTTGGTGGCTATACGTTGCGGCTACTCTGATTGACGGCACTTCGAATATTTTGGAACATCACACTCACTCCCTTCGACCCGTTCAAGGTCAATGACCTTTGTTGACCTGGACGTGAAATGCTTACAAAATATGCAAAACAGATGCATAATAATGTGGAAAAGGTGGTGTCTCTGCGTCTACCCAGTCGGCCGCCATCGCGGAAAAATCTGACAGGGGGATCTCGAGAGCCCTCCCCCTGCCAGCAAGGCGAGGGTTAGTACACCAGCATGACCCAGGTAGTTGAAGCCATCTCCTTCCGGCTGTCAGATGGAATTGCTGACCCATGTAACGCGCGCCCTACCACAGACGGTTAGGAACATGAAGCTCTCCCATGAGGATACTCCCGGAATTCAACGCTGTTTCTCCCACTGACGTACGTGAGTGAGATCAAACGTATTTGGTACGTAGTTGGTAGGAACGTATTTTAAAACGACGTGCCCACACGAATACGCAAAGGGACGTTCAATTACTAGAAAACGGTCACTCCGTGATCGTTTGCACACTCACAAGGTGACCATTGCACGGCTCCTGGGTGACCATTCCAGCGCCAGTGCCTCTGCAATGGTCACTGGGTGGTCACTCACTTGGTGATCACGTGAGTAGGCCTGGGAAGTCCGCCGTGGTCAGCTACCGCAATCGTATTCAAGCTGAGTAGCGAATGACAAACTACTGATTTATGTAGGTAACTGCCTAGCCGTCCATGGAGCTGATGACATAATTTGAACATGATTGCCTGCTATTGGGCCCAGGCTTGTTCCCTCGTGAATCTCCCGAATGCAGCTGGAATCACAGTTGGAAAAATTAAGCTGGCATGCAATGGCTGAGGCTACCAGCTCCATAACACCGGACCTCAGTCGGCGCTGCACAACAAGGAAAAGTCGTGGCGGATTTCACGCCACGGCGATTAGAGATCATTTGGCGTTCATCGCAGCGCAGAGATATGCGGCCCGGCCCGCAAGTGAAAGTAGTTTCTCAGTAATACCTGAGAGAGTCAAACTGACCAGCTCTTATGTTAGCAGTTGGCAAAGAAAGAAGAGAACTGGTCGGAAGCATGCAGCTTCGCAGCGTCAGATGACGGTATCTGGTTGAATGAACCTGGCATGCACCTCACAAGCATTCACGACA
>JAOTOM010004043.1:0-105000 GCA_034440615.1 Ashinkailepas kermadecensis | reverse complement strand
TTCGCCATAAACCAGCTGTTGAGCCGTTTGCCGGGATAGGCTCAATACGTGCGGCTCAACTTAAATGACACGCCGAGTGCACATTCATCGCGTCCGCATCGGTTGCCCCACACCAGCGCCGGCCCCGCCGATCGCAGTCCAAGGGCAGTGGTTAGTGATGTGACGTGGTGTGGCGTGGTGTGGCGGTGACGTTGTGTGACGGCCGAGGTGACACCAGCACAATGCGCCAATCGTCTGCAGGCAAGCCTGACAAGAACACAGCGGGGCGGCCGCCAAGGTCCGCATTCCCAGGCGATGGGCACGCCCGACCTGCACAGTCAGCCTTCGGCGGACACCTACCTCCTAGCAAGTCCTCTACGGACAACCAAACCACCTCACGTCGGCCCTTGGTGGACTCACTCGCTGCTCGATGGAGCCTGACCTCCGCGTATTGCTTGCATGCTCATCGATTCCGGAGGCGACACTCCCACGGACCCCCCCCGCCGCCACACGAACACCTGTCTTCCCAACAGAAGTTCCCAGAGAGGGTGCGGGAATGGCAGGGGTGATGTCTCTTTTTCTCGGAACTGTCGTCCGAATGCTTGCTGCGATGGATTTATGGAACAGGGTCCTATGCTAAGCAGCTTGCAAGGTGGTCCCTGACACCACTATCCTATCTTGGGTTTCAGCTAGCAAACATCATTTTGACAGAGTTTAATCTTCACCAGTGCGGGGGTTGCTACAATCCCCTTAGTATTCCAAACGGGGAGAACTAGCGACATACAACACACGCCATGTCGTTGCGCGTCATTAATGCCCAATGTTTATACTTCGGGTCACTGGGTAGCCTCTCAGGTCACTTTTAAGGTTAGTATTTCCCAAAGATCCGAAAACTTCACGTTCAATTGTTGTGTGTAAAAAACAGGAGCAGATATGCGCTTAAGATGTGCACTATGGTGTTCCTCAATATCTTCGGATACCAACCACTAGTCAATTGCTACATTTAGACCCATATGTAAGGGGTCAGACGGGACCAGTGTGCTGACTTCATTTGAGAGCTTCCCGAAAGTGACAAAAAATACCGCATAGTACACTATTTCCCAGTCAACTACACGCCACATTCAGCCTCAGCGTCCATATATTATCCCCATACCCCAAAGGGACTTCAAACTAAAAAAAAAGATAGAAAGAGACCGATAGAAAGAAAAAAGAACCCTGTCCTGCCAGAACAGAGCAGACCGACTCAGATTGGCGCTCTAAGCAACCAAGCTATCGGGACGACAATTCTAATTTCGTAAATCCGTGCTGATCGATAATTCCGTGGTGGATTCGATGTGGTGCATTTGGATAATTCCTACATGTAGCACTCACCGTACTCCACTTGTTGCCATTACCAACCGAGACGTTCGGGTGTCTTCAAACCGCCCGTCGCCGGAGACAACTTGGAAACACAGCACACCGAGACCGTTATAGTGATTCAACATACTGGGTAATTACCACCATCCGCCAGCCCGGCAAGACAAGGGTGCACCGCTTCCAGCCAGCCCAAACTGCGACGGCCAGGTCCGGCCGACGATCGCACAGTCCGCACGACTGCACAGTCCACAGCCAATCCGTGAAGCCCACGTGTGCTGGTGACCTGATGCTCGGCCAGGCTTCCTCTCCAGAAGCAGGGCGACAGGTTCAGTGTAAACCAGAAGCCAGGAGCCAGGAGCACGGCGGCAGGCCGGGTGTAAGCCAGAAGTGGCGAGCTTTCCAGTCGCCAGACGGGACCAGGACAACCTCCACTACCGGAGCGGGCTACTTGAGGCGACGCGTTTACAAACTCAGGTCTTCAGGTGGTCATCGTTAAGAGGGATCAGGACGACCTTTACTACCGGAGGGGGCTAGTTAAGGCGACGCGTTTACAAACTCGGGTCTTCAGGTGGTCATCGTTAAGAGGTATCAGGACGACCTTTACTACCGAAGCGGGTTATTTACGGCTGCGCGTTTACAAACTCACGTCTTCAGGTGGTCACCGTGATGCGGGACCACGACGACCTTCACTAACTGAGCGGGCTACTTGAGGCGACGCGTTTACAAACACAGGTCTTCAGATGGTCATCGTGAGGCGGGATAAGGACGACAGCAAGCACGGCACGGGCCACTCGACGCCTGGGTGGCGGGTTCATTAACACGCCGACTGCCGGCTGGTAGCGGCCGCCATTACCGATCACTTTACGACTGCTTTACGGGTGTCGCCGGGGCTGAAATCAATAGGCGGACGACGCTCGCACAGACACTTGGGACACACAGCAGCAGCTTTATGTCGGCGGGAAATTGGCCGGTCAGTGGGCACATGGCTGCCGCAAATGTTCCGCTCAATAGCGAGGAAGACGTTACCATTGCCGGTCACCCCGGACGGTTACCACTGCCGGTCACCTAGGACGCCACCACTGCCGGTCACCTCGGACGTGATCAATTCCGGTCACCCCTGACGTTACCGCTGCGTGTCACCCCGGACGTAACCAGTGCCGGTCACCCAGGGCGTCACCACTGCTGGGCACCCCGGACGTAACCACCGGCACGATCCAACAGTCAACAGCTTCAAACGCGCCTCTCTTGCAGCCGCTGTTGCTCATCGGGATGAGTTATGTACGCATACTAAATACGCCCAGGTGCAGACGAAACGGAATCCCTCAGATAACCCGCATACCTCCTCGACGCCATCTCTGTCTCTGTCTCTGTCTCTGTCTCTGTCTCTGTCTCTGTCTCTGTCTCTGTCTCTGTCTCTGTATCTGTATCTGTCTCTGTCTCTGTCTCTGTATCTGTATCTGTATCTGTATCTGTATCTGTATCTGTATCTGTATCTGTATCTGTATCTGTATCTGTATCTGTATCTGTATCTGTATCTGTATCTGTATCTGTATCTGTATCTGTATCTGTATCTGTATCTGTATCTGTATCTGTATCTTTCTCTCTCTCTCTCTCTCTCTCTCTCTCTCTCTCTCTCTCTCTCTCTCTCTCTCTCTCTCTCTCTCTCTCTCTCTCTCTCTCTCTCTCTCTCTCTCTCTCTCTCTCTCTCTCTCTCTCTCTCTCTCTCTCTCTCTCTCTCTCTCTCTCTCTCTCCATATCTCTCCCCTCTCTCTCTCACTCACCACTCACTCACTCACTCACTCACTCACTCACTCACTCACTCACTCACTCACTCACTCACTCACTCACTCACTCACTCACTCACTCACTCACTCACTCACTATCTCTCTCTCTTTTGATAATCTCTAATTAGCAGTGACTTTATGTGTCACAAGGACACTGGCAATTCAACCTGGTTATGTCAGAATTACCCGACAATCTATAATTCACCGTCAGTACCTACTTGCCTGTGTTTTCTCAGCACGTCTATGCAACGAAAAGCACAAAATCCATTCGCCCTTCCGAAACCTCGAGCGAATATGGTGCAGCCCGGCCTGCTCTGCAAGCTCCTGCGATCACCTTTTGCACGGGATCAGAGGGCAGAATTAGCTACAGATCACCTTATACATCACATGACCATTGTCCGATCACTTTTTTCGGCACGTTACCAATGAATGGATGATGAGCCGTCGCCCGGACCATGCGAGGTCAGCCACCGTCCGGACGGCTCGGGTGGGCAGCCGCTGTCAGAGCTGCCAGCTGTCGGTAGGCCGTCTGCAGCCACCACTGTACACACACACTCGCGCCCGTGCCGACATAACGATGCGGGTAAACACGTGAATGATCTGCAGCGTCGCCCCAACTGACGCTGGGCCCGTGTGGAGGACGTGTGCCGATGTGTGTGGCACGGACGGCGCCCCGCCACGCTACGTACCGTGGGGCCGGGCGGCGGCAGGAAATCCGGACGGCCACTACCGGGGCCACGCTACGTGACCGTGTGAAGAGCTGCCGGCGGCGGCCGGAAATGGCACGGACGGCGCGCCACTACCTGGGGCCACGCTACGTGACCGTGTGAAGAGCTGCCGGCGGCGGCCGGAAATGGCACGGACGGCGGCCAAGTGGCCAGGTCAATCGAGGATCGAATACGGAATATGAACGACCACGGGACAACATATATGTATGTATGTACGTATGTATGTATATATATATATATATATATATATATATATATATATATATATATATATATATATATATATATATATATATATATATATATATGGTGAAGAGAGCGTAATATGGTCGACCATGAACCGAAAAGAGGGGAACAAAGAGAGAGCGAAAGCGAGAGCAAGAGCAAGAGCAAGAGCAAGAGCGAGAGCGAGAGCGAGAGCGAGAGCGAGGCGAGAGCGAGGCGAGGCGAGAGCGAGAGCGAGAGCGAGAGCGAGAGCGAGAGCGAGAGCGAGAGCGAGAGCGAGAGCGAGAGCGAGGCGAGCAGGCGAGAGCGAGAGCGAGAGCAGAGAGCGAGAGAGAGAGAGAGAGAGAGAGAAGAGAGAGATAGATAGATATATATATATATATATATATATATATATATATATATATATATATATATATATATATATATATATATATATATATATATATATATATATATATATATATATATATATATATATATATATATATATATATATATATATATATATATATATATATATATATATATATATATATATATATATATATATATATATATAGAGAGAGAGAGAGAGAGAGAGAGAGAGAGAGAGAGAGAGAGAGAGAGAGAGAGAGAGAGAGAGAGAGAGAGAGAGAGAGAGAGAGAGAGAGAGGATGAAGATAATGAGAGAAAACAGGAAAGGTGAGTGCAGGAGAAGATGGTGTAGGAGAAAGAGAGAACGAAGAGGAATAGAAAAAGGAGAAGGAAAGTAAACAGAAGAGGGAGAAGCAGAATAAGAGTGGGAAGCCTAAGAGGAGAGGGCAGAAGAATAGATGGAGGACAGGACGGAAATATAATATAATAGGAATCAAACTAAGACGAGAGAATACAAGGCACATGAAAGGAAAAGGAGAACAGCGATAGGACGAGACGAGGTGAGACGAGGTTAGATGAGACGAGACGAGATAGACAAGTCAAGACGAGATGAGACGGGACGAGACGAGAATAAAATTATAATGCAAATAAACAAAACAAGGTATTAAAGGAGCATGAATTACTAATGTATATCTAACGAATAAAGCATAGGAGAAAAGAAGATAAAGGGGGCGAAGACTGCTGACTATGTGTTCGTATGCACACATAGTCAGCAATGTGTGCATAGGAAGCATCGTACTGCAGGCATAGTACCCAATGTACTACAGTCGACTAAATGTTAAATCAGAGAATAAGAACGGGGTAAAATGATGAACCTTGGATGAACTGTGCTACGCAACAAATGCGGTGTTAAAAACTGCAGCAGCAACACGCGCTTCTATGTTTCCAGTAATTTTAACTATTAAAGGGGATTGTATTAACAGGAAGAAACAATTACCGCCCACTAGATGCTCTGCTCTTAATAACTTTTACTTTCCATATACATATCGTGGAGCAAACTTGTTGGCTAGTGTTGCCTTTGGGTCGGTCTATTTTCCATGCTTATCAGTGGATGGTGTATAATCGAGCCATAATGATGGAAACGTACCGAATAATAACGAGAAAACACCCATGTTCCTAGCTGATCGGGTTTACAACCCGTCAGTTGGTTACACAACAAAGATCTGATGCATGTCACGACATTGCCGTAATTATACAATCAGGTTGTACCATTACCCATAATCAGATTGGACAGCCGACATCTCCACGGAATGATTAGTGGCTTACGTAACTAGGTCAACTGGCAGTCCCAGCCCACCCCGAGCACACCCTTTGCCGACGACGTGACAAAGTTGTCCCCAGTGAGGCCGTACAAAAAGTGTCCGGCCACCCTGTCTACGGCATCCCGGGGAGTCGGGCGGCCGGCAATGGACCAGTGCGAGGAAGCAACTTGCTTCGTTTGCCGCCTCAAAGTACGGCCTGCCGAATCTGCTGCACACGCGGAGCGACGACCTGATGGGGACGAGGAGCCACCGCAGCGAGTCATGTGGTGAGCCGACGATATGACGGGGACGAGGAGCCACCACAGCGAGTCACGTGGTGAGCCGACGATATGACGGGGACGAGGAGCCACCGCAGCGAGTCACGTGGTGAGCCGACGATATGACGGGGACGAGGAGCCACCGCAGCGAGTCACGTGGTGAGCCGACGATATGACTGGGACGAGGAGTCACCACAACGAGTCACGTGGTGAGTCGACGCAACACGATGGCGACACATTCCGATACGGCGCCCTCCGCGAACGATAGCCATCGACAATTTTACCCGGGATCTGGTTGGGCGGGGAGCGGCACCTGTCGCCTGCCTCTGGACGACCGGCCAGCGGAGCCGCTCTGGTCCAAAGGTTCCCACCCTGGGCGACAGGCTCAGTGCCACATGAACCGGCGCTCTGAAAACCCGCGCCACCAATGCAGCGTGCTGGAATGGTGGCGCGGCTGTGACAACTGAATACTTGTTTTAGCTCTTTCGATTAAGACCAAAATCGTCCCTGTGACTAGCATACTTTGCCCGCAATTATTTCTGGCCAGTTTTTCCCTGGAGATATCACAGTGCGCAGCGGTCTGCCGGCGACATCATTCAAACCGCGCCGCCGAGAGTGCGCTCACATGCCCAGCTGGTGGCGGGAGAGTGACGAGCCCGCGCACATGCCCAGCTGGTGGCGGGAGAGTGACGAGCCCGCTCACATGCCCAGCTGGTGGCGGGAGAGTGACGAGCCCACTCACATGCCCAGCTGGTGGCGGGAGAGTGACGAGCCCGCTCACATGCCCAGCTGGTGGCGGGAGAGTGACGAGCCCGCTCACATGCCCAGCTGGTGGCGGGAGAGTGACGAACCCACTCACATGCCCAGCTGGTGGCGGGAGAGTGACGAACCCACTCACATGCCCAGCTGGTGGCGGGAGAGTGACGAGCTCCCACCGTCCGCGCCAGGCCCGGCGGTCCGCCAAAGGACGCTTCTTCACTCACTCGAGTGTTCAAAATCCCCTGAGGACCATCTGTCCTTGCCCAGTCGGCACTCGATAGTTCGAGCACGATTTGTTGACCGTTTCCGTAGAACACACTGGCTGCTCGTCCATTAGCAACCGACCGTTTCCAGCCTAGACAGCCTGAGCATCCAGTACTTCACTTCAATTTTACACACAATTTAGCCAGCTGTCGGCGGGGCCTTACAGGCGTAAATTGCAGCCAAGCAGCCGACGACAATCATTCAGTCCATAAATGGTCTCCGTTGCCCCTGCTCCCCGCCGAGTGCCTGACCCTCTGGCGGTGGGTACACGCCCCATGGGCCGGACGCCTGACCTCGTGCACTCGACCTATATCGGACTGGTCCAGGGACCGCAGCCAGTTCCCACACTGAACGCACCGGCTCAGCTACCCACAACATGACTCAACGGCAATACTTGCACTTCTCACGACTAAACCACAGCTGCAATTATATCAATTGTTTTCTTGTAATATAACTCAGAGGAGGGGTGTTTCTGTTCCAAAAGCCCTGCAGCATTGGATTTAAATTCCACGAAACTAATCGAAAACAAAAACAAAGATACTTACTACAAATATAAAGACAAATACAGTCTTTACCACAATTTTGCATTACCAGACTCGCTGGCTTCATCCGGCACTGGTTGACCGCTCGCGCCCTCTCCGGGCGTCACGGCGCCGAGCCTCGGCTCGGTGACGTCACAAGGCGGACGGCGTCAGCTGGTCGGCTTCCGAGATGGCGCCACCGTCCGCCGGACGGCACGGAGTACGGTGCAGGTGAGCCCGCGGCCCGCCGCCGGGCACCGTCAACGGGCACCGGCGCCGAGAAAGTGCACTGACGAGCTGGCGCCGAGCACGGCGACCACCAAGGCCGGAGAGTATAAATCGCGGGAACACCAACGGATGCGACCGGGGCTGGCGAATTTGCGGGGGGGGAGGGGGTGATTGGTTCTCCACGGGCCACGACAGTCTGAAAAAGTATGGGGGCAGTGGGGAAAAAAGAGAATGACCGGGACCTATTTTGAGCACGCAGCGCACCAAGAATAGCAAATGACGCAAATCGAACGATGAATGTCCACCTAGGGCATTAGCTCAATCTCAGGGTGCCCCCTAACAGCTCTTTCTCACCTCAGAGGAACCTCCTAAAACTCAGATCTCTTCCCAAGCCCTAAGCTTATTTTAGCTCTCCAAGCTCAGAGGGCCCTCGTCCACCTCAGAGGGTCCTCGTCCACCGCAGGGAGTTTGTATGACTTCCATGGCTCAAAGGGCTCCCTTCGTATTCACATGGTCCTCAGGTGGATGTCAGACAGTCAGCCAGAGCCCGCCAGGTGTCAGGTAGTCAGCCATATGTCAGCCACAGCCAGCCAGGCGTCAGTTGGTCAGCCACACATCAGTCACAACTTGCCAGGCGTCAGTTTAGTCAGCCACATGTCAGCCAGAACTCGCCAGGCGTCGGATAATCAGCTAGACGTCTGTCAGCGGCACCCTGCAGCCTGCGTCGCAGACTAGTGCTGCGTGGTAGCACTAAGGCAGGCCGATCTGTATCAGCCGGGACCGAGAGCCCGTCGTAGCAGTGTTCACGCCAGGTAGGTCACAACGACACCCAACATCCGGCAACAAAGGGGCGCCAGCCCAGCCCAAGGTTGGAGATGTTGCTTGCGCCTCAGGCAGTGCGTGCTTTCACTATTAGCCCGATTGCCATCCTCCTGTTATGCTCACATTCAACATGGTTCGAATAGACGGAACAACATTCCAAATGGCGAATTCTGCCAGAGCTGTCTGTCCGTCCGTCACCGGATTTGATAACGCGTCCAGCCTTGACCTCTGCCCGGACCGTTGGCAGGACACGGTACGGCGGCGTGAGTGTCCCATCCGGCGACCTCCGCAGGGTGTGGGTCAGCGGAGGGGTGTCGAGTTGGCGGAGGTCACGACGGAGCTGACAGGCCGGGACCTCATCAATATGCATGTGGGCATCGGTGAAACCAGGACACCGTGTCGCGCGTACAATCCGCTATCGCTAACCCGCTGTACAACACATTTGACAAACACGTCAGAGTTCGCGGCCATTCATGCCACCGTTTCACCTCTGCCTGGCTACATCCGACGCCGGACGATACAGATCGAGCTAAACCAGACGATCATGTTCTAACACCTGGCATGTGTGTGGGCGTTGAACCTGAGACTGTGAGGCGCGCGACACGCCACGCTCCCCGAGCGGCCGGAACTGCTGATAAGGCTGTGGCCAGGACTCACTTGGACCGAACGACAATGGCTCGGGCGGACACAAGACAGCGGCATTGTCTAGAACGACGAGACGCAGCTGACTGGGAACACAATAAGACCGAGTGGCGGTGGGACTGACGGGAAGACTGGGGACTGGCACTGGTACTGGTACTGACAGGACAGTGGGGTGGACTCTGGCCCCGCTGGGACAGCCATTGGATTGACTGGGGCCGACTGGGACGACAGGGGAATTTACTGGGACTGACTGCGAGACTGCCTGTGACTATGAAGACGACTAGCTGGGCGGCATTGAGACAGTGACCGTGACGATGGCCGTGACCGGCACTGACTGGAGGACTACAGTGCGTGACAACGCCGTCCGTCCGTCCCGCACCACGTCATCGCGCCGCAACGGCCCGACCATCCGTCCAGCTGCCGGACCAACACGGCCGGCCTGCGGGGCGACGTTAGTTAGTGCTCCAGTTCTCTGCAGACGGCCTTCGAGGGCGCCGGGGGGCGGCGCCGCCGCAGCGACACTCAGCGTCGCCTCGCGGCCGCCGGACCGGTGTCACAGCGACACTCAGCGTCGCAGCGACACCCGGCGACGTATAGCGGCGGCCAGACCGATGTCGTAATGGCGGCCGCAGGGTGCGTCGCGGCGCTCTCCTCTCCGGAGGCGACACGTGTTCAATGGCACACCGTTGCGTCACTGCATGGTCCCGAGACAGAGCGACAGCACACCAAATCGACAACACCTTGCATGGACGATCAGGTGTACGATATTTCGCGCTGACTTGTGTAGAGGGCGGTGGTGCACACCAAATCGACAACACCTTGCATGGACGATCAGGTGTACGATATTTCGCGCTGACTTGTGTAGAGGGCGGTGGTGCTTCATGTATTCTGTGGGGAGGGGCGGGCCACATGTTTGGCCACAATGTGTCCCAAGTATGCATTTCCATGCCTCCCTCATATATCGAAGAAGCGCACGTTTTCCAGTGATTATTATTGTAATCCTGCCTTTTTGGTGAGATATGACTCCCTCCACTTCACCGACCGATATCTGAGTTTCATTTTGTGAGCAAGAATACCAGCCTACATCATGTCGTCCCAGGTGGAAAAATCAACACACCCAGTGGCCGGAGAATCAATGCAGCACAATGATGCACGGGGTGCGCCGGACTCCACGTCTGAGGCATGCACATGCGTCATCATGGTCTGCGGGCGGGCCGCTATTCTGAGACGATGCCACGCCTTGACCTCGACTCGGTCAACCCGACCCCAACGCCCAACGCGCGGATCGCAGGCAGCTCCGCGACTCCGGAGCGGAAGTCACGATCGCCGGCGCCCATACATCACCGTCTCGGGTCCCGTCCGGTCCGTGCCTGCGGTCCCCAGCGACACACGAGCTCGTCGGGCACGGCCGCCTACCGTGATGTCCGCCAATAGCTGGCCCGTCAATATCTGGCCAGATCAGATACCACCGGCGATCGCAGGGTACGATTGTCCAGCTCCTCAGCGCTCTCAGCCGCCGACTGTGCGGCACATCACCCCACGATCGTCAGCCAATCTTCCCGTCAGCCGTGAATAGCTTCCAGCTCCCCCTCTGAAACGGACGCCTCTGAAAGCCTCCACCGTGTAGAACAAGCGGGGACGGGACTCAGGTCCGGGTAGTAAGTGGGGTCGCTGTTAATTCCATTCAGAACGCTTCATCTGATCTTCGGAAGGGACGGTGTTACGCGGCACGAGCTGTTTCCTCGGACGTGGGTACGCATTGACAGAATGACCTTCGGAAGGGACGATGTGACGCGGCACGAGCTGTTTCCTCAGACGTGGGTACGCATTGACAGAATGACCTTCGGAAGGGACGATGTGACGCGGCACGAGCTGTTTCCTCAGACGTGGGTACGCATTGACAGAATGACCTTCGGAAGGGACGATGTGACGCGGCACGAGCTGTTTCCTCAGACGTGGGTACGCATTGACAGAATGACATTCGGAAGGGACGGCGTGAGGCGGCACGAGCTGTTTTCTCAGACGTGGGTACGCATTGGCGGAATGACAACCATGCCCTTGCCTGATTTTTTTTATGCGTAGCACGAAGCAAGGAAGAACTGTACCGCGGGAATATTGTGCTCTCCGTGAGAAGGGACAGGCAACCCACGCGTGGCAGGGAACAACAACTGAATGACACTCATGCTGGACTATGCATTGTTTACATATGTGGCCTGCTCGGTACTGTAGGTAGGTTAGCTATGTCACCAGTTCATTATGCCTCTCATGCTGTTTTATAATCACCGATTTTCCGTAGGCAGCTTCAGTGAAAGGGAATTCTTATTTTTGAATTATAAGTTGTGCAGTAGGAGATGAATGAGGTGGGATTGATTCCAGTAGGTGCTTTGCCTATAAATGAGGAATTATGCTAGCAGCAGGCAGTAGGTTCAGAACCGGCCTGCGATGCTGAAGAGATTGGCCATGATAGCACAATGGGGCAGATTGATTAGGACGTCACAGTCTCTGTTTCGTAATTATCATAGTACATTCCATTGACTCACACTTATGCAAACAAAGTGAACAACCTTCAACTGGTTTTAGGCTTAGCAGAGACTGGATTCGGTGGCTCTTGGCGACCCCGGTAACCTTATAACGTGAAGTTGCTTTACTCCCTGGTTATGCAAAGTATGACTTTTCATATTGCAAGGCATTGTCTCAACTGGCTTAGGTGTAGGGAAGATACAGCCTGTCACCTAGCTGGTAAACCAGCTTCATTAAAGCAGCACGTACCTCTTTGAAACTGCCCCTCTACCATCCCACCACACCGTACCACATCCCAACCTATCTTACCCCACAACACCACACCTACCCACCCCACCCCACCTCTAAAAAATGGGAAAAACGATACGGAAAAACGGCACGATAACACACCACACCAGCCAGTTGCATTGTATAACCAACGCGAGTTCAGCACGCGCGGACCGACCTTTTTCACGTGGCCGGTGTCGGTGCCGGCGAACACGACGGTGAAGTCGCCGACCGACGTGGCCGCCACGGCCGTCAGCAGGGTGTCGGCCGTCAGCGCGGCCACCGACGTCACCGGCATGTCGCCGCCAATCGGCGTGTTCACGTCCATGCCGCAGAAGTCCTCGCCCACCGTCTCCAGCAGCTGCTGCTTCTGCAACACGAGAGCGAGCCGCACGTCACCGGGAGGCCGCTGCGCCCCGCGCGCCACGTATTTATGAGAGTTCGCGATCAACGGAACGGCAAGGTCAGCGGCCGTATTCGGCCTCTGTTGGCGGTGCGGCGGGTCGGCGCCAGGTAACCCAGCTGCGTACGGGCGCTGCCTGACCAGTGCCCGTCAGACGATGCGCCCTAAAGCCCCGATAACTAACTAACCCACAAAGCGTCGTAAAAGCGTCCGTCGTGGCGATGCGGTGGACAGACGAGTGCAGACGGTCTGACCGGGTCACAATCCAGTCGGGGTCAGACCGGGTTCAGCAGGGATCAGACGGTCTGACCGGGTCACAATCCAGTCGGGATCAGACCGGATTCAGCAGGGATCAGACGGGCTGACCGGGTCACAGATCCAGCCGGGGTCGAACCGGGTTCAGTATGGACCAAATGGTCTGACCGGGTCATAAATCCAGCCGGGGTTAGACCGGGATGAGCAGGGACCAGACGGGTTCCAGACGGGTCAAGCAGGAGTCAAGTGGCTACAGACGGGGGCATCTGGGACCAGACACAACAACGGGGCATAGCATGATCAGACGGACGCCGCCGGATCAGACAGGTACAGTCTGGGCCCGGTCCAGATGGGGTCAGCGCAGTGCGTCGAAATTGGGCAATTTAGGTTGAAAACTTACGTCACTGGAAAATATTTCCATATTTAGTCAGATTGTTGGTTGACATCTTCCGCCAGTCTGCATCAGCGCACACATGAATAAGTAAATGATAATATAGCAGGCATAAATGACCTTCAATTGCCGCTTACGTGTAAATGAGGCGGTGCTGGGCACCTCACAAACCCATAATCGTGCTATACAACTGCATACAAGTCGGATATATACCATTCGACATTTTTCTACATCTCCAGTAGTAAAATTATCATATTTTTAGTTACTCCTGAGGCCCAAGTCGAACTGAATTTGGACATACTGGGTTAGCGTGCGTAAGATGAGTCTACCCACGGTTCAGCCCGGGTCAGACAGGTGCGTTCGGGTCCATTCGAGGTCAGACGAGTCAATCCTAGGCCAGACTGGTCGAACCGGGATAAGCCGGATCCAGATGATTATTCGGGTTTTAGTATGGGTCAACCCGGGTAGGTAACATTGCACTAAAAGACGGATCCAGCAGGGATCAAGCAGTTGCATACCGACCTATGCAAGGCCAGACGAATCCATCCGAGGTCAGACGGGCCCAGTCGTGGTAAGACGAGCCTAGTCAGGGTAAGACGGGCCCAATCAGGGTAAGACGGGACCAGTCGTGGTAAGACAGGCCCAGCCGTGGTAAGACGAGCCTAGTCAGGATAAGACGGGCCCAATCAGGGTAATACGGGACCAGTCGTGGTAAGAGGCCCAATCGTGGTAAGACAGGCGGGCCGAGGCAGGACGTCGCTCCAGAGCATGTGAGGTTGGGCTTTCACAGACCGGCCAGTGTCCTCAGCAGTGCCAAATACCGCCGGCGGGCCCGCCACGGCGGTCGGTCGCAGGCCGTGAGTCAGAGGAAAGGAGCGCCGTCACGCCACCGCTGCCGGGATTGCCCGGCGGAACGACGTGCATACAGCTTGCAATATACATGTGTTGTTTTTGTTGTCGTCTTGTGTACATGTTTGTATGTGCATTAGGTGACACGTGAAGCTCAAACCATTCTCAGTTTTCTCAGGTATGCCCGTGGCAATGAGTGTACTGTGGCTAAATTCGGTCGTGGTGAGTTCCAGTGATCAGGCGTTTGGAGGCATTAGTACACTGAGCGCGGAGCCGGATACCGATCCTTTTATCGCTATGATCAAGGAGTCGCGGCGCGGACAAAATTCCGCTCCGTGTTGGATTTGCTAGCTGTTGGGACAGGTTAATGATGCAATACCACTGCAAGCACAAGGCGCCAGATGCCTGTCGACGACAGTGGCACGACTGGTGTAGCATGGTCCGGGTCACGGACCACCTATCAATAAGGCGCATCGGAATACGATCGACCCTCGTGACTGGGTAAGGACGGGACACGGTGACATATCTGCACTTAGTGTGCCAGCAGGTTTGGCTAATCTGAGAGGCGGAACAATTTTTACTTTGGATGTTCAACCCTATTTCTGCCCTACTGCTTACCAGGTGGGGGACCATGCTTACGCATAGTTGCATGAGGAATATTTTATTTTAGCATCTGCTTCGCCGTTTTAGTTTGTATCACGGCATAGCTCAGAACAGTGAAATTCGGCGCTTTTTCAACGTGGTCGGTCACCCAGATTGGTGATCAGAACGCAAGCCTGCTAATACAAGGCATAGAGCAGATCATGTTTATAATAAAGTAGCTAGTTTTGGCTATTAGTGGGTAAATATCCAACTCGTTCTCACTCCAATGGGCTAGCGTTACTAGGGCGCTGGCAAGAAAGAGACAAATCAATGCAAATCATGCTAATAAACCAAGCAAATTGGGGCGAACCGAATCGGGCTTGGACCTGGAGAACATTTGTACCCCAGTAAAAATTCCGTGCGACATTGTCAGAGTAAGTTATTTGGGCTTTAGGGCGCTTCGACCAGAATTGATCAGTCGCGGACATTGTCAGATGCACGAACAATGAACACTCAGGTGAACAACCCAACAGCAGTCAAACAGCAGCACAAACACATAATGAACACTCAGGTGAACAACCCAACAGCAGTCAAACAGCAGCACAAACACATAATGAACACTCAGGTGAACAACCCAACAGCAGTCAAACAGCAGCACAAACACATAATGAACACTCAGGTGAACAACCCAACAGCAGTCAAACAGCAGCACAAACACATAATGAACACTCAGGTGAACAACCCAACAGCAGTCAAACAGCAGCACAAACACATAATGAACACTCAGGTGAACAACCCAACAGCAGTCAAACAGCAGCAAAAACACATAATGAACACTCAGGTGAACAACCCAACAGCAGTCAAACAGCAGCACAAACACATAATGAACACTCAGGTGAACAACCCAACAGCAGTCAAACAGCAGCACAAACACATAATGAACACTCAGGTGAACAACCCAACAGCAGTCAAACAGCAGCACAAACACATAATGAACACTCAGGTGAACAACCCAACAGCAGTCAAACAGCAGCACAAACACATAATGAACACTCAGGTGAACAACCCAACAGCAGTCAAACAGCAGCACAAACACATAATGAACACTCAGGTGAACAACCCAACAGCAGTCAAACAGCAGCACAAACACATAATGAACACTCAGGTGAACAACCCAACAGCAGTCAAACAGCAGCACAAACACATAATGAACACTCAGGTGAACAACCCAACAGCAGTCAAACAGCAGCACAAACACATAATGAACACTCAGGTGAACAACCCAACAGCAGTCAAACAGCAGCACAAACACATAATGAACACTCAGGTGAACAACCCAACAGCAGTCAAACAGCAGCACAAACACATAATGAACACTCAGGTGAACAACCCAACAGCAGTCAAACAGCAGCACAAACACATAATGAACACTCAGGTGAACAACCCAACAGCAGTCAAACAGCAGCACAAACACATAATGAACACTCAGGTGAACAACCCAACAGCAGTCAAACAGCAGCACAAACACATAATGAACACTCAGGTGAACAACCCAACAGCAGTCAAACAGCAGCACAAACACATAATGAACACTCAGGTGAACAACCCAACAGCAGTCAAACAGCAGCACAAACACATAATGAACACTCAGGTGAACAACCCAACAGCAGTCAAACAGCAGCACAAACACATAATGAACACTCAGGTGAACAACCCAACAGCAGTCAAACAGCAGCACAAACACATAATGAACACTCAGGTGAACAACCCAACAGCAGTCAAACAGCAGCACAAACACATAATGAACACTCAGGTGAACAACCCAACAGCAGTCAAACAGCAGCACAAACACATAATGAACACTCAGGTGAACAACCCAACAGCAGTCAAACAGCAGCACAAACACATAATGAACACTCAGGTGAACAACCCAACAGCAGTCAAACAGCAGCACAAACACATAATGAACACTCAGGTGAACAACCCAACAGCAGTCAAACAGCAGCACAAACACATAATGAACACTCAGGTGAACAACCCAACAGCAGTCAAACAGCAGCACAAACACATAATGAACACTCAGGTGAACAACCCAACAGCAGTCAAAAAGCAGCACAAACACATAATGAACACTCAGGTGAACAACCCAACAGCAGTCAAACAGCAGCACAAACACATAATGAACACTCAGGTGAACAACCCAACAGCAGTCAAACAGCAGCACAAACACATAATGAACACTCAGGTGAACAACCCAACAGCAGTCAAACAGCAGCACAAACACATAATGAACACTCAGGTGAACAACCCAACAGCAGTCAAACAGCAGCACAAACACATAATGAACACTCAGGTGAACAACCCAACAGCAGTCAAACAGCAGCACAAACACATAATGAACACTCAGGTGAACAACCCAACAGCAGTCAAACAGCAGCACAAACACATAATGAACACTCAGGTGAACAACCCAACAGCAGTCAAACAGCAGCACAAACACATAATGAACACTCAGGTGAACAACCCAACAGCAGTCAAACAGCAGCACAAACACATAATGAACACTCAGGTGAACAACCCAACAGCAGTCAAACAGCAGCACAAACACATAATGAACACTCAGGTGAACAACCCAACAGCAGTCAAACAGCAGCACAAACACATAATGAACACTCAGGTGAACAACCCAACAGCAGTCAAACAGCAGCACAAACACATAATGAACACTCAGGTGAACAACCCAACAGCAGTCAAACAGCAGCACAAACACATAATGAACACTCAGGTGAACAACCCAACAGCAGTCAAACAGCAGCACAAACACATAATGAACACTCAGGTGAACAACCCAACAGCAGTCAAACAGCAGCACAAACACATAATGAACACTCAGGTGAACAACCCAACAGCAGTCAAACAGCAGCACAAACACATAATGAACACTCAGGTGAACAACCCAACAGCAGTCAAACAGCAGCACAAACACATAATGAACACTCAGGTGAACAACCCAACAGCAGTCAAACAGCAGCACAAACACATAATGAACACTCAGGTGAACAACCCAACAGCAGTCAAACAGCAGCACAAACACATAATGAACACTCAGGTGAACAACCCAACAGCAGTCAAACAGCAGCACAAACACATAATGAACACTCAGGTGAACAACCCAACAGCAGTCAAACAGCAGCACAAACACATAATGAACACTCAGGTGAACAACCCAACAGCAGTCAAACAGCAGCACAAACACATAATGAACACTCAGGTGAACAACCCAACAATGAACACGAACAATGAACACTCAGGTGAACAACCCAACAGCAGTCAAACAGCAGCACAAACACATAATGAACCGACAGAGGCCACCAGCGTGTCGCTGGTTGGTTGGTTGGTTATTTGGGTCCAGTGGGCGCATCGACTGCAGGCGTGCCGCCAGTGAGGGTTGACGCGGGGACACAGCGGCGTGCCGCTGACCCAGGCTGACCCAGGCCGGCCCGAGCCGCCACCAGCCCACGCTGACCGACGAGCCCAGCGACCGCCACCACACGAATCGCGCGCGCACACCGCCGACAAGCCGAACAAGTCGGCGAAGTCAAGTAACTTTTCGCCGGTGGGATGAATCGGCCCGTTTCGACGCCGGAGGAGAAAGTCAACAACACACTGCCGATGGCGTCGAGGCGGGCAAGTTCATTTCGACGGTGAGAACTCCACAAAGGAAAATAGGATTCGATCGGGAGTCAATATCCCGGCGGCGCTGATTTAAATGGACTCCACCAAATCATCGCAGACATATCACATTAAACCTGCCGCACCCATGCATTCCATAACATAAGCGGGAATATCAAGAAGGATGCACATTTTCCTCTAGTCAATGTGAGAAACTTGTACATGCTGTGCAGAATATGACCAGAAGGCATGATTACGTCAAGCAATTACGCTGCACTCGCTATGCTGCAGCCCTCAGTTATATTGCACCAGAGTAATGCAGCCTGCATTACTACTGCATTATTTACTCCTGTAATATGCAGGAGTAAACAGAACATCATACAACATGCAAATACCGAGTCATAAATACCATCGAGTCAAGGCCGCACAGACTATAAGTGCAGTTGAGGATTAACAGGTGTTGGTTCAGCACCACCCAAACTCGCCTGAACACCGCTTCTATTCTGAAATTCATCACCATGATTGGGGAAGTCACTCTGCCCGGTCCAGCCTCCATCACACCAACAGGTACTTTGGACTGCTACCAGAATTCAGTCCAGCTTCCGTCACAGCGTCAGGTGTCTGGGACTGCTACCAGAGCCCAGTCCAGCTTCCGTCACAGCGTCAGGTGCCTGGGACTGCTACCAGAGCCCAGTCCAGCTTCCGTCACAGCGTCAGGTGCCTGGGACTGCTACCAGAGCCCAGTCCAGCTTCCGTCACAGCGTCAGGTGCCTGGGACTGCTACCAGAGCCCAGTCCAGCTTCCGTCACAGCGTCAGGTGCCTGGGACTGCTACCAGAGCCCAGTCCAGCTTCCGTCACAGCGTCAGGTGCCTGGGACTGCTACCAGAGCCCAGTCCAGCTTCCGTCACAGCGTCAGGTGCCTGGGACTGCTACCAGAGCCCAGTCCGGCCTCCGCAGCAAACAAGAAGAGGACAGGAAACGTAGCCAAAACACGGCGCGATGTGACAGGGGTGATATTGTCGTACTGAAGTTTCATGTTGCAGCAGCCACAGGGCGTAGGGGCGGTGTGTAGATGACAGCAGTCGCAGGGCGTAGTGGCGGTGTGTAGATGACAGCAGTTACAGGGCGTAGCGGCGGCGGCGCGTAGACAACAGCAGTCACAGGGCGTAGTGGCGGTGTGTAGATGACAGTAGTTACAGGGCGTAGCGGCGGCGCGTAGACGACAGCAGTCACAGGGGGAAGTGACGGTACGTAGATGACAGCAGTCACAGTAGTGGCGGCGCGTAGATGAGAGCAGTCACAGGGCGTAGTGGCGGTGTGTTGCCGGCTGCCTGCTACACACCGTGCGGTGACCCAGCTGGCTGGCTGGGTCCATATTTATTTTTCTTGTAGTTGAGGGGAAGACCAATGAATGTGTTTCGGGTGCAGTGTTTGTGGTGTTTTTGCACATTAGTACGAAGCAAGAATAACGATGCCCCGATCCCTTTGTGCCATTTCCGTGCCCTCAGTGTTCCAGTACATGCCGATTAATTGCCCGTTGTCGTTCCCGGCTGGTGTTCAAGTATGACGTCACGACCAATCACAGAACGATCTTGATAACCGATGAATATTAATTTAGTTTCATTAGTGTTTCCATATTTTGTCACAATGAATTTTCCTACATTTTTAAAATACAAACTTAGAAAAAAAAGTGAGAAAAAAACTAGGTGTTATGTGACGTGCAACAACTCCATTGTGTTTATGTGTTGACACCGTGAGGGCCGAATCCATTCGTTTCTAAATGGAGAAGAACCTTGGGTTCCTGAATCTTGGGCTCTTTCACGATGCATTCCACCGCTGGGTGATATAGCATCGCCAACCCCTCACGCCGATTGGTCGTAGGTGGACGTAGAACCTACATTGGCTTCGGCTCAGGCATTGGCTTTGGGTTCGACTTCTAGCCATTTATACGGCCTTTGGCTTCGAATTCGCGGCCAAAGGTCTGGCTTCGCCCCCGTGTCTGCAGCCGATCCAGAACAGACGGCTCAGGTCAGTATTTCGGCCGGGGGTAGCCGGCTCAGGACCGTCTCCAAACGGGGCCCAGGGTAGCCGGCTCGGGTCTGTCTCCTGGCCCGGCAGTGGGAAGAGCCAGCCCAAGTCCATCACTTGGCCCAATACAGCTGGCCCGGGTCCGTGTTCCGGCCCAGCGGTGGAAATGCCCGGCCCAGGTCCGTCTCCGGGCCCATACATCCCGCTCAGGTCCATCTCCGGACCAATACAGCCGGCCCAGGTCCGTCTGCCGGCCCAGCGGTGAGCACAGTCGGCTTAGCTCCCGCTCTGCCGGCGCCGGGGGGATAATCCCGGCCAAGCAGCTATCGCCGCCATCGCCCATCAGCGCGGCGGCCGCCATGCAGCTGCGTGTCGATGGCGAGACGTCACACGCGCCAGATAAGGCGCCGCGTGACGCTGCGTGACGCCGCGTGATGCCGAGGGTGCGGCGCCGGCCGGCCACCGCCGCCGCCGCCGCGGGGAATACGCGTAGCTGGTGCGACACGCCCCCGGCCCGCCCGCGGGTCATGAACCGCACGGCCGAACACCGCTCAAAGCCGACTCGACAGGAGTGTGTTGGGTGCGGTTAGCTTTGATTCATCATGCCGTTCTTCGTGTGGGTTATTTATTTCGTCCCTCAGACACCCACCCTGCAGCTGAATGCACACGAAGGGCCCAGACAGCTTACATGATGTAGCGCCGACCGCGGGCCAGCCGAGCGGTGAAAAACCGAATGGGTGAAACGAACCTTGAAATGCAACGGTTGAACGCATTTTTGCTCCCGACGATGCCGTACAACAAATACGGCGAGACATATTTTTCGGCCAGCCATGCACGGCATCCAACATATACGTGGAAACAATACGTCCATACAATACAATTGCTCGGCGCTTGGATGAATAACCAACATATGAGAGGCCGGTGAGCAGCGCAACTTGGACTGCTTCAGGCGCATTGATCGGCTCAGGTCATTCACCGCTAGGGAGCTATCGGGTCGAACACTCACTGGAGGTAAGAGCACCGAAAACTCAATCCATTCTTGCGAGTGTACTGTAAGCTGTCATGTCCTGCTTGGGAGGGGAGGAGAGGTTGATATATATTGTCGAGCTAGTTGGAATGACCCAAGCAACTGAAACTCACTGGCTGACAATACTGGCGACGACACTATGTGCTGTGACTCGAAAGTGTTGCTAGGCAGGCCTGCAGTAGACCGGGGGTGGGGTGGGGTGGGGTAGGGGTAGGGGTAGGGGTGGCCCCGCTTTGTGGGCCACCATCATGCGACTGCACGTTCGCCCACCTACCGCCGCCACTGGCGGCCGGCAGATAGAGCGGAGCCAGCGCAGGTCTCAGGCCAGCCACAAACCCCGGGTCACGTGCCGCCCACTTCCCGACACGTTGCGGAGGGTGGTCGGGTCGTGCATTACGTGACTAGCGGCCGACGGCACCCGTGACCGCCAGCCCGTGGCGCACAGTGACCCGCCACCACCGCCACTGGGTACTGCCGCTACCCGGTACCGCCGCTACCGGGTACCGCCGCCACCCAGTACCACAGCCACACGGTAATGGCGCCACCCGGTACCACCGCCACCCGGTACTGGCGCCACCCGGTACCACCGCCACCCGGTATTGGCGCCACCCGGTACCACCGCCACCCGGTACCACAGTCACCCAGCACCACAGCCACCCGGTATTGGCGCAACCCGGTACCACATCCATCCAGTACCACCGCCACCCGGTACCCAGCCGTCAGAAATCGGGGGTACTGCCGCCACACGGGTCCATCCGTCCCGGCCTGCCCAGCGCCCACTGATGGTGTCTGCCCGGCATCCACTGATGTTTGTCCGGCGCCCACTGATGGTGTCTGCCCGACGCCCACTGATGGTGTCTGTCTGGCGTCCACTGATGGTGTCTGCCTGGCGCCCACTGATGGTGTCTGCCTGGCGCCTACTGATGGTGTCTGCCTGGCGCCCACTGATGGTGCCTGCCCGGCTTCCACTGATGGTGCCTGCCTGGCGCCCACTGATGGTGTCTGCCCGGCGCCTACTGATGGTGTCTGCCTGGCGTCCACTGATGGTGTCTGCCTGGCGCCTACTGATGGTGTCTGCCCGGCGTTCACTGATGATGTCTGCCTGACGCCTACTGATGGTGTCTGCCCGGTGCGCAGTGGAATACAACACTCCCGTGGTCCTCTCCCCCCCCACCCCCACCCACAAACACATACAGTTGGTAGGCAGATGACCCAAGTGGTGTGACCACAGCCGTCTTCCGATCGGCCGACAAGTGGGGCCGGATATAATGGAAACAACCGAACGGTATCTTACAACTGGGCCGGCACGATCATATAAGGTACACTGCGCACTGTGCAGCCAGCGATTGGCAAGAGACGTGTCTCCAACCCATCCCCACACTGCAGGCTGATGCTTTTCAAGTACGGTGTCGCGTGTTTACTTTTCCGTGGCCCTGAGCAAAAAAGAGCCGACCATAGATGTATGTCCCAATACAACGCCGGATGTGCCAGTTCCTATATTTCCTTCTTTATTTCTTGCGACATCCGCTAACACGACCACTGGAGCAAGTGTCCGACACATTCACAATTACTTCCTTTATAGGCGAAGTAAGCATAACAAACGACAGACATTTGCGGGCATTAAATATGAAAATACGACGAGGGTTGTGGTGCGGTGCCGCCCCACTTACAGCGCGCCCGCTCACAAAGCGGGCAACGGCTGACTCGTTTGCCCACGCGAGACCCCTCGGACGTGCCAGCGCGGGCTGACCCACACACATCACTACTGCACACTGCACAGCGTGCCACGGGGCGGCACTGGCACGAGGCACGTGCCAGCGCGGGCTGACCCACACACATCACTACTGCACACTGCACAGCGTGCCACGGGGCGGCACTGACACGAGGCACGTGCCAGCGCGGGCTGACCCACACACATCACTACTGCACACTGCACAGCGTGCCACGGGGCGGCACTGGCACGAGGCACGTGCCAGCGCAGGCTGACCCACACACATCACTACTGCACACTGCACAGCGTGCCACGGGGCGGCACTGACACGAGGCACGTGCCAGCGCAGGCTGACCCGCACACATCACTATTGCACACTGCACAGCGTGCCACGGGGCGGCACTGGCACGAGGCACGTGACATAGCTGGCACCAGGGCGTACGAGCGACAATAAAAGTTGGAGACGATTTTCATGGGGCACCATTTCCTCGAAGGAGCGCTACTGACTGATAATGTTTTAAGTTTGATGCAATTGAGTGCCTTGGGTGGGTGATTCCTGCACTCAAAGGGGCGCCATTGGATGAACATCTCAATGTGGGGGAGGGGGGCTGGAACATCCTGTTGGGGCGCCTTTTTCAAGTCAGAGGGGCGGGGACGAGTAGTTTAGTTGCCCGTCTCACGATCGAAATATTTTGGGTTCGAGTCTCACCTGTCCCCGCCCTTGAGTCTACCTGGTACCCAGTCTGAAATCCTAAAATCCAGTCGTGATTAATTTGGTATGTGAATAAGCGTTCTGCACTGGACGCGGCTAAGCTGCACGTAAGTCGACTCCAGCTCGCCGCGTGACACGACCCCCTTCACGGCCCAGGCGACCGGGTCGGTGACAGTCGTGTTCGTTGTTGGAACACTAGGGGTAAGTTGCCCGTCTCACAATCGAAAGATTGTGGGTTCTAGTCTTACCTATCGTTACTCTTCGCCCACGACCAACCGGCGCCAGAGATTGGCAATGGCTACATGACTCAACGGTCCACGTGTCGTAAAACCAATAACCACCAAGTCAGAGGGGCGCCTCTCTCCAGCCAGAGGGGCATTCGCAGAAAAGTTGGGGAGGAGGCTAGCCTTGCCAAACCGCTAACTACGCCCATGCGGCCGACACGTATCACCACAGACGTCACCGACACGTAGCACGTGGGCCGGCGAGTGGACGGCTAGCTCGCGGCCGCCAAAAGTGGCACGGCGGCCTCCACCACGGAGCACAAACACCGCGCGACCTCGACGGCGGCCGCAGTGATGACACCGTGCCGGGCATGACGTCACGCGACCACTCCACAAACCCGCACCAACCACCAGTCAGCGCCGAGAGCGGCGGCAGCCGGCTCGCGGGCGCCGGCTCGCGCGTCACCGCTCTCGGCGGCCCATTTGCATTGTCATGCGCTCCATCAGCGGGCCGGTATGCAGTCGTGACGGTACTCCGATCCAGCTGTCTGCAGGCAAAGGCGAGTGGCCGCACTGGTGGGGGCTGACAGGGCCGAGGTCGCCGCCGCCGGCCTGCGCTGGCCACGCGACTGGTCTACTGACCACGCGACTGGTCTACTGACCACGCGACTGGTCTACTGACCACGCGACTGGTCTACTGACCACGCGACTGGTCCGCACCCGCGACTGGTCTACTGACCACGCGACTGGTCTACTGACCACGCGACTGGTCTACTGACCACGCGACTGGTCTACTGACCACGCGACTGGTCTACTGACCACGCGACTGGTCCGCTGACCACGCGACTGGTCTACTGACCACGCGACTGGTCTACTGACCACGCGACTGGTCTACTGACCACGCGACTGGTCTACTGACCACGCGACTGGTCTACTGACCACGCGACTGGTCCGCTAACCACGCGACTGGTCCGCTGACCACGCGACTGGTCCGCTGACCACGCGACTGGTCTACTGACCACGCGACTGGTCCGCTGACCACACGACTGGTCTACTGACCACGCGACTGGTCTACTGACCACGCGACTGGTCTGCTGACCACGCGACTGGTCTACTGACCACGCGACTGGTCCGCTGACCACGCGACTGGTCTACTGACCACGCGACTGGTCTACTGACCACGCGACTGGTCTACTGACCACGCGACTGGTCTACTGACCACGCGACTGGTCTACTGACCACGCGACTGGTCTACTGACCACGCGACTGGTCTACTGACCACGCGACTGGTCCGCTGACCACGCGACCGGTCTACTGACCACGCGACTGGTCTACTGACCACGCGACTGGTCTACTGACCACGCGACTGGTCCTCTGACCACGCGACTGGTCCGCTGAATGGTTCAGGGATGCCAGGTGACCAGTCCGACCACGACGCGGACGAGCTGCGTGGCCGTCAAGTGTAGATGAGGTGGGCTCCGAGGATGGACTCTGCCTGTCCCGTGTGGCCGTCAAGTGTAGATGAGGTGGGCTCCGAGGATGGACTCTGCCTGTCCCGTGTGGCCGTCAAGTGTAGATGAGGTGGGCTCCGAGGATGGACTCTGCCTGTCCCGTGTGGCCGTCAAGTGTAGATGGGGTGGGCTCCGAGGATGGACTCTGCCTGTCCCGTGTGGCCGTCAAGTGTAGATGAGGTGGGCTCCGAGGATGGACTCTGCCTGTCCCGTGTGGCCGTCAAGTGTAGATGAGGTGGGCTCCGAGGATGGACTCTGCCTGTCCCGTGTGGCCGTCAAGTGTAGATGAGGTGGGCTCCGAGGATGGACTCTGCCTGTCCCGTGTGGCCGTCAAGTGTAGATGAGGTGGGCTCCGAGGATGGACTCTGCCTGTCCCGTGTGGCCGTCAAGTGTAGATGAGGTGGGCTCCGAGGATGGACTCTGCCTGTCCCGTGTGGCCGTCAAGTGTAGATGAGGTGGGCTCGAGGATGGACTCTGCCTGTCCCGTGTGGCCGTCAAGTGTAGATGAGGTGGGCTCCGAGGATGGACTCTGCCTGTCCCGTGTGGCCGTCAAGTGTAGATGAGGTGGGCTCCGAGGATGGACTCTGCCTGTCCCGTGTGGCCGTCAAGTGTAGATGAGGTGGGCTCCGAGGATGGACTCTGCCTGTCCCGTGTGGCCGTCAAGTGTAGATGAGGTGGGCTCCGAGGATGGACTCTGCCTGTCCCGTGTGGCCGTCAAGTGTAGATGAGGTGGGCTCCGAGGATGGACTCTGCCTGTCCCGTGTGGCCGTCAAGTGTAGATGAGGTGGGCTCCGAGTATGGACTCTGCCTGTCCCGTGTGGCCGTCAAGTGTAGATGGGGTGGGCTCCGAGGATGGACTCTGCCTGTCCCGTGTGGCCGTCAAGTGTAGATGAGGTGGGCTCCGAGGATGGACTCTGCCTGTCCCGTGTGGCCGTCAAGTGTAGATGAGGTGGGCTCCGAGGATGGACTCTGCCTGTCCCGTGTGGCCGTCAAGTGTAGATGAGGTGGGCTCCGAGGATGGACTCTGCCTGTCCCGTGTGGCCGTCAAGTGTAGATGAGGTGGGCTCCGAGTATGGACTCTGCCTGTCCCGTGTGGCCGTCAAGTGTAGATGGGGTGGGCTCCGAGGATGGACTCTGCCTGTCCCGTGTGGCCGTCAAGTGTAGATGAGGTGGGCTCCGAGGATGGACTCTGCCTGTCCCGTGTGGCCGTCAAGTGTAGATGAGGTGGGCTCCGAGGATGGACTCTGCCTGTCCCGTGTGGCCGTCAAGTGTAGATGAGGTGGGCTCCGAGGATGGACTCTGCCTGTCCCGTGTGCCAGTCAAGTGTAGATGAGGTGGGCTCAGAGGATGGACTCTGCCTGTCCCGTGTGCTCACAGCCAACCCACAGTAACTATCAGATGTGTGATACTAGCCAGAGCTCAGCAGCCCGCTGTCGTCTGTTCCCTCGATGGGCAACACACGGTCTTTTTCCCAGTCTGTTCGAGTCTGTCCGAGCCTGCCTCGGCCTGTCCCAGCCTGTCTCACTTTGCCCGAGTCCGTCAGTCTGTTCCAGCCGTTAAACTGCGATGGTGGTGGTGGTGCTTTTCGATTGAAAGGCAAACCGACAGTGGCATTTCGATGCGTTCTCTCCTTAAATGGACCAACGCATGTTACACATTTCGTAACTTAATTTGACGTGCTTTCTCTTCAAATGAACCAATCCACACCACACATTGCATAAATTCATTGAACGTTCCGTCACCAACGATGCAAGCGATGCAAGCAAGCTATGCTGAGCGATATGAGCAAGCGATGCTGAGCGATGCGAGCAAGCGATGCTGAACTTTCTGGCACGCTCAAGATCCACACGGTTGTGCCGACTACCAACGTAGCGAATCGACTCGCCTTCAAAAGTGAGACCAATTCAATAGATTTCCTCCGGCCCAGAAAAATCACTCAGCTGCTTCCTCGCACTATTCGATGCGCTCCGCTCCATTCCGAGCATGATTCGTCTAAAACGTGCCAGAGCCATGCCGACTGCAAGTCATCACGAAACGGGCTTCTGTGGATCGGGAACTCGTGACAAGCAGGTGTCCTCGCTTCAACTGAGCTTGTACTTACACAACGTGACGCGACCTTCAGATGCAGGGCTGCGCATACGGTAGGTCGGCCAGCGGGCAGAGGCGTGTCGATGCGTCCAGCAGACGCATCGACAAGCCATCGACACACGTCAGGCAAGGCCGGACAAGACAGGGTGCACCACCATGACGGATTGCCAGATCCGAGCCGACATCTCTCGTGGCGTGAAGCAGCACCTGTCCTGTCCCTAACGACAGGCCAGCATTGTGACAGACACGGCTGGACAAGACAGGGCGCACCACCATGACGGATTGCCAGATCCGAGCCGACATCTCTCGTGGCGTGAAGCAGCACCTGTCCTGTCCCTAACGGCAGGCCAGCGTTGTGACAGACACGGCTGGACAAGACAGGGCGCACCACGAAGACGGATTGCCAGTTCCGAGCCGACATCTCTCGTGGCGTGAAGCACCACCTGCCCTGTCCCTAACGGCAGGCCAGCGTTGTGACAGACACGGCTGGACAAGACAGGGTGCACCACGATGACGGATTGCCAGATCCGAGCCGATATCTCTCGTGGCGTGAAGCAGCACCTGTCCTGTCCCTAACGGCAGGCCAGCGTTGTGACAGACACGGCTGGACAAGACAGGGCGCACCACGATGACGGATTGCCAGATCCGAGCCGATATCTCTCGTGGCGTGAAGCAGCACCTGTCCTGTCCCTAACGCCGGCCCGGCACTGTGACAGACGCTCGCTCGCTCGCTCGCTCGCCTCGAACGAGCCGGGCGCTGAGCTGGGCTCACGGGACTTGGTGTGCGCTGTCTACAAATGTCACGACCGCCACAATATCCGACACAAAACAAACGCACCAATATAATGTCCAGCGTCGAGCGGTGTGTTTCGCCCGGCGCAGGAGCGTAGCACAATCAGGCCGCAGTAGGACGATGATATCTGAGTATTTGTTCGCATCCTTCAACTTAACCTTGAATTCAACATCGCAGCCAAATGCTGATAGAACTGACGGTGGGACGGGTTAATGTAATAATAATAATAATAATAATAATAATAATAATAATAATAATAATAATAATAATAATAATAAAAAAAATAATAATAATAAAATAATAATAATAATAATAATAATAATAATAATAATAATAATAATAATAATAATAATAATAATATATATATATATATATATAATGATGAGAAGCGCCGTACAAAGGGTAGAGGCCAGCAGCGGGGCGCCCCGTTAGCCCAGACAACCATGCTAGGTTGTCTAACAATGTTTACAAACCGAGAGCCGGTGGATTGATGAGCCGGCCTTATCGGAGCAGCGTCCATACCAGACCGAGCGTCGTGGTGGCCACCGAGCCCGCCGCCCAAGTGTTCCAATTCCAATTCAGCGGACGTGTTTCAGCCGGGAGTTTACGGTGGCGTCAATGCAGCCGAAGCAGCCGCAGTGGCCACGTACAGCACGTGTCCAGCCACCAACTGGCCAGTCGGACCACGTGACACGCCTCGTGCGGGACGCCGGCTTAAATTATGCAGCCTCCACAAACTGACTTACAGCCCCCTTAAATATTTACGACCATGTTGTACACTGAAAACACAGAAAATCGTCCGGATCACGGACGGCCGCGTGCAATTACACCGCGCCAAACAACCGCGCCAAACAACCGCGCCAAACAACCGCGCCAAACAACCGCGCGGCGACCGCATCCACCGGGCACGGCAAAAACGCGACACGCGTCGGCCGGCTGGATCGGCGTGCTGGGTCATGGCCGGGCGCGGGCCTGACGCTCGGCCGGCCCGGCCCGGGTGATCGCGGCCAGCACCGGCAGCGTCTGCAAACGGCCGCGTCACGGCCGCACACAGCACAACTAATTGAAAGCTGCCACCGGCCGGGAGCTGCGGCATCCTCCCGGTGGCATCACGTGGCGTCCAGATGAGTCAACACTTGCGGCACGCGTTTGCCGCTCGGTCGTGTGACGCGCGTCAACAGTCACATACCACACGAGACGAGCCGACGTCCCGCCGGCTGCAGCCGGCCGGCCGCAGCATCCGGCCAGAGCCGACCGCAGACGACTGACACGGCGTCACGTGACACGCCAGAGCCGACCGCAGACGACTGACACGGCGTCACGTGACACGGCCAGAGCCGACCGCAGACGACTGACACGGCGTCACGTGACACGGCCAGAGCTGACCGCAGACGACTGACACGGCGTCACGTGACACGCCAGACAGCCGCGCCACACGGCACACAATGAGGCAGGCAGTGGGTGAGACACGGCGTCACGTGACACGCCAGACAGCCGCACCACACGGCACACAGTGAGGCAGGCAGTGGGTGAGACACGGCGTCACGTGACACGCCAGACAGCCGCACCACACGGCACACAATGAGGCAGGCAGTGGGTGAGACACGGCGTCACGTGACACGCCAGACAGCCGCACCACACGGCACACAATGAGGCAGGCAGTGGGTGAGACACGGCGTCACGTGACACGCCAGACAGCCGCACCACACGGCACACAGTGAGGCAGGCAGTGGGTGAGACACGGCGTCACGTGACACGCCAGACAGCCGCACCACACGGCACACAGTGAGGCAGGCAGTGGGTGAGACACGGCGTCACGTGACACGCCAGACAGCCGCACCACACGGCACACAATGAGGCAGGCAGTGGGTGAGACACGGCGTCACGTGACACGCCAGACAGCCGCACCACACGGCACACAGTAGGAGGCAGTGGTAACACGGCGTCAGACAAGACAGCCGCACCACACGGCACACAGTGAGGCAGGCAGTGGGTGAGACACGGCGTCACGTGACACGCCAGACAGCCGCACCACACGGCACAAGTGAGGCAGGCAGTGGTGAGACACGGCGTCACGTAAGAAAAAACAATCAGGCAGTGGGTGAGACACGGCGTCACGTGACACGCCAGACAGCCGCACACAGGGTGAGGGGCAGTGGAGACACGGCGTCAGGACACGCCAGACAGCCGCACCACACGGCACACAGTGAGGAAGCAGTGGGTGAGACACGGCGTCAGTGACACGCCAGACAGCCGCACCACACGGCACACAGTGAGGCAGGCAGTGGGTGAGACACGGCGTCACGTGACACGCCAGACAGCCGCACCACACGGCACACAATGAGGCAGGCAGTGGGTGAGACACGGCGTCACGTGACACGCCAGACAGCCGCACCACAGGCACACAATGAGGCAGGCAGTGGGTGAGACACGGCGTCACGTGACACGCCAGACAGCCGCACCACAGGCACACAGTGAGGCAGGCAGTGGGTGAGACACGGCGTCACGTGACACGCCAGACAGCCGCACCACCGGCACACAGTGAGGCAGGCAGTGGGTGAGACACGGCGTCACGTGACACGCCAGACAGCCGCACCACACGGCACACAGTGAGGCAGGCAGTGGGTGAGACACGGCGTCACGTGACACGCCAGACAGCCGCACCACACGGCACACAGTGAGGCAGGCAGTGGGTGAGACACGGTGGTCTGGGGCGTCACCAGCTTCGCCCGTTTGTCCACAAGCATCAGGTACAGTTGGCCAAAGCAAATTTGTTCGCACACAGGCAATGGTGGAAAATATTTGAACAGAAAGTCGTATTCGATGTGTATGCATGCATGTATGCGTGTGTGTATGTGTGCGTGCGTATGCAAGGGTGTGGAAGCTTCCACCATATGGAGTTCATTGGCGTCTCCAGACGGCTAGCTTGGAAATCTTCAAACCAGTTGGGATGGGATGAAAACAGCCCCGGGCGATTGTAAACTGAGAATTGGTCCTCAGACTTCGAGAAAATCAACAAACTGAGTCATTTGGGCAAAGGCGCAGTAAAATAAGCCATTCTGCATAAAACATGGTTAGTTTTTGAGCACATATCTTTCCTGTTCAGCTTTGATCCAAACGTTCCCACGACGAGTACCGCCAGCGATGGAGCTGATGACTCAGGTCACGACACGTCCGCCAGGGCGGGGTTGCTGGCCCGCCCGTCCTGACATAAATGTGTTGGCGTGCGAGTGGGCCACGCGTGGATGTGCCATATCTGCCTATATTGATAATGATCAGCCGCCATTGTGGGGAGACATGCCCACCACAGCATAGGCGAGCCAATTACAGCGCTGGCTGCGCATGTGTCGTTCCTTATCATGGGCGGACCCAGCACAGCACTGACGAGGGTGTCGTTTTTTTTTCAAATCTGAAGTCTGATTCAAGCCCACTTCACACCGACAGTAGACAGGTTCAAGCCCATTGTTTACTGTCATGTTGGTGGTGGGCATCCCTCCTACTCTTTCCCCACGATATTTTCGCTTCCAGTGTCCAGCATAAGCAAAGTTTTTGCAGAATAGAACTTACCCGCGAAATCACCTAGTTGGGCGCATTTAGTTACCCTATCTGGCACAAATAAAGCCGAATGGCTGTATTTTATGGCGCGAACACGGGCACAACGACAACGCATGCGCTGGCCACACGTGTGGATAACGTCACGGCAGGGCCGGCCGAGGCCGCCGGGCGCGATCCGCTCAGCTGGGGAAGCCGACGGAAGCCGACGGAAGCCTGGGAAACACGATGGAAGCCTGGGAAGGACGAGGTAAATCCGGCGGAAGCCTGGGGAAGCCGACGGGAGCCTGGGAAAGACGACGGAAGCCTGGGGAAGCCGACGGAAGTCTCGAAAAGACGGCAGAAGCCTGGGGAAGCTGACGGAAGCCTGGGTAAGCTGACGGAAGCCTGGAGAAGCCGGCGGAACGGACGTCTTTTCCGGTCCAATAGCGGTAATGTGCGCCGGCCTCGAGACGTCTCGCATCTGGATTACCCTCAGTCTCTGTCCAGGTACCAGTGTCAGTTGCCGTCGCCGTGCCTGATTCAGCTCCCAGCCCCAGTGTCTGCCCGGGTAGCCAACGTATCACGGACAGCATGATCTGCATCAGCAATGATCAATCGGCAGTGGCGGCAATCGCAACCATCGCACCACACCGGCAGTGGTGGGAAGGTGACCACTGTCACCTCCCCAGGTAGGTAGGCCGACGGAGATCTGCCGGACAGCATCCACCCGCTCCCGAACAGATCAACGTTCGGTTCGCAGACGGGGACGGCACCATTCGACCTGCTCGTCTAGACTGAGACCGACACGATCTGATGATGATGTGGCAGCCGGAGAGGTGGAGAGACGGAACTCGCCGACCCCTGCCACCCCGCTCAGCCGGCCGTGCACAGTGGCTAAGCTGGGCGTCTGGGAACCCAGAGGTGAAGGGTTCGAATCCCCGCAATGCCTGCCCTTCCTGCCGGGGCGAGAGGCAGGCGACGCCATATGGCCGACGGAGCCGACTTGCCTGGGCTTTGCCCTCGCTGGTAAAGAAAGAAGCGATCGGCCCTCCCCCGCCTCTAAGATCGTGACAGCAGCCGCACCCGCGCATGTTCATCATTCTTAACATTCCACGAGTGGATACGGCGACCATGATGGGGGACGAGGGGAGGGGAATGGATACAGTTTTCACAAAGTGCACATCTCGCCAGCAGGGTGGTACAGAACTGGCCCGGAGCGCACACCTCGCCAGCAGGGTGGTGTGGAGCTGGTCCACAGCTCGGTGCATGGCGTGACGCAGTCGGCGGCACGAGCCCGACACGAGAACCGCCGGCTGCACAGCGCCGCACCGATCATCCATCCCACCAACAATGGCTGGCTCGGCCCGATAATTCACGCCCAAACCGGGAGGCACTACGCAGGCGACCAATGATTCTCCATGCTTTTATTTACGCCTGAATGTCTGACCAGAGATGCGTGTCGAGTCCTCGAGACGTTCTGGCCGAGGATTGACGCGATCATTATGGACACGCGGTGAGCGTTGCACAGCTTGAACACTGAGACCAAGAAGAGCCCACAGATGAGGGGCAGGAGCTGCAGCAAAACCCAAACAGCGACCATCACAGCAGAGCCAGCACAGCAGAGCCATCACAGCAGAGCCATCACAGCAAAGCCAGCAGAGCAGAGCCAGCAGAGCAGAGCCAGCAGAGCAGAGCCAGCAGAGCAGAGCCAGCAGAGCAGAGCCAGCAGAGCAGAGCCAGCAGAGCACGCGGCGGAGATCGCATCTGACGCCAATGTAGCGTCGCCGGTATCCGCCCATAGTGCACACAGCCGCACGGAAATTCCACCGCGTAACTCCACTACCGGATCCAAAGAGTGGGAGAGGGGCGGAGGGCTTCACAGTCTTATATCTGAAGCCAGAGCCGGCCAACTCCCGGCTGCCGAGGCTCAACGGAGATAATAACTAACGTGCCACCGGAGTAGCTTTTCGCTCATCGTTTCTCTTCATCACGCGGTGGCACGGCACCCGGTCGCCGGCGCCCCAGTCACCCGGTCGCAGGCGCCCCAGTCACTCATTCGCCAGCGTCCCAGTCACTCGGTCGCTCCGGTCGCTCATCATCGTCGGGCGACGCAGCGCTCGCCACGTGGTCCAAGGTCGGCGCCGCCCCTAGGCCACGCGGCAGGTGCCAAGTGATGCGCGACGACACGGCTCAAAACTACGCCGCTGCCGACGCCTGGGGCAGACGGCGCGGCGCTCTAGATCTGACGGCCGACGGCGCCGCCCCCCCCCGTCGAGACCTGACGGCTGGATCTCGACCGGCGCGGCGGCCCGCCCACTCGGGGGACGGCCGCCCCGAATTCCGGCGAACGAGCCACCACCAGATGCGTGAGATATATCGCGCGGCGCCGATGAGCCGCGGCTGCCGACCGTGTCGGCGGTGGCCGCCCGCGACCCACCGCTGGTGCAACGTTCTCTCGGGCCCGAAGGTGTTTGCTCAGAACTCGGCCTGTTTGCGCACCCGGACGTGTTTTGACGCCGGAACGAATCGGCAGCAAACGGGCGCGACGAAGCCCACGGGTGCTGCGCTGTGCTTGGCAGAAAATGACAGCCTGTGTGCGGGCCGCCTCGCCTCTCATCGCATTTTCCCGCATCGCCGGCGCACGCTGCGCTTTAACGCCCCGACGCATCGCCAAGCGAGCTTTCAGAGGATCCGGCTGGCTCTATTTGATCGCTTTTTGAGGGGCGTCACAACGCCTGCTCGGTAAAAATGATGTTCGGCCACGCGTGCCTTCGCAGCCACGCAGCACCAAATACAACAGGTCTTTCACCGGCCGCCACAACGGAGTCATCACAGACTGGGCCCGTCACTGCCAACTCATTAGCCAGACGGAGCTACTACGTCTGAGGAGCGATGACAAGGCAACTTTCCAGCTATACCGTATCGAACGTGGTACCCGACACCTGGTACGGGTGGCAGGGGTGGATCTGAGGCTGTAAACGGAACGATGCCCTCCCAGCGAAATGTCATTTGGAGTGATTTTCTTCCATTCTGAACACATTTTATTCCGACACTATTGGCTGCAACTCATTTTTATTCCCGCACCGTTTCAAATCTTAGGACTTCAGAATAGGATCTCATTTTTTGTTCGGCCCCTGCACTACGTCACTCAGGACATCCCCCACCCCTCCCTCCTGAGATGGTCGGCTGTATGTATTTGCCTGTCGTCCGAGGAGCAGCACTCGGTTGAGCGGCCGGTGTGGTGGAACAGGAGAGCGGGCACCCCCATCTGGCACAACCTGGCACACAAACCACGCTGCGGCAAATGTGCTCCCATGTAATCCTACCAAGCACATCTCGTACTTTGACCGCTGCATGACCACTGCAGTCGATGCACTCCTAAACCCCAACAACCAACCAGCCAACCATCTTGCACTTACCTTAGCATCAGATATTTGCGCAACCACTGCGCACTGAGCGACGCTTACTTCAGGCGGCACGGAGAGGCACACCCATCGTCGAGTACCAGCCAGCGCGCGTGTGCGTCTGTGTGTGTTTACAGTGCACACCGGAGAGCTGGCGTCGTTACACAGCGCACGCCGCGGCGCCGGCGACGGCAGGCGCTCCTGCACAGCACGACCTGTCTGACGGACCTGTCGGCCGCCGCAACCAGTACCGGCAGTCGGCACACCAAACTGGGACACGGCGGCACCGAGCTGAGGAACCGAGCTGAGGCACCGAACTGAGGTGCCAGCTGAGGTGCCGAGCTGAGGAGCTGAGGTGCCGAGCTGAGGTGCCGAGCTGAGGTGCCCAGCTCAGGTACCGAGCGGAGGTGCCCAGCTCAGGTGCCGAGCTGAGGCGCCCAGCTCAGGTGCCGAGTTGAGGTGCCAAACCGACGTGTCGATTGTCGAACCGCACCACGTGTCGATTGTCGAACAGAGGCTCGTGTCGATTGTCGAACCGAGCCACGTGTCCATCGTCGAACCGAGGCACCGTCTCGGAGTACGAAGCCAGCGCTGCGGACCGGAGTGCCGAGCAGAGTGACGCGTGCCAAGAGGGACGGCGACCAGGAGTGCTGAGCGGAGCTCCAAGCTGAAGCACCAAGCCGGAGGAACCACCACGCTGAGATACCGAGCGCGAGACACCGCTGGCCACTGATACAGCGGCCGGCACGCGCGGCTCATTTCCCTGATTCCCTGATGAATTCCGCTCCGACGCCCACAGGCAACGACGATAAAGACCGCGCCAAAAAACGATAAAGACCGCGCCAAAAAAACGCAATAGCGGCCGGATGAGTGTGCCGCATTACACGACCGGCTCCAAATAGCAAGTCAGATGGCATGCCTGAGTCGAAGGACAAAAAGCCAGACCGGGAATGTATTTGTGACGAGTCATCCGGTGCGGAGCCCACACGGCGGAGCAGCACGGAGCCGCGCCGGCACGGCGACGAAGCCGCGCCGGCACAGTGACGGAGCAGTGCGGAGCCAGCCGCGGCCGCTCCGGAGCCAAGTCGCCGAGCCGTGGGTCGGGCCTGATCCGACGACTGCACCGCCGGGTCCGGCTGAGTGGTGTCCGGCCACCCAGTCGAGCCGAGCTGACCGGGGAGCCGGCGCAGGCACGCCGAAACCGCTAATGACTGGCGAGCCGGCCCGGCCCGACCGGCCGCGTAATAGGACCGGATTCAATTTCAGAGCAGTATTCCGGCCAGCCAATTAGGCGAGATTGAGCGTCTATCGACTGTGCGCGACATCGGCGATGAAATGGTCGGCTTGTCCGCGAGGCCGGTTCGCGGCCGAGTCAAGGACCTGGCGCCGCCACCGGGCTGGTCGGGGGCAGTCCACGACCGCATCCGGGATCGCGTCATCGGCGCCATCCAGGACCAAGCTGGAGACCTGGCGGCGTCACCGGCGCAGCCCGGGACCGCGCCAAATACCTCGCCACTGTCGTCGGCCACGGTCATGTTCAGCGCCGGCCACACATCCCGCGGCTGTCCAGACTGCCGTAAAATATGCAGCAGGCAATGGCGACGCCTGAGACCACAACAGCCACATTCGCCGCACCTCGATCGCCGTGCTGCAGTGACGACCTGCAGCCACAGCTGACACGGACTAACCTGCAGCCACAGCTGCCGCGGACTGACCTGCAGCCACAGCTGCCGCGGACTGACCTGCAGCCACAGCTGCCGCGGACTGACCTGCAGCCACAGCTGCCACGGACTGACCTGCAGCCACAGCTGCCGCGGACTGACTTGCAGCCACAGCTGCCACGGACTGACCTGCAGCCAGAACTCCTCACCACCACACTACCTGCAGCCACAGCTACCGCCCCTTCAGCACAGCTGCCACGGACTGACCTGCAGCCACAGCTGCCGCGGACTGACTTGCAGCCACAGCTGCCACGGACTGACCTGCAGCCAGTCGCAATAATGACACGAGAGCACGCACCGGGTTCACGCTGCAGCAGCAAAGTGCGGATTGGGCGGACGCTAGTACCGCCAGCGGCGGACGCCAGCATCGCCAACTGCAGACACTGGTACCGCCAGCGGCGGACGCCAGCATCGCCAACAGCAGACGCTGGTACCGCCAGCGGCGGACGCCAGCATCGCCAACTGCAGACGCTGGTACCGCCAGCGGCGGACGCCAGCATCGCCAACTGCAGACGCCAGTATGGCATGCGGCGGACGCTAGAACCATCAGCAACAGCTCGACCGCTACCACAGCCGTCACTTATGGCCAACCAAGGAGGAAGCGAGGGGGCGGGCCTACCTACAAGATCACGGCCAAGCGCCACGCCTGCGGCAGTCGTGGCGGGGCGAAACGAGGCGCTAACTCCATACACGTCTGAGCGCTTGGCGGGGGTGCCAGACTCCGGGTTGTCCGGTGTGTGTTTACTTGGAAGACTGGAAGGTTTGCGCGACTGAAACGAGTCGCTGCGTCGTCACAAAAACACGCCGAAGGCAGCGTCGCCACTGGCACGCCTGGCGCCCAGGCCTTGCGTGCACGCTATATCGGATGATGTCAACCGGCGGCCGATCGATTTGGCATTGGAATTGACAGCTCACTCATCACTGCAGGTCCAACAGGCACCAGTCACGGCCGGTCCACACACCAGTCGCGGGCCGAGTTGGTACCTGCCACCTCTGGCAACTAGGTCAGATCAGGTCACCGGCACCAGCCCATGTGTGCAGCATCACCAGCCACCGGGTCACTGGAGGCGGTCGGCGAGGCACGACACAGCCGATCGTTGATGCTGGCACGGCGTCCGCCGACCGAAGGTCCAGCCCGGCCAGGTTATCGATCTCGCCGAGCCGACACACCGTTCTGACCACTGCGCTTCATCTCCTGTCCAGTGTCGATCGTAAACCTGGGCTGGTTCGCTTGCCACTCCAGCATAATCACTGATCGCTCCGGCATGCCCTGCAAACGTGTGGTGCTTTGTCTGCCCGTCCGGTACAAACCCAGTGTCCGCCAGTCCGGTCCCCACGTCAACCTGGTGTCCGCTCGTCCGGTCCCCACGCCTCCCTGGTGTCCGCCAGTCCGGTCCCCACGTCTCCCTAGTGTCCGTCTGTCCGGTCCCTGCATCTCCATAGTGTCAGCCCGTCCGGTCCCTGCATCTCCATAGTGTCGGCCCGTCCGGTCCACGCATCTCCCTAGTGTCCGCGAGTCCGATCCCCACGTCTCCCTAGTGTTCGCCCGTCCAATTCCCACGTCTCCCTAGTGTCCGCCAGTCCGGTCCCCACGTCTCCCTAGTGTCCGCCCATCCGGTCCCCGCATCTCCCTAGTGTCCGCCCGTCCGGTCCACGCATCTCCCTAGTGTCCGCCAGTCCGATCCCCACGTCTCCCTAGTGTTCGCCCGTCCAATTCCCACGTCTCCCTAGTGTCCGCCAGTCCGGTCCCCACGTCTCCCTAGTGTCCACACCTCCGGTATCTGCATCTCCCTAGTGTCCGCCCGTCCGGTCTCCGCATCTCCCTGGCGTCCGCCCAGACTGTTCCAACGGCCGCTCTGTAGAGGGCCGGGCACGGAGTTGGACGGAGGCCGCCACGACCCGACCACACCAGCTGTCAAGCAGCTAGCGAGCAGCTAGCGAGGACCGGCCGCCGGCGGAGAACAGCTGCCAGCTTCTGACGACAGCCCGACCAGCAGCAGGCGGTAGCTGCTGTGGACGACCCGAAGCCGGTCGCTCTCGGGCCGGTTCGAGCCACCGGCCATGAAAGTGGTCAGTCCACACGCTACATAGCCACGGCGCCCTCTGTCCTGCTCGGCCTCACCCATGTCGCGGCGAGCCGTCGGCGCAGCTGCTCTCGTCGCCGCCGATGCGTGGCCGCGCAGGGGGTGTGGTGTTTTGGTCACGCGCGCCGCACGCGGCGGGTGGTGGGCGGCGACCCACTGCAGCTGCGCCGGCAGCCGCCGACCGCGGTCGTGCCGGCCGCCTGTTTGTTTTGGAGTCGGCGCGGTGACATCGCCAGAGCTACAGCACGGTGGGGCCGTCTTTACCGTCGGCGACGGTAGTGGAGCTGTCTACCGCCAGTGATCGCGGTGGGCTCTCTTTATCGCCGGCGATGGCGGTGGGCCGTCTTTGCCGCCGGCGATGGCGGTGGGCTGTTTTTACCGCCGCCCCTAGCGGTGGAACTATCTTGCAGCCAAAGCGCGCGGTGTTGCAACAATTGATAACTTCCGTGTTCTTGCCACGTGTTGAGCTCAACAATGGTGGGCTCAGTTCAAAATAGTGAGGCGGAATAAATAAATATAAAAGTAGAAATATAAACAGTCCAGTATTGTCTTCATTCACTACGCAATTAGCAAAAATAACACGTAGCAGAAAGCAGGCGAAAGCTGCACAAGCTCACAGCAAATATATTTATTCAGTCAGCATAGCCCAGTCTTGGAGGATAGTTGCAAAACAAAGCTCGCCCTGCTGAGTTCCCACATTGTTACTGTCGCACGCAGTAAGCGACAGCTCGTGTAGGAAAACATTCCCCACCACCAGCGACAGCCGCCATTATGTGTCCGGTCGCGGCAGCATCGTTGGTACACCGGCGACAAACCATCAATTTAGCGGCGCCTGCGTGGAAGTTTTGTCGATAAGCCAGGCAACGAACGTCTTTCCGCTCAGCCATCACGTAACAGCTGTTGGTATATCACATGGCAGTCGTCGGCATCACGCGTCAGTTGTCAGCAACAGGTGACAACTGTTGGCATCACGTGACAACCGTTAGCATCACGTGACAACTGTACGCATCACGTGGCAACTGTCGACATCACGTGACAACTATACGCATCACGTGACAACTGTCAGCATCACGTGGCAGCTGCCAGCATCACACGATAGCTGTACGTGGCATCACGTGGCAGTGGCAGTGCCGTCCGCCACGCCGGGCAGGACACAGTGGCGCACCCCCATGTGGAGGAGGAAGCATCTATGCGGGGGGATGGGGAGCACAACGGGCCGGCAATCAGTCGTGACCACCAGTCACAAGACGTCAGGCGGCAGACTCGGCGGAACGCCGCAAGAGCGCCAGGAAGTCTGCCCATCAGTCCAACGCCGCACACTCACGAGCAACTCAGACTGACCACCACGGGCCGGCATCCTGTGGGAAATCATCGGCACAGCCGCGCCGGCCGGCTGATCCCAGGCGGGAAAGTATGCGCTGCCCCCACCGCGGCAGTACATCACGCCAGAGCACGGCGCTGACGTCACGGCTGGCGTCACGGCTGGCAGGCGTCGCCAGACGGCCGGTCGGCGCCCGCACAAACACAGCCGATACATCGCTCACGAGCGCGCTGTGGGGGCCGGGGGCCGCCAGCCGACCGATGGTGGCCCGATCACGACCCACGGACTGCTCCAACGCCGCTTAAGTGCAAAACAATCAACCATGTAACCTGAAAATTCACGGTTAATGGAAATATACGATTGTCTTCTTGTCGGAAACTGTCTTCCATCTCCCACATAGAAAGTGTTATATATTTATTTATATATATATATATATATATATATATATATATATATATATATATATATATATATATAATATATATATATATATATAGACAACTGTTCCAACCTCGTTCTGGTACTCCATCCATTGGTGCCTATCCTGTGCATTTTCCTCCAATCTTTCACTATCACCGAGCAACGTTGTCCCTCATCCGCGCAGGTAACGGAACAGTACTTCTGACACAGCACTGTCTCGGCTGGTGTGGCGTGCCGGCCGGATATCGCAGCGCCGCGCGACCTTGAGAGGGGCGGACAGCAGCCGGACGTGGCACCTGACTCGACAGTGGACACCGACCGGAGCCGACGCTGGCCGCGCGACCTCGTGGAGGGGGCGGACAGGAGGGCGGACAGCCCTAAAAAAAAAGAGAGGGAGGGGAGAGGGACGACCCAACTCACAAATAGAAACCGAACGGAGACGAGGGGGGGCGGGCGGGCTGGGTGGGGGGGGGGAGAGGAGGGGGCCAGTGGGGCAGTGGACGCCGACCGACGCCCACACTGACCGCGCGACCTTGAGAGGGGCGGACGGCAGCCGGACGTGACTGGACAGTGGACACCGACTGAAACGGACCCTGACCTCGCGACGCCTCGCCTCGTCCGGTGCTGATCGCTCCGTCTGCTGGACGCTCTTCATCGCATCGAGCCGCCGACGGATCCCGGGAGGGAGGTCGGCCACTGGCATCACCATGTGGATGGGAAATTACCCGCCGCTTACGGCCGTTGAATATATTAGAGGCATCCAATTTGGTCTCCAAAAGTGTTCAGATACATTACTGGCTTACCCGGCCAGCCGAACGTTTCGGGTTGGGAGATCGGCTGCAGCTGCTGTAATTTAACCACCACCAGTCGGTCGGATGACTTACGACGCGTAATAATGTCAGGACGTGGAAGTGCCCTTGAATAATCCAATATCCCTTTGGTGATATCGGGTACGTTGTGCAGCGATTCATTGCCTCCCGTTCGCACGGGATCCTCATTTTGGATCGAGGACGCTTCGGCTACAAAAATACCAGTCAATAAAATATCAGCGTGATGCGTGCCACTCGTGTTCCATTTAAGCTGTTTGTTTCGCATTCAGGCCAAGCGGACCAGAAACGTCGGCCAGGGGAGTCGTTTTTTTTTCGCCCCTATTACTTGATAATCCAGCGGGTGAGATCGTCATCATATACAAATATTGCGATATCACACAAGAACGTTCGAAGCGCTGGTAGCTCCAGGCCGATTGCTATCAACGCTTGCACAGAACACCCCCAAATGCCGAATCTCGCACCCACCGCAAATCGACTGCACAGCGCGCCCATGCTCCTGTGGTCGCACCTTCACTCGAACACCATGCACCGTCCGGCACCAGAGCGTCACGCCTGGTCGTCGCAGCAGCTGCGGCCGTACACGCCCCACCCACCCTGACGGCCACGGCAACGGCCCACTCCGATGACCAGAGTCTCCTCCCCCGCCCCCTCGATGGCGTCGTGACCGACGACCCGAGGTTCCTCCCCCGCCCCCTCGATGGCGTCGTGACCGATGACCCGAGGATCCAACCCCGCCCCCTCGATGGCGTTGTGACCGATGACCCGAGGTTCCTCCCCCGCCCCCTCGATGGCGTCGTGACCGACGACCCGAGGATCCTCCCCCGCCCCATCGATGGTGTTGTGACAGACGACCCGAGGTTCCTCCCCCGCCCCCCTTGATGGCGTCGTGACCGACGACCCGAGGTTCCTCCCCGCCCTCTCGATGGCGTCGTGACCGATGACCCGAGGATCCTCCCCCGTCCCCTCGATGGCGGAGTGACCGATGGCCCACTGCCGGCCGATCCAGGCGGCGGCTCACCTGTTGCGCGCCCGGCGGGCCGGCAGCGACGACGGATGGAGCGCCGAGCGGAGATCAGTCACGCCGGTTCGAAATGTCGCGCCGCTAAAGGGGAATTTGGCAGCGGCAGCGCTCGCACGCCGCCAGACCTCCGACTCTGAGCCAGGCACGATCGATGTGGGATTCTATGGAAACGGATTTCCATTTCCGCAAAGAATTTGCCGTGGAATTCGACGGACGCACAAGCCGGCGGGCTGCCGGCTGCAGTAATGGCGGCCATCACTCGGCGGGAGAGGCAGAGTTGTGGTGGAAGGCGGGCAGCGGTATCGGGTGCATCGTCAACGCGCCAGTGCACCTTCCACCGCCGGTGTCCTGACTGAGAATGGCCGTCACACGCACATACGGCACAGATGCCGCCAGGTGGTCACTCAGATGTGCAGGCACCGCGTGCAAGCCTGCTCCTCACTCAACCGTTAATCAACCTTACCAGCCCATAACGGACTACCGGCCTTACCAGCCAACAGCCGATTACCAGCCTCACCAGACGCCAGCAGCCACCCCAGCTCATGACTACAGTGTGCTGCAGCAGTGTGACGCCGACAGCGGCGCTGCTGACATTGCTCGGCTGTGACAGCGGCATTGCTCGGTGACGGACACGAGCCCCGTGACGCGACAGCGCCACACGCACCTGCCGCGTGCCAGGGCCGGCGCGTCGGTCCATTGCTGACGCACCGGGTGGCAGTGGTGCTCCGCTGTTGACCAGCGCGGCGGCAGTGCGTGGGGTATCGCCGTGTCCGGCGGCGAGTCGGCCGGCCGTCACGATACGCGGCCTCCGGCAGTCCGACGGGCACCCACCCGCGCCGGCAGCGGCCCTCCGGCGGCGTCACGACCACCAGCCGCCAAGGCCGTGACCAGGGTCGGATATATGTTTTGGGATCCTGAACCTAGACAGGAAAATTGCAGAGTCGGGAAAGAAATATCGGGAAAAACAGGTCGGAGAGGGCAGCATTCTTGCTGTTTCTATCCCCAAACGCTCGTTTTTGTGCACTTTCACGCCAGTTCGGGCTAGCTTATCGAACAGCAGGGTTTGTAGTCGCTCCAAAACCACTCCATTCATCTTTTGGCAACAGGGGGGGGGGGGGTGATTTACCGGAGAGGATAATGTTCCGGATGACCAAAATTCAGGACAAGACCACGCTTCCAACGGTGGCCGCCACGTCGGCGGCTGGCGGCCAACGTTACAACCGCCGGCGCCGCCACATGCGGTGGCTAGACCGGTCGGACCTGGACCGGGCGGCACCGGTCAGACGGCACCGGTCAGACGGCACCGGTCAGACGGCTGTCAACCGGTCCGGCCGGTGCCGCTGCGGCCGGACAAGGTCGCGCGGCTTTGTTCGCGCGGCCGCGGAAACGGACACGGACACGGGAGAGGACACCATGCGGCCGGACACGTCTGCGGCATTCGGCCGGATACCGTGCGGTATCGCGCAGGTCATCGGCCACCGTCGCAGCCAGTCAGGAGGGAAGTGCAGATTAGAGCTGGATCGAGCGGCTGTCCTGGCAGCCGATTAGAAGCTGTCACAAACTTCTGCATCGGGTATTAATCAGCCTCCGGTAGCTTTCCGTCTGCTCAAACTAAAACATTGACTCAAGTACAGATCTTCACGCGTCAGAAATAGAAGGCAGATGTATATGATGAGGCGACATCACACAAAAGAACGTTGCGGAAGCACTAGCGGATCCAAGGGGGGCCATTCCGGCCATGCCCCCCCCAAGCGCTTCCTTCAAGGGGGCCATAGTGTCTTTTGCCCCCCCCCAAACCAATAAAAGTAAACTAAATTAAAATGCAGTAACCTTTGTTGAGGTTAAAAAATAGCTTTCCGGGTGAAATAATCTCCAATTTTAAAGGTATTTTGTTATGATTGTTTGGAAGCCCAATATGGTAGCATAGTAGATTCTGACGCATCGAGGGTTCTATGCTGTTGAAGTTCTGCTTACAGCAAGAGATGACGAAATCAGCAATTTCATTATTCCTTCGTCAGATAGGTTCATGAAGTTTGTTTAGCCAGTAACGGGCAAGCGGACCCAGTGAGCCAGATTTCGAAAGCGGAATTTGAACAGGATGTTTTGTGCGAGTGACCAGTTGAGCCCAGTTGAGCAGCATGTTTCGTATGTTGGTGTTGGGGTTGCTAAGATGAAGAGACAGGCTACATTCACTAGCGGATCCAGGGAGGGGCCATTCCGGCCATGGCTCCCCCGAAGCGCTTAAAAGGGGGGGGGATAGTGTCTTTTGGCCCCCCGAAACCAACAGAAGTAAACTGAATGAAAATGCAGTAACCTTTGCCGATGTAAAAAAATATCGTCTGGATGAAAGAATCTCCAATTTTAAAGGTATTTTTTATAATTGTTTGGAAGCCAATATTCTAGAATAGTACATTCTGACACGCATCGAGGGTTCTATGCTGCTCAAGTTCTGCTTACAGCAAGAGTTGACAAAATCGGATCTGCCAGTGTGTACACGTGCACGAAGGTTGACGTAGTGCAAGACGTTGAACGTAAACATGAACGTCTTGGTAAACAAGAACAAAAATCTCGTAACTTAGAAGCGGTGGAGGTAGGCTGGGGCCCCTACACAGGAAATTATGTTGTCATGAATTATTATTGTAAAAAATGTGTCCATTTGACAAATAGTGGTAGAAATCCGATGCTTTTAACCAAAAATAGTGGGAGAATGGGCACCCTCCAAATCCCTTCGACACTTCCTCTGATGCAATTACTAAGTACGCCACTGGGGGAGGGGGAGGGGGGCTGACGCCGAAAACCGAAAGTTTCCCCCCCCCCCCAAACCGGTGGGCTAGATCCGCCAGTGTGCGGAAGTACCGCAAAATCGTCAAAAACAACACCAGAAATGCACGGCAATACAGCTCAGAACACCGCGGAACTACCACGTCACTTCCGACCACACCAACCGCAACAAACGCACCTGTGAAGTTCCCTGCATCGAACACTTCACAGGCGTCACACCTCCGCCGCTGGCGAGACGCCCACAGGGACAGCATACGTCCCGGTGTTATCCGACTACCAAGACGCACGTGACGTGCGCGTCACAGGTGTGGCGCCATTGGTGCATCTCACCGCAGTGGCCAATGGCCGTACCCTCAGACCGGACATAACGGCGCTGCAGCGCCGGCAACTTCATCTCGATCCGGGACACACACGCTCCGGTTCCGCTTCAACACGTCCCGTTACGTTTCGTCTCGGCAGCCACTGAGTGGCTTTCGCGTGCGCGGACCCCAGCTGGTCTGCTTCTGCAGCTCGTGTGTTAGTGCTCCGCCTTGGAAGCTCCCGGGCACATTCGGTCGCTGTGGCTCGTGTTTGGGTTCCACCCACGTAGCTACTGGTCGTAAATTGTGATCCGCACGGCGCCGCCAAAGCCCAGGATAACGAACGACGGCCGGTATCATCAGCACGCCCGCCGGCATGATCGGTATCATCTGAACACCCACTGCCATGGCCGGTATCACCAGCACGCCCGTCACCATGGCCGGTATCACTAACACACCCATCACCATGGCCGGCATCACCAGCACACCCGCTACCATGGCCAGCATCACCAGCACACCCACTGCCATGGTCGGTATCGACAGCACACCCGTCACCATGGCCGGTATCACCAGCACACCCGCCACCATCACCAGCACACCGGCTACCATGGCCAGCATAATCAGAATACGCGTCGCCATAGCCGACTCGGCACAACTGCGCCATCGTGCCACCACATCAACGGCAGCTGCCATGGTGTTGCCACATCAGCGGCAGTTGCCACGATGTTGCCACATCAGCGTTAGCTGCCACGGTGTTGCCACATCAGCGGCAGCTGCCATGGTGTTGCCACATCAGCGGCAGTTGCCATGGTGTTGCCACATTAGCGGCAGCTGCCACGGTGTTGCCACATCACTGGCAGCTGCCATGGTGTTGCCACATCAGCGGCAGCTGCCACGGTGTTGCCACATCAGCGGCAGTTGCCATGGTCTTGCCACATCAGCGGCAGCTGCCATGGTGTTGCCACATCAGCGACAGCTGCCATGGTGTTGCCACATCAGCGGCAGCTGCCATGGTGTTGCCACATCAGCGGCAGCTGCCATGGTGTTGCCACATCACTGACAGCTGCCATGGTGTTGCCACATCAGCGGCAGCTGCCATGGTGTTGCCTCATCAGCGGCAGCTGCCATGGTGTTGCCACATCAGCGGCAGCTGAGGCTCGGGCAGCGGGCGCCACGTGTTGCTGCCGCTGCCCTGTTTGGTGGAGTCGAGTCCGGCTTTGCCTGAGGTGAGGTGAATGCGATAGGACCATAAAAAGACCCGGCGGCAGCAGTTGGAAATTAACTTCCGCTGCCGAGCGGCGAAATGAAGCGCTAGGTGACGAGAGATGAAAGATACCGGCCAGCAACGTCCCCACGGGAGCTGACTCAGCCGCGACGACGGACACATCTGGCCGGCGTTGACGTCACGAACGCTTTCGTTTGATGCCGAATCAAAGAAAACGCACGTGTCAGTGCTTACAAGAAGAAAATTAAGAGCGGCATTGAACATGTTAATGAGAATCATGACGCACAAGTTAGTTTTTGTTCAAGTTGGTTTTCAGTTGGGCGTCGCATGTGAATGAAGATATTCTGATTTTGACACTAAAGACGCATTTGAGACTAGAAATGCTTAGTTATTACTTGCACAGCATATACTACATGTTCATGTATGTGTAATGCCAAGCAGAACTACACAAATATGCAACTGAAACGTTTCATATCATCTGCATTTGCGCATCACATGAACCCATAGGATGAAACTATTATGAACCTTCAAAGGCGCAAATAGAAAACTGACATCCGATCAAACTACTTGTCTTGTTGTGTGCCATTTTTCACCAATGTTTCTGAAGTTAGACACAACGTGCACAACGGCCCCATCTATTGGCGGCCGGCTGTGATGATTCAGAAGACAAAACAAGCTAGGTGGCGTCCAGCACCCGGGCCCCTGCCATAGACGTTTGACTACCCCGGCACAGCCAGCCAGCTCCCCCCAACGGGCTCCCGCTGGGGGGCGACTGCGTTCACAATCAGTGATCCTAGCCTTGTGTGGATGTCATAAAAAGAGCACTTGCCAACAGCAACAGCCATCAGTATTCAAAAGCCGTATAACGCGCTAAAGTCGCACTGGTCTTAAAATGCAGAAATGGCCTAATCATGGCACAAAAACGCGCAAACGGTCCATAAAATGATGAAACCGCAATTCAGCGATTTGCCGCGCTCCAACTACCAATCAGCGTGGGGCCGGCGGGCGGACGGCCGGCGCCGTGGGAGCTGCGCTGTGCATGACAGGAGACAGTGTCTGCTACACGCGGGGCCGTCGGCACTCCAATGTGTACACGCGGGACGTTAACTATCGGGGCGTCTATCGGGGCGTCTATCGGGGCGTCGTTCGGGCGTCGTTCTGGCCTCGTTCAGACGTCAGTCAGCTGGCCATAGCCGGCGTGTTCTGTGTGGTTGGTTACGGCGCTGGTGCCGTATGGCGCGTGCTGCCCCCGCGCGGCGGCGGTCTGCCGGCGACGCGGCACAAGGCGCGGGTGCGCCGGAGCCTGCCCGTGTCGGTCGCCGCAGTGCACCCGCCTCCGCAAATCGTGGCGCTCTGATCAGGGGCGCAGCAGGCACGTGACACGTAGCCCGCGGTCAGTGGTGACGACAGTCGCGCCAACCCCAGCCAGCTGGAGTGCGGGGGGGGCGGGTCCCCATCTCGCCCTGCCTCTGGATCAGAGCCGCCGGCAACGATCTGAAGTCGGCACATAGTCAGGTGGTCCGAGTAGACCGACACGAGCCGGATTCGCTCCGACCAGTGGCGGTCCGGTCGAAGCGCGGTGCGATGCAGTCGGGGTCCGGTCAGCGTGACGCGGTGGGACGGTCGGAGAGTGGTGGCGGTGTGATGCGGTGTCCGGTCAGCGTGACGCGGTGGGACGGTCGGAGAGTGGTGGCGGTGTGATGCGTTGTCCGGTCAGCGTGACGCGGTGGGACGGTCGGAGAGTGGTGGTGGTGTGATGCGTTGTCCGGTCAGCGTGACGCGGTGGGACGGTCGGAGAGTGGTGGTGGTGTGATGCGTTGTCCGGTCAGCGTGACGCGGTGGGACGGTCGGAGAGTGGTGGCGGTGTGATGCGGTGTCCGGTCAGCGTGACGCGGTGGGATGGTCGGAGAGTGGTGGCGGTGTGACGCGGTGGGACGGTCGGAGAGTGGTGGCGGTGTGATGCGGTGTCCGGTCAGCGTGACGCGGTGGGATGGTCGGAGAGTGGTGGTGGTGTGATGCGGTGTCCGGTCAGCGTGACGCGGTGGGACGGTCGGAGAGTGGTGGCGGTGTGATGCGGTGTCCGGTCAGCGTGACGCGGTGGGACGGTCGGAGAGTGGTGGTGGTGTGATGCGGTGTCCGGTCAGCGTGACGCGGTGGGACGGTCGGAGAGTGGTGGTGGTGTGATGCGGTGTCCGGTCAGCGTGACGCGGTGGGACGGTCGGAGAGTGGTGGTGGTGTGATGCGGTGTCCGGTCAGCGTGACGCGGTGGGACGGTCGGAGAGTGGTGGCGGTGTGATGCGGTGTCCGGTCAGCGTGACGCGCTGGGATGGTCGGAGAGTGGTGGCGGTGTGACGCGGTGGGACGGTCGGAGAGTGGTGGCGGTGTGATGCGGTGTCCGGTCAGCGTGACGCGGTGGGACGGTCGGAGAGTGGTGGCGGTGTGATGCGGTGTCCGGTCAGCGTGACGCGGTGGGACGGTCGGAGAGTGGTGGCGGTGTGATGCGGTGTCCGGTCAGCGTGACGCGGTGGGATGGTCGGAGAGTGGTGGCGGTGTGACGCGGTGGGACGGTCGGAGAGTGGTGGCGGTGTGATGCGGTGTCCGGTCAGCGTGACGCGGTGGGATGGTCGGAGAGTGGTGGCGGTGTGATGCGGTGTCCGGTCAGCGTGACGCGGTGGGACGGTCGGAGAGTGGTGGCGGTGTGATGCGGTGTCCGGTCAGCGTGACGCGGTGGGACGGTCGGAGAGTGGTGGCGGTGTGATGCGGGGTCCGGTCAGCGTGACGCGGTGGGACGGTCGGAGAGTGGTGGCGGTGTGATGCGGTGTCCGGTCAGCGTGACGCGGTGGGACGGTCGGAGAGTGGTGGCGGTGTGATGCGGTGTCCGGTCAGCGTGGCGCGGTGGGACGGTCGGAGAGTGGTGGCGGTGTGATGCGGTGTCCGGTCAGCGTGACGCGGTGGGATGGTCGGAGAGTGGTGGCGGTGTGACGCGGTGGGACGGTCGGAGAGTGGTAGCGGTGTGATGCGGTGTCCGGTCAGCGTGACGCGGTGGGATGGTCGGAGAGTGGTGGCGGTGTGATGCGGTGTCCGGTCAGCGTGACGCGGTGGGACGGTCGGAGAGTGGTGGCGGTGTGATGCGGTGTCCGGTCAGCGTGACGCGGTGGGACGGTCGGAGAGTGGTGGCGGTGTGATGCGGTGTCCGGTCAGCGTGACGCGGTGGGACGGTCGGAGAGTGGTGGCGGTGTGATGCGGTGTCCGGTCAGCGTGACGCGGTGGGATGGTCGGAGAGTGGTGGCGGTGTGACGCGGTGGGACGGTCGGAGAGTGGTGGCGGTGTGATGCGGTGTCCGGTCAGCGTGACGCGGTGGGACGGTCGGAGAGTTGGTGGCGGTGTGATGCGGTGTCCGGTCAGCGTGACGCGGTGGGATGATCGGAGAGTGGTGGCGGTGTGACGCGGTGGGACGGTCGGAGAGTGGTGGCGGTGTGATGCGGTGTCCGGTCAGCGTGACGCGGTGGGACGGTCGGAGAGTGGTGGCGGTGTGATGCGGTGTCCGGTCAGCGTGACGCGGTGGGACGGTCGGAGAGTGGTGGCGGTGTGATGCGGTGTCCGGTCAGCGTGACGCGGTGGGACGGTCGGAGAGTGGTGGCGGTGTGATGCGGTGTCCGGTCAGCGTGACGCGGTGGGATGGTCGGAGAGTGGTGGCGGTGTGACGTGGTGGGACGGTCGGAGAGTGGTGGCGGTGTGATGCGGTGTCCGGTCAGCGTGACGCGGTGGGACGGTCGGAGAGTGGTGGCGGTGTGATGCGGTGTCCGGTCAGCGTGACGCGGTGGACGGTCGGAGAGTGGTGGCGGTGTGATGCGGTGTCCGGTCAGCGTGACGCGGTGGGACGGTCGAAGTGTGGTGGCGGTGTGATGCGGTGTCCGGTCAGCGTGACGCGGTGGGACGGTCGGAGAGTGGTGGCGGTGTGATGCGGTGTCCGGTCAGCGTGACGCGGTGGGACGGTCGGAGAGTGGTGGCGGTGTGATGCGGTGTCCGGTCAGCGTGACGCGGTGGGATGGTCGGGAGTGGTGGTGGTGTGATGCGGTGTCCGGTCAGCGTGACGCGGTGGGACGGTCGGAGAGTGGTGGTGGTGTGATGCGGTGTCCGGTCAGCGTGACGCGGTGGGATGGTCGGAGAGTGGTGGCGGTGTGATGCGGTGTCCGGTCAGCGTGACGCGGTGGGATGGTCGGGAGTGGTGGTGGTGTGATGCGGTGTCCGGTCAGCGTGACGCGGTGGGACGGTCGGAGAGTGGTGGCGGTGTGATGCGGTGTCCGGTCAGCGTGACGCGGTGGGATGGTCGGGAGTGGTGGTGGTGTGATGCGGTGTCCGGTCAGCGTGACGCGGTGGGATGGTCGGAGAGTGGTGGCGGTGTGATGCGGTGTCCGGTCAGCGTGACGCGGTGGGATGGTCGGGAGTGGTGGTGGTGTGATGCGGTGTCCGGTCAGCGTGACGCGGTGGGACGGTCGGAGAGTGGTGGCGGTGTGATGCGGTGTCCGGTCAGCGTGACGCGGTGGGATGGTCGGGAGTGGTGGTGGTGTGATGCGGTGTCCGGTCAGCGTGACGCGGTGGGATGGTCGGAGAGTGGTGGCGGTGTGATGCGGTGTCCGGTCAGCGTGACGCGGTGGGATGGTCGGGAGTGGTGGTGGTGTGATACGGTGTCCGGTCAGCGTGACGCGGTGGGACGGTCGGGAGTGGTGGTGGTGTGATGCGGTGTCCGGTCAGCGTGACGCGGTGGGACGGTCACCGACGCCGGAGGAGCAGTGCCGCCGCCCGGTTTCCACCGGCCACAGCTCGGCAAAGCTCTCCTGTACCGACCCGCGGGCGTGAGAGTCGGTCCACACCGCGCCATCGGCAACAGCTCGGCACAGTCCGGTGTTAACAAAACCTGCAGCTAATCTGGCCGGAAAACGCCGGCGCGGCCAGGGGGCGGGTGCAGCAGCAGCGAAGCGCTCAAAGAGCCGGCTCGCGTGACCAGCGCAGCGGGTGGAGCCGCTCACGGTACCCGATAGCCATGTCGGGATATTTTCACCGCGCAGCCACGTGCGGTGCTCTTTTAAGCTCACTCGGCAATAATGTGGCTTGGAGATTCAGCACCTTAGCGCGTCTGTGCATTTGTGTAGGCCCTTTCTCTTGAATGTTGTGTCGTGTGGATCCGGTATCGGGTCTCCAGGACATCAGGTCCCTATGGGTATGAAGAAGGCGCTGACCGGACGAAAATGCTCCTGTCAAGCTCAGGTATCGGGTCTCCAGGACATCAGGTCCATACGAGTATGAAGAAGGCGCTGACCGGACGAAAATGTTCCTGTCAAGCTCAGTCTGTTTTTCCCGCTCCCTGCCTAGCCCTGCCCCCCTGTTTTTCCCCCTGACTGCCTAGCTCCCCAGACTGCCCCGTTCTGCAGACTGCCCCGCCTCACTGACTGTCCCGCTCTTTCTGACTGTCACGCTCCCTTTAACGGCCCGCTCTCCCAGCTGTCCAGTTGTTCTGGCTATCCCACTCCCTGACTGGACTGTTCGACTCCCATGACTGCTCCGCTTCCGACTATCCCACTCCCTTTCGCCCTCCCAATCCCCGTGACTGCTTCGCCCCTGGCTGGCCCGACCCCAATCGCCCCCTCCCCCTCTGACTGTTCCGGTCACTCGGTTGCCCCACTGCAGACTGCCAGACCCATACAACATCCACTGCGCTGCGTCGCCGAATACACCAGCCCGTGGCCACCCTGCCCCCCCCCCCCCCCCCCCAGTTCGCTGCTCCATCTCACAGCTGCGTGTCGCGGCGTCGACCATCGGAACCGACTTCAAAGTTGGAAATACACCCCATTATGCAGAGCGCTCATCTTGTGATCGCGCGTTCGCGAGTCTTTCAGTTGGCGGAGAACTCATTTAGAGCGATAAAAAGTCAGCCATCGCCGCAAAGCATGCCCGGGAGAATGACAAGCGTCGGCGCGCGCCACCCACGACCAGGTCGTGGCAACACACACTGGCCGGCCGCCTGGCAGACAAGACACGGCTGACCCGGCTCAGGCTTCCAGCCAAACGAAAGCGATAATCAAACACCAGCACACCTCATCAGGATCGCCAGCAATGGCGAACGTATCAGTGATGTTTAACAAGCCAGAAATGAAATGCATGAAGGCCGACTATACAGATATGCTATAAATTGTTTAACTTTGATGTTGTACTTAGAACGTTATTGGAATGGAAATGTTGCATCTAATATTATAATTGCCCAGAACATGAACACCAGAACATTGCATCATGAGCATCCAGAAACATACATCTTGTCATGTCCCAACGAGTAGTCTGGTGTCGATTTAGTCTCGTTGCTTGTTCCACCCATACCGGCCATCCCAAAAACCTAACAGGCAGATAACGGCTGCCGCAGCCAAACTTCGGCAGTGACCGGCCGCTAGAAGCATCCGCGGGTGAGTTGGGACTGGGCGCGACTGCCAAAAGCTAGGAAGATAACACAGCCTCCATGGAACCAGCCTGGAACGCAGTAGGATCGGTGGCTTGGAATAGCAAAATGTAAGTGGAAAATTAACACTTAATGCCAAATTGTTTTACATTCCTGAACCGAGAGTTGATCTCGTGAATTGGTTGCAGTGAATATGCTGGCACGCAACTACCATAACGCAGAAGCATTTTACCGCACTCCATGTTGTATTAAGTGCAACGAAGTATGTGAACGACTGTTATTTCTCACACCACATATGCCCCAGTATCAAGGTTTTCGACGTTATCGAGGATCTGACGACTTGTCCCGACCTCAACGTAAACTGAACTTCAGGACACCGGATGCGAGGAAGGACGAGGGTGACGGCGGTGTTGGCGAGCTGCTCCCAGAGTGTCGTGGCACGAGGCCACCGACGACCTCAACGTGACGTCACCAGTGCCCTCCCTCGGGCGTCGGACCGTATCGCGCCCCACGACCAACGGTGACAATTTAGTGTGTGCGCGTGGCACGGCGCCAGCGGTGGTGGAGCAACTGAAGAGTCGGCGGCACCGAGGCACGGCGGGGCGTCGCGCGACCGCAGGCCGCCGATCGTCTCATCTGGCCCTCGCGCCGTACAAATGGACACGGCAGTCATCCATTCTCGGCCGCCGAAACAAAACGAATGGTCATGCCGACGCCGCTGGCAATAGGACTTCATCGGGCGTACTATTCATGGCCACGCTGCGTCCACGCTGCGTCTGGGTCGGGGTCGGGGTCGGGGTCGGGGTTGGGGTCGGGGCTTGAGTCTGCATCTGGTTGTGTTTGAGTAAGGCTCGGGTCGGGGATTGGCTTGGATCACGGTCTGGGTCTGGGTCTGGGTGGTGGTCTGGATCTGTGTCTGGATCCGGGCCGGGGTTCGGTCCAGGTCAGAGCCTGGATCTGGGTCTGGGTCAAGAATTGGCCTGGGTCTGATTCTTGGCTGGGATAAGTTGGGCCATACCAAGGTAGCGCGCAAGAGTGCAATCTGGTCTGGTCGGGTCAGACCACGTTGTGTCGGGTCGAGTCGTGTAAGACCAGGGCAGGGTCGGGGTGGAGTCGAGTCATGGTCATATCAAAGGGTCATCCCATAGGGCCACAACTGGGGGCAGATCAGTATCAGGTCAAACTGGGCGTCCTATCTGGATATGATTGGCTCTCTCCCCACCCCGCGAACACATTTACACACAATCAGATCACCGCGCAGGCACCGAAACAGACCCTCTATCCTGAAATCAATAAAACCGCACGTGCGTAGCCGTTCACCCCTCTCAATGGCCGCCTTAGTCCGATAGCAGGGGTGCCTGGCGCCTGTCGTAGCCGTTCACCCCTCTCAATGGCCGCCTTAGTCCGATAGCAGGGGTGCCTGGCGCCTGTCGTAGCCGTTCACCCCTCTCAATGGCCGCCTTAGTCCGATAGCAGGGGTGCCTGGCGCCTGTCGTAGCCGTTCACCCCTCTCAATGGCCGCCTTAGTCCGATAGCAGGGGTGCCTGGCGCCTGTCGTAGCCGTTCACCCCTCTCAATGGCCGCCTTAGTCCGATAGCAGGGGTGCCTGGCGCCTGTCGTAGCCGTTCACCCCTCTCAATGGCCGCCTTAGTCCGATAGCAGGGGTGCCTGGCGCCTGTCGTAGCCGTTCACCCCTCTCAATGGCCGCCTTAGTCCGATAGCAGGGGTGCCTGGCGCCTGTCGTAGCCGTTCACCCCTCTCAATGGCCGCCTTAGTCCGATAGCAGGGGTGCCTGGCGCCTGTCGTAGCCGTTCACCCCTCTCAATGGCCGCCTTAGTCCGATAGCAGGGGTGCCTGGCGCCTGTCGTAGCCGTTCACCCCTCTCAATGGCCGCCTTAGTCCGATAGCAGGGGTGCCTGGCGCCTGTCGTAGCCGTTCACCCCTCTCAATGGCCGCCTTAGTCCGATAGCAGGGGTGCCTGGCGCCTGTCGTAGCCGTTCACCCCTCTCAATGGCCGCCTTAGTCCGATAGCAGGGGTGCCTGGCGCCTGTCGTAGCCGTTCACCCCTCTCAATGGCCGCCTTAGTCCGATAGCAGGGGTGCCTGGAGCCTGTCCCTCCGATCAACGCCGGTGGACGGCTGAGCCCGAATACACGCACTGTTCAACGCAGCGCAGTGCTTGTGTTTGTTCCGGCGGGCCCGACCGGAGACAATGAGCCACCCAGCAGAGGTCACGGCTCGGTCGCCGCACGGTGTGTACCGTATGGAAGTTCCCAGATTGCGCAATGTGCAAAAACTGCGCCGACAACATAGCGGCCTTGTTCATGCCGCGGCGGCTGTGTGCGGAATACGCGGAAAATACCGGCTCGGGTGAACGGCAATCTCGATATACCAACGGGTGCGATATTTGTCATATCCGTCCGCGGATTCCGTGCACTCTGATGTCATATGCCGTGACTTGTTCATTCCTCGCGAAATTCACGTCTAGATTTCGTGGACCAACCACAACATGGCGACGTTCACGGGACATGGTGCTCAGGCCACGATCAATATGTAAAGTTCGTGGGCAATTTTGTGGAGGCAATACGGTTCAGCTGGGTTGTACAAAAATACCTCTTTGGGCGGTTATTACACCAACGATGGGGTATTCGGTTGTTCCAAGCTAAGTTCGCAAGCATACAAATAGCGGCACGAATGGCGCACGCCATCCATATACGGAGGGAGACTTGCCAGAATATGCAACGTCACACACAGTGGAATTCGCGCAATAAACGCTTAATGGCGACGCACGCTATGGTGGTAAGGGCCCGAGACACAGTCACACGGAGGTATCGTGACACGGGAGGGGATGAGGACGCAACAAAGGAACAGAGGGGAGTCAAGACTGTTGGCTATGGATCACGGAGCGCGGCGTTGCACATGGTGGAATTTGCGCAATACTGTCACAAAGAACGCACAACAAAACCCGTTGTCCACGTTGGAGTGGCCGGTGTGTATATTTCACACAGTGCAGCCGGTCACTGTGTGACGTCACACCGTTCAGCCGGTCATTGTGTGCCAGTGTTAAAATAATGGTTTTTCGTTAGGTGTGAGATGTCGAAACGAGCACAGTAGGATGTCGAAATTCGTCACGGAATTAGTGTCATTTAAAATGTTTTTGATGCCCTTAAGACTCAAATTTGAGCCGATGGCATACTTATGACTATACCTTTATCATTGGTTTTGATATTCCTAATTTAGGAAGAGCTATAGTCTGGATAGCAAGAAAAAATAGCTATGCAATAAATTGGTATTGTATGCCATACCACATCATAGGCAATCCCTTTACCTGAAATTACATTGCGAAATGTTAGTGCATCACCATCCCTTATCGAGAGCATGAGCATGGTACTTATCAACGAGATACTGTTAGAAAGGAAACATGTGAGACTTCATAAGCATGCAGCAAGAAGCAGGATGTCGGTACTTCATGGAGAAGGATGCTGATTCATTGTTCAGAAAGTGGTATATTCCACCCTATTTCACGAATAATGTATCACTGTTGTGTGACGTCACACCGCTCAGCCGGTCGGTGTGACGCTCCGCTATGGAGCCGGCTGGCCATGGAGACACTGCGATGCTGTCCTCAGCGGAGGCTCCACCAACTTTACTTTGCGAGGAACCAAACACGCGAATGATCAATTCTGGTCGAAGCGCCCTAAAGCCCAAATAACTAACGAGGAACCAAACAAGCTGCAGACCGCTTCTTTCCAAGCAATGGTAATTGTTAACGTTATTTTTTTTACTTGTAACGTTGATTTTGCCAAACGTCGGCCCAAGGACGGCGAGAATACGTTGGGTTGTTTTGCACCCGCGCACCGGACAGTTTTAACGGGTGTTGCTGTGCACGAGTATCCCACACCTGCCGGGACTGAGGCGCCACCTACTGGTGCGTTTCCCAGTCTGGACGCGGCCGGGCTGTCGCTGTGTAGGCCCGGAACAGCCAGCGGGTTAATTGACCCACTCGGTGCAGGCCGGGAACTGGATGCGGCCGTGGACGGCCGACGGCGGCCAGCACGCAGGCGAACTTACCGTCGAGACGCACTTCTTGCCGGGCGAGATGAACTCCAGGCCGCGGTCGGCCTTGCCCTTGTAGCACTCGACGATGTTCTTGGTGAACATGCGCCGGATCTCCCGCAGCGAGAAGATGCAGAGCGCCGAGCGGCGCGTCGGCTTGCTCGAGTTCTCGCCATCGACGTGCTCGCTGGCGGCGAACACGGCGTACAGCACGTCCTCCTGCGAGGTGATATCCAGCTTGTCGGCCAGGTGCGAGCCGGCCGCTGTGACGTGCGCCGCCTGCACCAGGTTGTACTTGACGCCCGACTCGCTGATGCAGTCGATCGGGATCTCCGTGTACGAGTAGTAGTGCGGGTCGTCCTGGCACACGCGCACCAGCTTCGAAATGTAGGCGCTCGGCGCGTTGCTGCGCCGCATCTGCGTCGTCAAGAAGTAGCTGAAGCCGTCGCTGCCGAAGCCGTGCACGTAGTCGATGTAGTAGCGCTCGCGCGCCAGCGAATTGATGGACATCTTGGTGCCGGTGGTGACCGCCTGCTCGGAGATGGCGAACATGCTGTCGCGGTCCAGCGAGCGGCTCGACACGGCCGGCACCTCGTTGCGGTAGGGCGCGCGCGCGCCGCCCGTGTACGTCACGCCCACGTACAGCACGTGCGTGTCGGGCGGGTTGGGCGGCCCGGGCGCAACGAACGCCACCGTCGACGCCGTCCCGTTGTTGGCCACCACCGCCTCCTCGGCCTGGCTCTCCACGGAGCTGATGTTCTGCAGCTTGCGCGCCTGGCAGCGGCCCTGGAACAGCGAGCCGCACACCACCAGGTTGGCGTGCGCCCTGTCGATGACCAGCACCTTGTTCACGTTGTCCGTGGGCCGCCTCACAACGTGCGACGGACACTCGTTGGCCGGCGAGCACTCGGGGTCGTCGTCCTCGGGCCCGGTGCGCGCCGAGACGAGCAGGCCCAGGTCGGCGTCCAGCTGGTACAGCCGGTTGACGGCGCCCACGTACACACGGCCCGTGTTGCCGTCCACCACCATGTGCGTAAAGCGGACCGTCGCGAACGCATCGCTGAACTCGTCGACGATGTAGGTGGCGTGCGCGCCGGCCGCCAGCAGGACCAGTGCGGTGGCCAGCAGCGACCAGGGCGGCCATACGGCGGCCCGACACGCCCGCATTGCAGCCGCCCCTCTCAGTCTGCAACAGACACACACAACGATCACGATCTGCGTCTGGCGGCCACAGGTTTCTGTGTGGCACGATCACTTCGTGTCACGGAAACATTGATAGTCAGCTGGTGTCACCGACAGACAGCTATTGACAGTCGAAAATTAACAGACTATCCGATTGCAAGAAGCTGCATAGAATATGCGACGACATCTGATATCAACAAAGCATAGGCATCACTCGTCTGGTAAAAGACAGCAAACCATCGGGAGACATTGTGACTAGCCAGACACAATAGGCAGCCAACCACAAGTGCACTATCCACCTTTGCTCCGATCACTTCAGGGAAAGAGGCCAGCAGCAGTGCAGGTCTTGCAATTATCGTGCACTTGAACAGCCCTCGGCTATGGAGCGACGCCCAGGTGGTAGGAATGCTCACTGCTCAGACAACAGTTAGCAGTTAGGGGAGAACGGGAGGGACGAGGTAACTGCACAGCCAACAGAGCGCTGCAACCCAGGCGGTCATGCGCAGAAAGCACAGTACCCGTCGGGCTGCGACTGGCTGCACTGCTAATGCGCGCCCTCGCCAACACAACCGGCAATCACGACAGTCTACCCGTCCGCCCCGGCCAGCCGCAAATGCGGCGCGTGCACGCAAGCGCGGCTCTGCAGAGTGCACCGAGTGCGGCGGCCACCGGACACGCTCAGGCGTCCGCCGCCCGTCACCGGCTGTCACCGGCCGTCACACGGCGTCACACGGCGGCCACCGGACACGCTCAGGCGTCCGCCGCCCGTCACCGGCTGTCACCGGCCGTCACCGGCCGTCACACGGCGTCACACGGCGGCCACCGGACACGCTCAGGCGTCCGCCGCCCGTCACCGGCTGTCACCGGCCGTCACACGGCGTCACACGGCGTCACACGGCGGCACACGGCGGCCACCGGACACGCTCAGGCGTCCGCCGCCCGTCACCGGCTGTCACCGGCCGTCACACGGCGTCACACGGCGTCACACGGCGCCACACGGCGGCACGGCCGGCGGCCGACAAAGCCCACCGGGCCTGACGCGAGCACGTGCAGCCGGCCGTGGCGGCGCGACGCGCTCGTGCCGGTGCACCTCGCCGCGGTCGGCGGGTCACACACGGGTCACGTGGGTCACATGGGTCACGCTGGTCAGCCGACCGTCGCGGGAGCATAACGGCTGTGGGTTCAACTTCGCATCGCGTAGAGTGTCAGATGTATTAAGGACTTCCAATGTTTGTTTTCAAGATGTGAATGAGATGCGATATTGTACATCTAATAAAATTTATAATGCATTTGTTTGAGTCTCTGTGGGCCGGTTTACTTGTTGGGTGCAATGCACAATCCAACTATAGAAGTCATCTGTAAATCCAGCCCTGTCACGGCGTCACGGTGCGCCGCCGTCGGCATTAGTGACGTCACCCCCATCAGCCGATACCAGTTGGGCCCGCGGGCAGCGGGCGGCGGGCGGCGGGCGGCGGGCGGCGGGCGGCGGGCCGGCCCACAAAAACCGAACGGCGCCGACCGCGCCGGCGCACCAATTATTTGGCGCGAGACGGCCACCGGACCCGGGACGCGCCTCGCCGTCCCACGTCGGCCATCACAACCCACGGCAACTTGCGGCAAAAAGCCCGCCACGCTGGCGGCTCCGACCAGTCAGCTGAGCTCGACTCGGACGCCCTGTTGCCGGCGCGGCGCGAGCGCAACCTGGACAAAACGGCGAGCGCAGGACAAAACGGCGAGGCGCTGTGGAGCGGTGACCCGGAAGTGTGGCGCGGAATGACCGGATCGTGTCACCGCCAGTCACGGTTGGTTTTTTGGTTTTTTTTTGGGGCTCTTCGGCTTCGGTTATTGGGCCCCCTTAATTTTTTTTTAAAGGGGGGAAATAAAAAAAAAAAAGGCAGAATAATTTGTTTGTATTGAGTTTAATTTTAATTTTAATATCTTTCTTTTTATTATTATTGTGGGGGTAAAAAAAAAATGTTTTAAGGGGGGGTATATATCACAAAAAATTTTATTTAAAAAAGAAAGGGAAGAGCCGTCCCTATTTGATGTTTGATGACTCGTTCCCTAATCTCTTAAAGGGGGGGGGGGGGGCCCAAAATGACGCCTTCGCTCCTGGTTAAGTAGGCTGCAGGCAATTAGTACGTGGCACACTGAGAGTGCATCATAGCACCTTGGGCAGAGCGGACTGTCATCGTTGGTCAAAAGGTAGCGGTGAGTCTCATACGTGTGGCCAATTCGCAGGCGACACAGTGTCACCTCGTTCCGTCTGACGTCATGTGATGATAGCAATTCACCAAGATAGGGTTTAATTGTTCTCAACTTGTTGCTTATCGTGTCGTCCCAACTGGCCTGCCACCTCTTGAAGAGGAGGCATTTTATTTCTGGATAGAAGTCGGTGGCAGGGAGGGGGAGACATCGTGTGTAGGGAGCAAGAGCAGCACGCTTTGCTGCAGCATCAGCAGCCTCATTGCCACTGATTCCCACGTGGCTCGGAATCCAGCAGAACACTACCGTCTTTCCTCTGATGGTCAGCGATGTCAGTCTAGATAGAATATCCTGTAAAATAGAGTTCGTTGGATAAAACGCCCCCAGTGCGAGTAGGCTACTGAGTGAGTCGCTAAATAGTACGTGTCGTGCATAATCAGAAATTTCAATGGAACTCAATGCTTTGTTTATGGCTATCAATTCTGATGTATATACAGATGCGTTGGCTGGTAGAGAAAACGATCTGCTCACAGTACCCGACACAAAGGCACTTCCAACACCAGTGTCCGTTTTCGAGCCGTCTGTGTACGTCGGTGTATAGTTTCTGTATGATGAGATCAGTTCTAGCGCCCGTAATTTAAGTTCTTGTGGAAGGACGTCATCTTTCCTCAAGCACGATAGTGATACGTCGATATTTGGCGATGCCAATTTCCAGGGAGGACATTTCAATGACGTTGTACGCATAACCCCGCGAAGTCTTATGTTGCATTCCTCGAATAGCGTTCTGATTCTGACGCAGAAAGGTAAGGCACTTCCGCGTCGTCCTCTAAACAGAGCCAGAACATGCCGCGTAAACACCGACTGGTAAGTAGGATGGTCAGGGAACTGGCGCAGTTTACATGCATAACGCATCCCGAGTAATTCACGGCGTTTGGCGTAAGGCTACATGGTTCGTTTGCATCTGCTAAGACTGGCAACTGGAGAGGTGCGAAATGCGCCAGTAGCAATACGTAGAGGTGTGGTGGATGGTGTCTAGTGTTCGTTTCGCTGTGCTACAAGCACCATCATAAACAAAACACACATAGTCTAATTTCGACTGGATCGCTGATCTATACAGGAGAAGCTAAGTTCGCCTGTCAGCGCCATACGACGTCCGTGATAACACCTTAAGAACGTTTTGCGTTTTAAAAAACATTTGTCGCGGAGCATTTTAAAGTGGTTCCTGTATGTCAAACGACTGTCGAATATAACACCGAGGAACTTGGCCGCCGGCTTTGTTGGGATTGGGGACTTGTACATATATATCTCCATGCTTCCACATCCCTGACGCCTGCAGAAGTGCATGGCAACCGTTTTGCTTTGTGAGAACCGAAAGCCACTCTTGTTTCCCCATCGCTCTAGGCTTAGGACGGCAAGCTGCAGCTGTCTCTGCAGTGCCGGTGCAGATGTACTCGAAGTCCAAATCGCAATATCATCTACAAAGAGCGAGCGACAGATGGAAGGCCGTAACCCACAGGTAAGGTCGTTAATCATTAAAGCAAACAGCGGCACGCTAAGCACACTGCCCTGTGGGACTCCGTTTGCTTGTAAAAACCAGTCAGAAAACTGGTTCCCGACGCGAACACGGAACCGGCGATCTGCCAAAAGTTGTGGATGAACATAGCCATTGGACCGCGGAGGCCGCATTCGTACACTTTTAAAAGGATTCCGTGTCGCCACGTTGTGTCAAAGGCGCCCTCTATATAAAAAAAACACTGCACCGAGGTGCCGTTTCTTTGCAAAAGCAGAACGAATGTCAGTGTCAAGTGATACAAGATGGTCTACGGTGCAGCGATTCTTCCTAAAACCACACTGAGAGTTTGTTAAAATGTTCCTATCTTCTAGATACCATCCCAAACGGGTGCTCACCATTCTTTCCAGCAACTTACAGAGACAAGACGTCAGAGAGATGGGGCGGTAGTGCAGTGGATCGTGTCCACTTTTTCCAGGCTTTAACAGTGGTATGATCGTAGCCTCACGCCAGGCTTCGGGAAAGTGACCTTCTGCCCACATACAGTTAAAGGTGGTTAATAACACGTCCTGGACAAATGGCGGGAGATGTCGTAGCATTTCATTATGGATTCTATCTGGGCCTTCGGACACGTTTCGAAGGCCATGTAGTGCGGAAGAAAGCTCAGTCTTGGAGAAGGGTTCGTTATAAGCCAATCTTTCTCGTGTCGTAAAATTTATTATAATTTTCTCACTCCCAGAGCGATACCGCAGAAGCTCCGGATCTACGTTGCCAGCCAGGCACCGTTGCGAGAAGGCTCGGCCAATCTCGTTCGCGACCTCAGATGGCTGAAATACGTCACAACCGCCTGACCGCAAGACGGGCAAGGGGGCGGGGAAAATTTGCCACCAATTTTCTTGATGCGAGCCCACACCTCGGCTGAGGGTGTGGACGAGCTGATTCCTCCGATATACTTGCGCCAGGATGCCCGTTTGGCCTCCAGAACCGTCCTACGCGCAAAGGCTCTGGCCTTTCTGAAGGTAATTAAGTTAGCCGTTGTACTCTGTTGGTTGAAAGCTCGAAAAGCCCGTTTGCGAGCCAGAATGGAGTTCCGGCACTCCAGGGTCCACCACGGCACCGGGGTGCGACGGGGTGCTCCTGTTGTCAGCGGGACACAGGCAGTGGCAGTATCAATGAGGCGCTGCGTAAAGTCGGCTACTGATGGTGGATGTTCGTCGGATGTTAATTTTGCCATAAGTTCGGCATCAAATTCTATCCAGTTGGCCTTACGTAGGTTCCATCGTCGAGGTCTCCTGCCAAGAGCACTTCCATCCTTGTATTCCAACCATACTGGCATGTGGTCACTCACAAGTGGATCAGTGTCCACGGACCACTCCAAGCTTTGAGCCAAGAGTGGGCTACAGAGGCTCAGATCTAAAGCTGATGTATTACCAGAAGGCATTGTAATGTGGGTAGGCGAGGCGGTGTTCAAAAGAAATAGGCACTCATCGTTGATAAAACGTTCCAAGTGTCCCCCGCGAGCGTTAACGGAATTGCATCCCCAGGTAGTGTGATGGCAATTAAAATCGCCCACTAGAAGGACCGGAGGGGGGAGTTCTACCATTAGCCGTCTTAGTTCTGCTAAAGGAAGAGGAACTCCAGGCGGTAGGTATACGGAGCATACAGTCATTGCACGGCGGGGAACGGCCACACGTGCCGCAACCGCCTGTAGTGAGGTGCACAATGGGACCTGCTGCACTGGTTCGCTGTGATGCACCGCCAACATAGTGCCTCCGTATGCCACGGCGTCGGTCCTGCCTACATCTTTCCGGACGATGGAATATCCATTTATAGAGCAATGGATACCGGGCGCTAGTTTTGTTTCTTGGAGACAAACAACCATGGGAACTTCCAGAGATAAAACTCGCTGCAGGTCAGTAAAATTCGCTCTAAAACCGTGGATGTTCCATTGTAAGATTAGAGAGCGCACTTTGGTAGTCGAGTGCGGTGACTAGGAGTGACTAGCATGGGGAACGTGCGTTTTCAAAACTTGGTGTTTGTCGTCCGCCCTAGGCAGTGGTTTGGTTCGGACGGTGCACTGCTGCTCAGTCCAATGGACTGAGTTCTGGGGCGGGAGCTGGGCGTTTCGTGGCCCGGTGGGGAGCCAGTAGACGGTAGGCCTCGCTTCTGGGGCCCCAGCCGAGGCGGAGGTGGAGGACGGCCCATCTCATGGGCAGCGAGAGTTACTGCCGGTCCCTCAACTCGCCTTCGTGGCGATGGGGAAGCCGGCCTTGCGCGAGTGTCCTTATCATGACATTGGCGGCTCGTCGCCCGAGCCCTCTCCATTTCAGCAAGGCGCGCCCGCTTCGCATCGCGGGCGCGTCTCTCGACCTCCTGGTAGTGGAGGTTAATATCTGGGATTTGGATTGCTCGGGTGTTTCTGGATGGCGATGAAGGTGCGGAAGTGGATGTTGAGGGTGGGGGTGAGGTCTGACTCACGGGAAGGGGAGAACGGTCAGGCAGAGAGGTGGAGAGAAGAGATTTGGAGATGGTGGTGGTGGTGAGCATGGGAGGCGAGAGTGGGTTGGGGGCCGATGAGAAGTGAGAGGTAGGGACTTCGAGGTAGATGGAGAGGGGCTGGAATTTGGTTGAAAGGACCGAGGAGGCCTCTTAGACCGCTGGACCAGAGTCCACTCCCACCCTCCGACGTTGATCGAGAGGTCTCTTGATGGACGCGTCCACTCGTAGGTGGTACCTCGGTCGCGTCGTCCCTTTGGGTTTGCCACCCTCGCGCCGCTGGCGACTCGAGAGGCGCTCCAAAGGCTCGGAGAAGGGCTGACAGCTTCTCGATCAACTCAAAAGATCTATCGGACTGAGTGTTCTGTGGAATCGACGTGGTATTTCTAACTTTGGACGCGTATGATATTTTAGGATGAGTTTGTTCGTAGATATCTCTCGCCTCTCGAAATGTTACTCTTTGTGTGTGCTTAATTGATATGATTTCCTTCTCTTTTGTGTACATTGGGCAGGTACGATCATACGAAGTGTGGGGTTCTGTCCCCGACCACAATTCGCACAATGATGCATCTCGGAAGTACAGGCCTCACTTGCGTGTTCAACTGACGCGCACTTGCCACACACGGGGCGATTCCGGCAGTATTGGTTGGTGTGGCCATATCGTTGGCATTTAAAACATCTCATGGGGTTGGGAATAAAAACTCGAACCTTCACACGGACGTAGCCCACACGGATTTCAGTGGGAAGAACTGTGGTGCTAAAGGTTAATATCACGTTGTTCGTTAAAATCATCTCCGAACCCTTCCTCACCTTCATTTTCCTTGCTTCCGTAACCCCAAACTCCGACAGGCCATCCACAATTTCATCCTCCGACACATCGTTCAAATCATAACAGTTGATGAGTCCTCGCGATGAGTTCTTTGTTTTGTGTGCTTCTACATGAATTCGAATAGTTTCATCTACATGCTTGTTTCCCTTCCGTACACCGTAAATAAACTCAGTCGTCAACAACGCTCTCTCCGCCTCCTCCGCTACCGCAAACTCGACCTCCAACGCTCCATCCTTCAACTTTTCGCATCGAATAATTTTTTCCCAGCCGGTCGCATCCATTTCGTCTCTGAAAGGGCGACAGAGCAGAGAGATTCTGTGATTGTCCGCGAAAAAATGAGAATCCGAGGAATAGCAGGAAACATCTTGGTGCTGCCTGAATAGGTGGTCTGGCCCTCACGGGAGGGACCAGGAGTGTTTTTTGTTGTTGTTGGTGCCATGTGCTGTTTCTTGGTTGCTACTCCTCGGGCGCCCCACCACTTAGGGGCCCTACCGGGGGACGCCTGGGCCCCGCGGACGGGAGGACGCCAGGCGCCCGAGGAGTTATACGGGGCAGGCGGCGCCTTCGCCCGGCCGGGAGAGAGAGACTCACCACCCCGACCGGGATCCAGCACCGCCCACCACTTGACCCCAGCCGGCCGGGCCGGCAGACACTGGGAAGGATCCCGGGTCCCCGGCCCGAGGCGACCTGCCACTTGGCCCGCGTGAGGCCCCACGGGCCCGCCCGCCCCTCCGGGATATTGGGACCAAAGAGGTGTGCTGGTCCCCCGTCACAACTAGCACCGTGCGACGGGGGACCTCAACCTCCAGGGACTCCGTCAACCCCGGGGACGGGCCGAGGGGGCGCGGCTACCCCGATAAAACTGAGCTGGTGGGCAGGACCGAGAAGGTTATCCTACCTGCTCTTAGTGGGGAGAGTTAGTGTTGCTGGGCCAGGTGGAGGACATGGATGTTGAGATGAGATGGGCAGTGGAATGGGAGCGTATGGATGGAAGGACGAGTGAGGCACTCCTAGTCTGGCCCCTCGCCGGCTCACCGATGGACTGGGAATCCGGGTCCTTAGGGCACTCAATCCCCCCCCACCACGAAAAGGTGGTGCCTCGTCGGGGGGGGTCACCGCCAGTCACTGACGCCGACTGCTGATCCGACGGTTTACTGCCACGTGTCCCAGCCGCTGGCTGCACCCCTCCCGGGTCCCCCGGTGTTCCGGACGTGCTGATCCGACGGTTTACTGCCACGTGTCCCAGCCGCTGGCTGCACCCCTCCCGGGTCCCCCGGTGTTCCGGACGTGCTGATCCGACGGTTTACTGCCACGTGTCCCAGCCGCTGGCTGCACCCCTCCCGGGTCCCCCGGTGTTCCGGACGCTGTGGGCGCTCCGTTCGCTAGACGACCTCAGAATGTTCAGGGTTCTCTGGGTGAGCTAGGAGTGCTGCGAGTGCCCGGGCTGCCTCTGGTGTTAATTTCTGCAGCTGGTGATACAGAGAAAGCTGGGGATAATACGATCTCATTTCAATGTGGCCAATCACTGGAATATTTGATGGAAAATGCATCCCTTCTTGAAAGTAATCCTAACACCAATGTAGTTATTTTCGGCATGAAAACATTATTTAGTCGCTTAGAATAGTTTGGAATTCGTGTGCAGGTGAATGTTCAGCATCAGTTTGTTTCGCTGCAGCTTAATTGTTCGTTTGCTTTGTTTGTTTTCGATTAGTTAAGCCTTTGCAACAGGCTTGAAACGATGTTGCCAAATCAACCCTAAACCTAGCCCAGTGAGAATGCAAGGTTTTCCTTTGAGTGGACTTCATCTCAACACTAATTTTGAGATGCTTCTCACTTTGTGGCAGTTTCGTAATACGAACGTCATTGCATGAATACAATAGCGTATTCCTAGTGGTATATACGCATTGGCTATTATTGGGTTGGTTTTGTGATGGATTACAGTTTGTTACCGTAGCATCGACGGTGACACTAATTTTGGAAGTGGGAGGGGGACATGCTCGCTTTTGGTCCATTCTGTCCATGCAACGCCACATAGGCGTCATTTTACCAGCAAGACGTTTGGGGGACAGGTCCCCCGTCTCTCCTCCCTCTTTACCGCCGCCTCTGACTGCTTGCGAATAAGCAGCAGGACTTCAGTTGTAGGTTCGTTGTATATTTTTGCGCTCTTGTTTTTTAGCTTCGTTCACGGTTCGTTGCAACCCAGTTAACCAATCGCAGGCTTTGTTCTCGGGGAAAGCAAGGTTTGCCATTGTTCCGACTTTGTACCGAGGTGGTTGCTAGGTGGTAGCTTGGTGATATTTTTCTTTCAGCGCACGAGACCGCCGCTGATATACCCATGTCTCACAGGCCAGCACCGACTTCCACCTCCACATGCCCCTTTCCTAAGCGTGCAGGGACGCCCGAACAGTGAGAGAAAAGTCGCTTCGTAGGAATATTCATATGATGCACAGTGCATTGTGTAATGATTAAGGTTCCAGAAAAGCACAGGACTCCGCAAACCAGCAGTCATCTCGCCCAGTCGCAGGTCTGTACAAACAGCCGGCGTAGGCAAAACAGGAGCGGCGTAGGCAGCTCCGTCCTTTCCCCAGATTGTAGGATGCCAGCATGGCGTGGAACGGCAACGCGCTATGGTGCACACAAAATGTCACACTTGCATCGGATTACCACGCTCCTATCCAAGCACTACCGTGGAAGCTCTCCTTCAACACACTTTGTTTGGGAGGTTGCAGGTTAGCGAGGCAGACAACAGTGCAATGGCGTGTAATTGCTGACACCAGGTGTCGTGGGGAAGGCACCCACGATGTTCGGCGGAGGGCAATCACGGGTAGAAGTTTGTTTGTTTAGCCATTCGCAATACCTCGCCCTACTTCCACCAGAAAAGAAAACATGCAAATGCGCCTTCAAATTTCCTCAACACGCTGAACATTTTTTACAGAGCTGTCCCAATATTTCCGAGTATACTAGGCCTTTTTCATTGATGGGGACATTTGTATATAATATTTGCTTCCCACGGATTACCATAAATTCTGAAAATATTGCACCAAGCATTAAGCGCCCCACGGAAACAAGTGATCAAATCACAGTTTGACAATACAGGAAGCCTCCACCTATGCATCCAACCCAATCGGCACAATCCCGGACGGCTATTGAACCCACGGGGTGACTGAAGCTATGGGGCGACTGAAGTCACGGAGCGACTGAAGCCACGGAGCGACTGAAGCCAAGGGGCGACTGAAGCCACGGGGCGACGCCGAGCGGTGTACGCGCCGGAGCTGCTCGACGTTGCTCGAGTTCCGTCGGCCGTGTTGTCAGCTCGACAGCGAAGTCCGAGCGGCCATCTGTTCCGTCGGCGAATGCGACGCCGTCACGGCGCTAATGATCGCGTAATGGTGACAGTGATGGTGGCCGTGACCGTGACCGTGCCGCCGGTTGCGTCCGCGATCGCGAATCACGTCTGCATCATGTCTGCGCCCACGCCCGTGATGGCGCTCGTGGTCATGCTCGTGATGGACCCGTGGTCGTGTACGTGATGGACCTGTGGTTGTGTACGTGATGGACCCGTGGTCGTGTCCGTGATTGACCCGTGAACGTGTTCGTGATGGAACCGTGGTCGTGATGGACCCGTGATCGTGTCCGTGATGGACCCGTGATCGTATCCGTGATGGACCCGTGATCGTATCCGTAATGGACCCGTGATCGTATCCGTGATGGACCCGTGTCCGTGATGGACCCGTGGTCGTGTCCGTGATGGACCCGTGGTCGTGTCCGTGATGCACCCGTGATCGTATCCGTGATGGACCCGTGATCGTGATAGTGGTGGCACACGCCCCGTCGTATATAAAACATGCATAGTCAAGCTTAGAACGAATGAGATTACGGTAGAGCAGGTGCAAAGTCTTTCTGTCAGCACCGTATGACATACGGGAGACACAGTTCAATATTGTCATTGCTTTAAAACACTTGTCACGGAGCGCTTTTATATGATCTTTGTATGAAAGACGGTGGTCAAACCGCACTCCAAGAAAACGAGCCATTTGTACTGACGGAACGTCTTGTCCGTACAGCTTCAGAGTCATGTCCGGACAATTACCTCGGCGTCGGCAGAAATGAATTGCTGCCGTTTTTGCTATGGAAAACCTGAGACCATTCTGATGTACCCATTTTTCGAGTCGAGAAATTGTAAGTTGCAGCTGTCGTTCCATGAGAGGAGGTGACGAGCTGCAAGACCAGATTGCAAAATCGTCAGCGAAGAGAGATCTTCCGATTGACGAGGGAAGTGAGTTGTCAATGTCATTTATAAGAAGCGAGAAGAGGGAAGTGCTCAGTACACTGTCTTGAGGGACTCCCTCAACCTGGTGGAGCCAATCCGACGTCTGATTGCCCACTCGCACACAAAATTGTCGGTCAGTCATAAAGTTTTTTTTTAACACACCCAGGGATCCACGGATTCCACACTGATGGAGCTTCTGCAAGATCCCATGTCTCCAGGCGGTATCAAAAGCACTTTCAATGTCGAAAAACACTGCTCCTAGATGTTTCTTATTCGAAAAAGCCAAACGAATCTCAGTATCGAGCCTTAAGCATGGTCGATCGTACTGAGATTTTTTTCGAAAGCCGCACTGGTCGTTGGATAAAACGTTCCGGGTCTCTAAGAACCAATTGAGGCGAAGGTTGACCATTCTTTCCATCAGCTTACACAATGATGATGTGAGCGATATCGGACGATAATGGGTTGGGTCCTCGCCACTTTTGCCAGGCTTTAATAGAGGTACGATTGCCTTTCGCCAAGCTGGTGGGAAATATCCCACATCCCAAAGTCTGTTGAAGATGGCGAGTAAAGCGTGCTTTGCAGGGGTTGATAATTGCTTTAGCATTTCGTTGTGCACACCGTCTGGTCCCTCACACACACATTTCAAATCACTGATCACAGAGGGAAGTCCCGCTTGTGTAAACGGCAAATTGTAAACAAGTTGTTCGGGTGTGGTAAAACTAATATCCTCCCTCTGGCTACGGGCACGGTACTGTAAAAATGTTGGATCGGTGTGTTCACTACGCCTTGCGATAACATCAGCAATGCGACACGCTACTTCGCCTGGATCAGCTATGATGTGGTCTCCAATAATGAGTACCGGGAGTGGAATTGACGAGAATTGCCCAGAAATCCTCTTGATACGAGCCCATACTTCGGACGTCGGGTGTAGTTCGGCACAGCAGCCCTATATACGTTCTCCATGACGCACGCTTCGCCGCTCGAATAGTGCGCCGAGCCAATGCCTTGGCTCTTCTAAATGTTATGAGGTTTTCCGTTGTACTGTGACGGTCAAATGCCCTGAAGGCGCATCTTCGAGCTCGAATTGCTAGGCGACACTCTGGAGTCCACCATGGGACAGGAATACGGCGGGGAGTGCCGGAGGTCCTTGGTATGGAAGCAGTGGCTGAGTCAATTATAATTGAAGTAAATGCATCGATTGTTCATGACGAATCTTCAGGGTTTGTTGGGAGTCTGGCTTCCACTCCTGATTGGAACTCATCCCACTCAATATTGCGAAGATTCCACCGCTGTGGATGCCGACCGAGTACCGCGCCATCGCGGTAAGACAACCAAACCGGGAAATGATCACTGCCCAGCGGGTCGTCGGACACCGACCACGTGAAATGCTGAACCAGCTGTGGGCTCACTATACTCAAGTCGAGAGCTGATGTTTGTGCAGACGGAAGCGTAAAATACGTCGCCGTTCCAGTGTTTAACCCCTTTGGGATTCGGGGGGGGGGGGGCCCCGATTTCCCCCCTTATTTTAGGGTTTGGGGGGAAGTTGGGGGGGGGGGTTGGGGGGGGGGGGGGGGGTGTTTTTTTTTTTTTTTTTTTTTTTTTTTTTTTTTTTTTTTTTTAATGGTTTTTGGTGTGATTGGCAAATTTTTTTTTTTTTTTGTTTGGTTTGTTTTTTTTTTTTTTTTGTTTTTTTTTTTTTTTTTTTTTTTTATAATTGGGTTTTTTTTTTTTTTTTTTTTTTTTTTTTTTTTAATGTTGTTTTTAAAACCCTTTTTTTTCCTCTGCCCTCTTTTTTACCTTTTTTTTTCTGTTTTTTTTTTTTTTTTTTTTTCCGGGCCGCCCCCCGCCGCCTCCTCCGGGCCGGGGGGCGCGGGGAGTTTGGTGGGTGGGGGGGGAGTTTATTGATTTAATTTGGAAGGAAGGGAAACCCAAAGAATTTTCTGGGACTTTTGTTTTTGTTTTGTTTTTTTTTTTTTTGTTTTGTTTTTTTATTTTTTTTTTATTTTATATTTTTTTGTTTTTTTTTTCTTGGTGTTGTCATGTTATTTTGAGGCTTTTCAATATTTTTCTATAATGTTTTAATGTTTTTTTGTTCCCTAACCTTTTTCCCTTTTTGGTTGGGGGGATGAGCTCGTTTTTGTTTTTTTTGGTGGTATTGTTTTTTTTTTTTTTTTTTCTGGGGTTTATTTTTTAAAATTTTTATTTTTTTTTTTTTTTTTTTTTTTAACGGGGCCTTTTTTTATTTTAAGAGGACCACAAAATGGGGGTTTTTATTGTTGTAAAAAATTGTTTTTTTTTTAAAAAGGGGGGGGGGGGGGGTGTTTCCCCCCCCCCCCAGTGCGCGTGTTAAAATACATAGCGACTGATCAAGTAGAAAACGTTCTAACACTCGTCCTCGTGTGTTGGTATCAGCACAACCCCAAAGCGTGTGGTGTGCGTTAAAATCGCCTAGTAGAATGACCGGAGGGGGTAGCTGAATCAGCAAAGCTCTGATGTATTCGGCACTAAAACCTGTTCCAGGGGTTAGGTAAATAGAGCATATGCTGACTGGTCGTCGTCCAAAATACTCGTGCTGCTACTGCTTGAGCATTGCTACGCAACTTGATCTGCTGTACGGGTATGCTGTGATGTATTGCCAAGAGCACACCACCGTGCGCAACGGCACCAGCCGGTACGTCCTGACGGAGATTGATTGATTATTTGGGCTTAAGGGCGCGCCGACTACTCGGTCATTTGGCGCCCTGACGGAGAGTCGTATAGCTTTTTATGGTGCAAGCTGTGCTGGGCCTCAGCTTTGTTTCCTGTAGGCAAACCACGCTTGGACGGTGCTGACTTAAAACTGTTTGTAGGTCGTCCATGCTCGTACGCAGCCCCCTGCAGTTCCATTGTAAAATGGTTTGTAAATTAACCATTTAAAACGCTAAAGCTTTTAAAAACTTGACATACGATGGACACATTTGTGCGTGCGTGTTGCGTAAAAAGAGATTATCACAGATTATGTTGCACTTCGATTATCACTGAACTCTGTGGATGCTGAGCAAGCACGAGGCCGAGATCTCGGGCTCCCTCCACCTGGTGGTGATGTGGGCCATGGGGAGACCCGCTTACGTCCTGCCGCAGGAGACCATTGGGATGGTTTCCCGCCTGCACGGGAAGATATAGACGGTGGGCCCATTAACTTGTTTGTGCTCTCGGCGGACACAGCACCTTCGCGGACTGTAGCAGTATATGGGTGAGTCACCGGAGGTCCCGCAGCTCGCGCGGCTGGCGATGGGTCCCGGGATCCGCCACGGGAAGCCCGGCCCGATGTCCCCATGTCAGGAGCACCGGAGCGGACCTCCACCGCCTGTGGCGGTATCACTGGCACTCTGCGGGCCACTGCACCAGTCCCACCAGAGATGGTTTGAGGTGGCTGAGGGCTAACAGTGGATTTGGGTGTGGGTAAGCTTTGGTGGGTGGATGTGGATGTGGAGGTGAGAGTGGATGTGGTGGTGACGGTGGATGAGGTGGGGTTTCGGGGGGACGTGGCGGAGTGGCTTGACCTCTTGGTTCTTTGAGCGACAAGCCATCCATATTGCTGCTGTACTGTGGGAGTAGGTAATGCACTGGCGTCTGAACCCTCCACTCTGTCAGTCGACCCGGTGGGCTGTGACTGCTCTGACGAGCAAACCAGTCCAAAAGATGTCAGGAGAGCCCTGAGTTGTGTCAGGACTTGCGCGGCGCTGGAGATTTGCGGCTGCTGTTGCGCTGTCGGGCATGTTGGTTGGGCATGGGGAGAGGGGAGCTGGGAAATACTAGCTGAGCCTGTGTAGTTGGTAGTACGTAGCGTGCTCCTCACCTTCTCTGCATACGATACCTTGGGGTGAATCTCATCGTAGGCCTCTTTCGCCTGTCTAAAAGATAGGTTTCTGGAACATTTTAAAGCTAGGATTTCCCTTTCCTTCAGATGTGCTGGGCAGGCTCTATCAAAGGCAGCGTGTGGGACTTGGCCCTGGCCGCAGTTTACACACCAAAGGCGTTCTGAGTCACACTTTCCGTCCGTGTGGTCTGAAGTACCGCACCTACCACAGGTCGGGCGGCCGCGACAATATTGGGTAGTATGTCCGTAACGTTGGCACCTAAAACATCTTATCGGGTTCGGGACGAAAACACGTACCTTTACCTTCACGTATCCTACGTACACTGTAGCGGGAAGGTCTGTCGAATTAAAAGTTAAAATAATGTTGTTTGTTGCTTGCAGGTCGCTCCCTCTCCTCACCTTTATCCTGCGCGCTTCCACGACACCGTACTCGGACAGGCCATCGACGATTTCTGAATCCGATACGTCCTTCAGATCAAAGCAGTTTATAACGTCTTTTGAGTGGTTTTTTGTCCTATGGGGCTCGACAATAGGTATGGAAACGTCCATCGTCTTACCCTGCCCCATTTGGGGAGTATTTTAATTCCGTTATCCCGAGGGTCCTCTTAGCGTCGTCTGCATTCCGAAACTCCACCTCGATCGATCCATCTCGCAGCTTCTCACATCTCATTACTTCACCCATTTTGTCGCATCCGCGTTTACGCTCAAAGGGCGAAAGTGCAGATAGGCTCTTCCCAGGATCACTAGATTTTAACACAAGCAATCTCGGAGAGGGTGATCTGGTTTCCCAACTCTTGTTTCAGTCTATACTTATATGAGAAGCAGTTGTAGGAACCACGGTGCGGGACGGCGAACTTGCAGGGCGGTACGCCTCTGCAGGTGTCGGGTCGGTGATACAACTTCCGGGAGGGAAGCTAACATTCTGGCCCTTTCTGAGAGGTCCAGGGTGGGTTTGTTTATTTGAGTTATCCATGAGAGTGTGCGTTTATTTCGGCTCCTCGTGATACCCCACCACACAGGGGCCCTACCGGGGGGACGCCTGTTTCCCGACAACGGGAGGACGTCAGATACCCGAAGAGCGATACGGGCCAGGCGATGCCATCCCCGACCGGGAGAGAGGTACTCACCACCCCGGCCGGGATCCAGCACCACCCACCTCTTGACCCCTGCCGGCCAAGCCAGCAAGCACCGGAACGAAGCCCAGGCCCCGACCTCAGGCGACAAGCCACTTGGTCCGTATGGGGCCATACGAACCCGCCCGCCCCTCCGGGTTATTAGGACCAAAGAGGCGTGTTGTTCCCCCGTCGCAACTTGCACCGTACGACGGGGGATCTCAGCCTCCAGGACTCCGTCAACCCCGGGGGCGGGCCGAGGGGGCGCGACTACCCCGATAAAACTGAGCTGGAGGACAGGACCCGGGAAGTTGTCCTGCCTGCTCATAGTAGGGATAGTTGGTGTTGCAGGGCCAGGTGAAGGACATGGATGTTGGGATGAGATGGGCGTTGGAATTGGAGCGTATGAATGGAAGGACGAGTGAGGAACTCTTAGTCTCACCCCTCACCGGTAAGATGGTCGCCAGATCATTGGGGCACTCAATCCCCCCCCCCCCCACCACCACGGAAAGGTGGCGCCTCGTCGGGAGGGGGGGCGAGAGCGAGAGCGAGATAGAGATAGAGATAGAGATAGAGATAGAGATAGAGATAGAGATAGAGATAGAGATAGAGATAGAGATAGAGATAGAGATAGAGATAGAGATAGAGATAGAGATAGAGATAGAGATAGAGATAGAGATAGAGATAGAGATAGAGATAGAGATAGAGATAGAGATAGAGATAGAGATAGAGAGAGAGAGAGAGAGAGAGAGAGAGAGAGAGAGAGAGAGAGAGAGAGAAAGAGAGCCAGTGAGTGGATTTAGCAATAACTTAGACACGGTGAAGAATAGCTTAGGGACTGGAAAGTGTGTTCTAAGCATTGTATATGTGTTGATCGTTGTATGATGGTTGATGTTGTCTTTCCGGTTCATGAGTACGTGTCGACCTTTGAGTGAGGCCATGGCACATCTTAGGCGCCACCACTTCGTCGCTCGGGCACATTCTCGGTGATTTTTCTGAGAACCTTTCATTCACCGTCCATAACACAGCGTGGAGCAGCCCTTCAATTGGGAAAACTCCTAATGCACGGTTCATCCGTTTGTCCTATGCACCAGCACAACCTGCCAAGGCTTTTGTGTTGTTCCCGACTGTCTGACCCACGACACGGCTGTACTGGCAGGACTTAAATCTGCATTGATTTCCTGCCTTCGTCAAATGTACTTAGCTCCGTAGGAGCAGCATTACTTATCGGACGGATGTACTGGACAGCACACAAATTTAGTGGAACTTTGTTATTGGTTATTGGTTTTACGACACGTCGTAGTGGAACTTTGTCAATGTTTGTGGTTATGAAAAGTATTGGAGTAGCAAATGCGAATGGCATTCCTTCGCTACACCGCATGGGAAAAATGCATGCGAAAGCGTTGGTGGTCCTGTTAGACGTGTTGTGTATCGTGCCAGCCTTCACATGGCCACTGGTTGAACTAGTAGTCAGCCCTGCCGTGCCGTGTTGGATCCAACACAAATTCGCATTGCCGTGTTGGAAGCCAAGACAACCATGTAGACAACGTGTGTACATATTGATACTTGTAGACACCGATGTTCATGGCGAAGGCACATCAGAGTGCCGCTTGTCAAATGTGCGTGCCGTGGCACGTCGGCAATACAGGATACACTTCGACAGCTCACTGACCGCATCGTTCAGGGAAAGCTAAATATATCTCACATCACATGACTTGGCGTGTAATCCTGTCCGAATCCAACGTTATTGTTGATGTTGTCACTCTTAAGCATCCATAAATGTGTTAATGTCTTCTATGAGTAAAAAAAAACTTTCACATGACACCCATATTGACCACCTTGTGAAGTGCGTACTAAAATACTTGTGCATTTGTTTATTGGGTGGCTCACGACGCACTTTATGCACGATCACGGCTAATGGCGCCGGCCACACTGTTTCGCCGGTGGACCGCGGGATTGGGAAATGTTCCGAGTGGTGCGAGTGTCGAACCCTGGACCTTTGGTACCCAGAGCTCAACACCTTAACCACCTGACCATACCCGCCCCGCGTACAAAAATACACAGTTTGAAGTCAGGTCACTGATTCACATGTGACCCATGTGATCTTCAGTGACATTGTCTCTGACACTGTCGCTTTGTCCGAGCATTACTTCTTAATGACAACAATATCGACCACCCCTATGATGCACAAAAATCCTCCATAACGATGTCAGGTCACTGATATATATTTATCACTTTTATGACATGCTATGTACCAAACAATACCATGTCCTACGATCAAGTTACGTTTAGCTGACACCCCTGTCGACTATGTTCCCCACCACATACGAGAACACTGCTTAGTGAGCAGGTCAGTCTCTGACATTTGACCTCTGTGATCCCTTATGGAGTAGGGTTTGCACAGACTTGTCAACTTCACTCACCAGATAATCGCTTGAGTATCTTTTAGTAACAATAAAAATAGAGGGATTTTGAAAGGTCACAAACTCAATAAAATATAAAAACGTGATGGGGTCAAGAACTGACCCCAATAGGTCACACCAGCTTTTCATGAGCGGCCAGGTCTTGCACTTTCAAATGACATAATGCTTGCAATGATTAATGTAGCTATCAAAAAGCTTTAAAGTATATTATATTGGTATTTTCACCGTGACCTCAATCTGTATGACCTGCATCACGTGAACCCTTCGACCTGGGAACCTAAAACTACCAGAATCGTGATCGTATTCATAGATAATCCTGCATACCACTTTGTTGTTAACAAAAATCGGACGGGGTGTGGGCAACTTAGGGTTTACCTTGTTGCTTTCTCCTAGAACCGCCCTTCTCTCAAAGACCGTAGCCGGGATAGTGTCCCGCGACGGTAACCACCAATCACCAGACCCCGTCGTGCTGTGGCGGGGGGGGGGGGGTCGGCCCGCCGCGACCACAGCCGCAGCGCGCGCCGGAAGCGTCTGAAACGCGTCAAAAGTGTGCTACGGCGCGCAGAAGACGCCGTGATCGGCCACGCGCCGGACGAGTGCGGTGCGGCCGGCGCCCCGAGCGGGTCGGTGACCCCTGGCGCCACGCTCCGTGTCAACCGCACAGACGCGCCTGTCAGCGGGTATCAGTCGCCGCCGCTGCAGACCCGCGAACGCGCCCGACACGGACTGCGTCGTCTCAGCTGGGCCGGACACAGGCACAAACCGAGAGCAGACACCCACAGTCGGCCATTGTTTGGGCGCGCCGCGCGGGTCGCGGTCTCCGGCTCTGCTGACGCCAAGTTGTGTAACCCGGCCGAACTCAGATGTCTGGCGATGAGGAACGGAAAACCAGCTCGCGACCACGCAATACTCGTTGGTCGCGATTCTACCATGCGGGCCGATTTCAAGCTATTAGCCAAACTGATACATTCCCGACAGAAAATTTCACTTTCCATCGTCTGGACACAGGGTAGGAGTTATAAGTTAGCTTCCTGAGGAAGCATTTTGAGTCGTCCCATTCAAATGGGATAACTTGATTTCTTGTATCACTTCAGAAACTCCCATTTGTACTTTCTAGTGAGTTTCGGGCATTATTATCAAAGAAGAATGTGTTTGCAAATATTGTCAGACATCATTCAAACTTCCAGCGAGAAAGGCAGATAATAATTTTCCGGAGACGATAATGCTATGGAGGACAAAAATCCAGGATCGAGCTGTTTTTCCAGCCCTGCCAGGATAAACATACCTATATTGGAGTTCTTCAGACATGGGGCATCTAGTCATTCCCACAATAAAACTCAACCAAACAGCAAAAGATTCAACAAATGCATGCCACTCAACATCATAAGATACCACATATAAACGAAACTAAAAGAATAGTTTGTGTTCAGTCTTTGACCTCGGAATTCGTGTGAACCCTAAACATAAACAGAGGAGCAAGAGCGATTCACCAAGCTTGTGGTCATTGACCATGCCCCCTCCATCAGTTTCCACGTCAATGCACATATACAAGCATATAAGAAAACACCGTACACAGCTCTCAGTATCAAGAGAAGCAGCCAACCCGAGTAAGTCATTCCTCATCCGATGGACATTCATTCCCATTCGCATGGCGGAACTGTAGCCCCGAGAACTGCGGCATTCGCCATGGAGCGGAATTAGCCCTAAATTGAATCACACGTAGGATTACGAAGCAAGGTTACCATCAACGGCGCCGAACATCTTGAAGACGACATCAATATACCATGCTCTCATCCCAGCATCGTCATGACGCTGACCACACGCTGCCCACTGTCCGCCGGCTGCCCATCGCCACGACTTCGGCAGCGGCCCGACGGCGGCACAAAGCCGCGCCGCGGTGCTGCCGCCGCCAACCGCAGCCGTCCGGCCCGGAGCCGCGGCCAACAGCCGGCGGCGCCGCCGTGCAGCAGCCAGCGCGTGCAGTGGGGTCCGGTCCGGCCCGGCCATCTGGGTCAGCCAGTCGACACCGGTCACGATCGGGTCGGCGAAGTAGGTGGAGTGAGGCCGGCCCGACTCGGACACGCACACACATCCGCGACCGCTTCACACAGTCAACTCGGCGCGGCCCGCCGTCGTCGGCACCAGACGGCGGGACGCCTCCCCACCGGTCAGCACACTACCCGGGAACGTCTGCCGCTGTTTCTTCTGGCAGGCACCGACCAGCCAGGAATCCATTTCTCCCGTTTTCTGGTAACAGCTCGCCGACTTCCTGTGCTATCGACCCGGCTGGGACGGTGGCTGCCAGCTGGTCTGTATCAAGTTCGCGCCCGGAGAAGTCGCCGGCGTACGTGTGTCGCGCCCTCGTCGCCCAGTTCTCTGCGCCATTGGCGATGCACGGCTGGGGATGTGGGGATCGCTCCCCATCATAATGCAAAAATTCAGAAGCACAGCAATGGTTTATCGTGTCGAATGGACAGCAATAAATAATGAAACATCCCAAAAATAGACGAGTGAATGAGCTTTTGGCGTTCAGTGGACAGTAACAAATAGCAAAACATACAAAAAAGTGAAGACAGCATTAGACTTTCTTTTCTGTTCCACGGAAAGCCACAAGCAATAATCCTAACATTTTAGTGGGTGGAGGTGCAAATATTTCCCGCCCGTAGGTTCGTTAGTTATTTGGGCTTGTAGGGCGCATCGACCATGTTCATCATGTGGCGCCCACCGTCCGTAGGTTCATACCAGAGTCACATATCGGCATCAAGCTCGGGCATCAGGCCCATCCTTACCGTGTGGCATTCCCGTGCCAACTTTATGTCTGGGTGTGTGCCGCCCTGCACCAGACCCGCGGGCAGCGGCTCGGTGCACGTCGCCCCCATGTCGGTTCGTGACACGACGCGTGCTGCGCCTGTAATCAAGTTCGTGGCTCGGTGTGCCGCCCCTGGATGGACTCGTCACAGTGTTGGAAATATGGTCCTTTTTTGGAACTTTTGTCATCCAAAGAATTATACACTCCCAAAAAAATCCACTCCTTACATTACAAGATATATCATGAAGAGCCTTGCTTAAACAGCAATCTCAACTAGCTGTCATAATCCAATAGTATTATTGGATTGTGATGAAGCAGAGGGTGCAGCAGGCTCCAAGGGCCTATAACATATGGTAATCAATGGCTGATAATGAAAAACCCTTCCAGTTTTGGTGCTCTTCATCTTGTCTAGCCATGTTATGTCCTTGCCACAGCAACTTGGCAACATCATTGAGGATAATGCACATTTGTTATTTCAGGTGATCATGAGAGCTGCAGTAACATTCCAAGAGGATGCAGAAGTGGAACAGAAAATTAGATGCAAGCAAGACTGGACGAGTGCCAGCTTGCTAGCATGTGCAACAGATGACAGCAGATGCTTAAGGATCACTCTGCAATCTGCATACAACATTAATACCAATGTATTTGTTCCATGAAATGGTGCAGGTGGTATGTAATTGTCTGAAACATGTGAATTAATAAACAGCCATGCCTTCATGTGTACATTATTCATTTGTGAAAATGCTGGAACCAGTAGTGTTCGGAAAAATGCAAGGCTAGACAGAACTAGAGAACTAGAGAAGTCCCTACACAACTTGCAAAGCACAAAAGCAATCACATCCCCAAAATATTTGTGGACATATATTATGATTTGTCATAGCATAGGAATGTTCAGGAAGCTGCAGGGACAAAAAAACCAAATAATGGAGTTGATTGGGGTATGAGGTGGGGTACACTTCACAATTTCCTGAAACATTTTGTTAGAGCACAACAATGATTGTGAGTTACTGTATGGGTGCACTGAAGGGGACCAATCCCTTATTCCTGAAAAAAATATATTGTCTTACAAAAATGAAAGCTTTATTTCCAAAACAAAACAAAACAAGCCGAAAGGTTCTTCCATCCCAATCCAACACATTAAGAACACACTTATGAAAATACTATTTCTAGGTCATGGATGTTCATTTATGAAAATTATTGGGGAGGGGGAAATACATGAAAGACAATGGGCAGGGTGAAATAATTGGGGGCACACTCCATAGGGTCCCATGCTAAAAGTTGAAGTCATTTGGGAAGCAAAGCAAACATTGAGGGTGCACTTGTCCCCCCCCCCCCCCAGTATATAAAACAACCCTGTCCTAGGTTGTGCCACTGGATGCATGGGCACCAACAGAGGGATACAGATGTGCACCACTGCAAAATATAAGGAATCACAATTTTGCTATGGCTACCCATACTTCTCAACATTAAGCTGGTTGTGCATACATCATTCTAGCTAGGTAGCTATATTTCTGCTTTGATACTGAAGTTTATACCAACAAGAATAATTAAATTTCAAGAAACCTCAATTGGGCCTCAGTTCCTACGTCGGCCGATACTACACGAGATCAATTAGTAGTCTCACTACCTGGTCCTTGAATTATCCGACTATATCCACGTAGGTCGTTCCTACCAAGGTTGGTGATGCCTACAACGAGCCTCTTTCGTCTCTTTCCATCCAGTGGGCAACTCGGTGCATACAAGAAAAATTCCTCGCCAAGTGAAGGAACCTCTATTCTCGGCTCGCCTAATGAAGGGAAACCACCATTCCCAGACTGGCCAGACCCGAACGGCGCTTCTTGGATTCGATGGATTCGCGGCTCTCCAGCTGCCACTCCGGTCGGAGCTTTTTAAACTACGGCCAAGAAAGGCTATAAATAATGCATTCCTTTTCGTTTCCTTGAAGATTGAGATGTTCTACATAACTTGACATGAACAAAACTAATCGTTTTGCATCCTGGACCAGTTCAAAGCAATAGAACAAAAAAGATATCCGATGGATTTTACGCATGAAAATGACCTAAATGGTACCAAAACGTTCTTCAAATCTGGTTACATTTTGCAGTCAAATGGACGACCATATAACCAGAAATTTCAGTGTCTTTCCATTTCATGACCTACATTGTTTCAGTACACGACAAACTGGTGGAAATAATAGTGTTTATGCCACTCCGACAACTAATTTCTCCCACTCCGGGAAAATGGAAATTTAGCCGTCATGTTCTTATACACTGCGAAATGAGGGGTGGTTAAGAGCCGCTTACTGGTCTTTCGTCAACTCCAGCTGACTGTACGGAGGCTGCTGATTGGCTTAGTGGTTTGAACTCAGCCAATGGGATGAAATCTTTGTTGCCAAAGGTAAAAGAGCAGCTTGTCTCGATTGCATTGTTTTTGTGACAATGTAACACAAGTCGCTGCCAGCCCTGACAGTCGTCTTGAAGGCTAAGGCCAGCCAAGGCAAGGGCCAAGGCAGGTACGAAGCCGGGGAGGAAACCATTGTTATTTTTCTGTTTTCGTTCTCCTCAGGTGTGCGTCTCGAGAAAAGAGTAGGTGCTGTGGGAATAGTAATTGGTGGGTGCTGCTTTATTATCTTCTGTGACTCCTATTATCTGGCATACCCCTTGTAGGAATTGTATTTTTTCTGCCGATGCTATTGCGGCGAATATGGCTAATTGCTATTAATGCTGGCTTTCGATGGGTAACAGTTGGAGCATGCTAATCACAGGTGGAAATTTGTACACTTTTGTTGTTGCCAATGCGACATAATTATTTCCAAATTTAACATAATGCCTATGGTGGTGCATGGAATGAATGGATTCAAATTTCCTATTGGAAACATTTTTTTCAGTCTTGATACATTATTTTTTAATCCAACCATGCCATGGGCATTCTTCATCAGCACAGGGTTCAGGACCAATCATTTTCCATAAGGAATATTGAGGTTTTGTGGTTCCTGATGTGAAAGGCAGAATTCTTGTTCATCGTCACTTTGTTTCTATTTGTAAATTTGCAGTTTAGGGTAATTTTGGGTTATTGAAATTCCTTTTTCCAATCCCATGTTTATAAATGTGGTTTACATGGTGTGACCACTCACTTCCACTGTAAATGCATACTTTCCAGTTGGCAGGAAAAACAATGCCAAGAAATGGGCTTGGAGTTGGGTAATATAGTGTAAAAATTAATTTGCAAAAGAAAAAAATGTGGCATAATCTACCCTAACCTAGCCTAACCTTCGATGCAAAAAGAACAATTCTCTTAAAAAGGGAAAATTTTCAACCAGTATTTTTCTTTAAAAAATGCAAATTAAGGAACATAACCTGACATAACCTAACCTTGCCTGGTTCATTGTTGAAAAACAAATTCTTGAAATATAAAAAAAAACATTGGATATGAAAACTTGTCCAACTTAAGAGTAGAGCCCAACTTATCATAACATAACCAAGCCTAACCAAGCTTAACCAAGAGTAGACTGACAACCCATTTGTTTGCTTCATGGAGGTAAACTGTGTAAGACGTGTCTTGTGGATACCTTAAGCTTCAATAATATATTTCATCATAGTAATATACCTACATACCTGAAGTTGAAATATATTCAAACTCGCATGGAAAATCAATCATGATTAAATGCATCACTTCTTGCCAATGACAGTATATTTATCACTTTTCCAGCACCACAACACAGATGACTGCTATGTGAAGTTTGCATTCTCAGTGAATACTATTTTTATGTGATCCAGCATCAGGAGGCATACTTAGACTGTGTGGGATGAAACACCTGTAATGTATGCTTCTTGAATGGAAAAACAAGACTTTATTTCTTTGTCTCAGTAATTTGTATTCACCCCATGGTTACCAGATATTATGCACTCCGTAATTGCATGAACTCAAGGATTATACACTCCGAATCCAAGAACGAGAAGTGAAAATCCACCACTGACTCGTCATCAGGGTCGGGAGCACGGCCGTGTCCTGGATGTTCACCATCCAAAAAATAATCCTCTCTGGGAAATTAACCACTGCTTTCGTCACCAAAAGATCAGCCGCGTTGATTAAAAATGACTGCCAACTCATTGCTGTTTGATGACCATGCCAAAAGCTGACCAAGATGAAATGACCAGCCAAAAGCTGGAAAGCGCAAAAAAATTATCGTCGGAAACAGATAAAAACATCCTCTGCGGCACCCGGAGTTCTACACAATTTTCCCCTCCAAATCCAGGATTCTAAAACATAAATCCCCGCTGGTGACTCAATATATGTCACCCCCGCATCACGTTTGCGACTCCATGTGTCCATGCATGTCCTGCATAGGTCTGCGGCGCGGCAGGTAGCCACCAGTGAGCGGCGGTGCAGGTGCGACGTGGCGTGACGGTACAGGTGTGACGTGACGTGACCGTGACGGTACAGGTGTGACGTGGCGTGACGGTGCAGGTGTGGCGTGACGTGGCGGTGCAGGTGTGACGTGACATGACGGTGCAGGTGCGACGTGAAGTGTCGGTGCAGGTGTGACGTGGCGTGGCGGTGCAGGTGTGACGTGGCGTGGCGGTGCAGGTGCGACGTGACGTGACGGTGCAGGTGTGACGTGACGTGGCGGTGCAGGTGTGACGTGGCGTGACGGTGCAGGTGTGACGTGACGGTGCAGGTGTGACGTGACGTGACGGTGCAGGTGTGACGTGACGTGACGGTGCAGGTGTGACGTGACGTGACGGTGCAGGTGTGACGTGACGTGGCGGTGCAGGTGTGACGTGGCGTGACGGTGCAGGTGTGACGTGGCGTGGCGGTGCAGGTGCGGACGTGACGTGACGGTGCAGGTGTGACGTGGCGTGACGGTGCAGGTGTGACGTGACGTGGCGGTGCAGGTGTGACGTGACGTGGCGGTGCAGGTGTGACGTGACATGACGGTGCAGGTGTGACGTGACGTGACGTGACGGTGCAGGTGTGACGTGACGTGACGGTGCAGGTGTGACGTGACGTGACGGTGCAGGTGTGACGTGACGTGACGGTGCAGGTGTGACGTGACGTGACGTGACGGTGCAGGTGTGACGTGACGGTGCAGGTGTGACGTGACGGTGCAGGTGTGACGTGACGTGACGGTGCAGGTGTGACGTGACGTGACGGTGCAGGTGTGACGTGACGTGGCGGTGCAGGTGTGACGTGACGTGACGGTGCAGGTGTGACGTGACGTGACGGTGCAGGTGTGACGTGACGTGGCGGTGCAGGTGTGACGTGACGTGACGGTGCAGGTGTGACGTGACGTGACGGTGCAGGTGTGACGTGACGACGGTGACGTGACGTGACGGTGCAGGTGTGACGTGACGACGTGACGGTGCAGGTGTGACGTGACGTGACGGTGCAGGTGTGACGTGACGTGACGGTGCAGGTGTGTGTGACGTGACATGACGGTGCAGGTGTGACGTGACGTGACGGTGCAGGTGCGACGTGACGTGGCGGTGCAGGTGCGACGTGACGTGGCGGTGCAGGTGTGACGTGACGTGACGGTGCAGGTGTGACGTGACGTGACGTGGCGGTGCAGGTGTGACGTGACATGACGGTGCAGGTGTGACGTGACGTGGCAGTGCAGGTGTGACGTGACGTGGCGGTGCAGGTGTGACGTGACGTGACGGTGCAGGTATGACGTGGCGCCAGCCGTACGACGCCAGGGTCGTCTGCGGTTCCCGGGACTAGCACCACGAGGTGGGCCGTCAGCCTGGCAATCCGTCACATGTCGATGCCAAGCTAAGCTACGACGATGACATCAGAACGGATTTTTTGGACCACAAGACTACCAGTCATGTCGCTTGTTCACCTGCCACTTGGAACACAAGCCAACAACACGCACGTTTTGGATGGATAATTTTTGTATCCTGGACTTGGAATGGACTTTACTGGTTATGGAGGTGCCGTCGCAGTCAGTGACATACAACTCGGGGTTCGAATGCGCTAATTCGTATTCACAGCAATCACTATCGACAGCATAAACCACAAGTATTCGACAGGATGCGATTACACTAAGCCGGGCTTCTGCTGCGCTCGGCGGCATCTGTGACGTCACTAATCGGGCGATGGCGTCACCGGGCTGCGGCATTACGTGAAATGTTGAACGACTCATAGGTCAAATGAGTCAAGGGTGGTGCGCGCCGCCTGGCTTGCAGGCTTTAATATCGACACCGCAAATGTCGCCAGGCTCCCGCGTTCCGTTCGCGCCAACCGACCTGCGGTGTGACCTCGACGAACAACTCGTTACCCCAGCTGGGCACTCCGAAACGGCGCCCATCGCCACGGGTCTCTGAGGTGGTACCCACAGCCGGGGACTCAAGGACGGCACCAGCATCCGAAGACTCAACACATCGTTGCCCACAGTCGCAGACTTGTGAAAGACACCAGGGACCCCATAGTTGAATGTTTGCATAGCAAGTGCTCCAGAAATGCGCGCGAAAAGGAAATATCTTGCAAGCATAATCGACATTGCTTTTGAGAATGAAGATATGTTCAGATCATGGGGGGGGGGGGAGTAATTTCTGCGCCAGCTAACATGTTATTCGAGTGTCTCGAAGACACCCACATCGGGGGCGGCGGGGGGGGGGCTCGAAGCAGGCGCCATGAGCGTTGGCTGACGTCACCAATCAGCTGACCGGCCTCAGACGGCGACCGGGTGCGTTATCAGCTGATAGGGACCGATGCCCCACAGCGGACTGTAGCGCTGATGGACCGTGATGAGCTGACGTCGGTGGTGTGGGAGTCGGGTGGACACCAACGATGCGTTCGGTTGACGGGGAACGGCCGCTGGTTTCCGTGAGGACGATGAGCGGGAGCACACGTCACCGGTGCTGCACCGCAGGTCAACAGTACTGCGCGGGGAAAGGCTACCGGTTATCCTAAGGACGAGATGTGACCCGACACCGAGCACAGGCACGGTCTGGTCACCACCTGGACGTACATGACCTCTGCACGGTCTGGTCACCACCTGGACGTACATTACCTCTGCACGGTCTGGTCACCACCTGGACGTACATTACCTCTGCACGGTCTGGTCACCACCTGGACGTACATTACCCCTGCACGGTCTGGTCACCACCTGGACGTACATGACCTCTGCACGGTCTGGTCACCACCTGGACGTACATTACCCCTGCACGGTCTGGTCACCACCTGGACGTACATGACCTCTGCACGGTCTGGTCACCACCTGGACGTACATTACCCCTGCACGGTCTGGTCACCACCTGGACGTACATGACCTCTGCACGGTCTGGTCACCACCTGGACGTACATGACCTCTGCACGGTCTGGTCACCACCTGGACGTACATGACCTCTGCACGGTCTGGTCACCACCTGGACGTACATGACCTCTGCACGGTCTGGTCACCACCTGGACGTACATTACCTCTGCACGGTCTGGTCACCACCTGGACGTACATGACCTCTGCACGGTCTGGTCACCACCTGGACGTACATGACCTCTGCACGGTCTGGTCACCACCTGGACGTACATGACCTCTGCACGGTCTGGTCACCACCTGGACGTACATTACCTCTGCACGGTCTGGTCACCACCTGACGTACATTACCCCTGCACGGTCTGGTCACCACCTGGACGTACATGACCTCTGCACGGTCTGGTCACCACCTGGACGCATATGACCTGCACGGTCTGGTGCCTGGATGTACATAACCTCTGAACGGTCTGGTCACCACCTGGACGCATATGACCAGCACGGTCTGGTCACCACCTGGATGTACATGACCTCTGCACCATCTGGTCACCGCCTGGACGTACATGACCTCTGAACGGTCTGACCACCACCTGGACGGACATGACTTCTGCTTCGAGACGTGAGCGTTTTACCATGCTTCAATTTTGGCGTATATTCTGCGAGGTGTTTTGGTGTGCTGAGGATGCGCTTTGCGTGTTCTTCCTGAAGCTCAACTAGGGCCAATGTTTGGTCAGCCTGGATCTGAATCGCGACGATCCTCAGAATGCACCCGGACCGATGACATCATCGCATCAGAAAGCATAGAATGCCGTCGGCCGTCCGATGACATCATCACATCAGGAAGCATAGAATACCGTCGGTCGTCCGATGACGTCAGCGCCTCAGGAAGCATACATTGCCGTCGGCTGTCCAAGGAATTCGATTCGGCATGCAATGGCAATGTGCCAACTCGTGTTGCCGATTGCCCAGGATGGCGCCATGCCGCTGGCAGTGATGGATACATCGTGCCCGGGCCTGGCCCGGTAAGGAAGCGGCACGCGCGCATAAATCACGTCGTTGACTACCCCGATACGTCTCAGAAGAGACATGGTGCACGGTCGCGAGATATGGCGCAAAGGCTATGGCGCGAAGGCTGTGGCGCGAAGGCTGTGGCACGAAGGCAATGGTGCATCACCATCACATTCGTTGATTCGCCCGTTCGGATCACTCATATCAATCGAGTGTAATTGAGTTATGGCTCACGGAGCCAGAATGAGTCAGTATCGATGTAGCTGTGATGGAGTTATTGCTCACGGAGCCAGAATGAGTCAGTATCAATGTGGTTGTGTTGGAGTTATTCCCCACTGAGCCCTAATGAGTCAGTATCGATGTAGTTGTGATGGAGTTGTTGCTCACGGAGCCAGAATGAGTCAGGATCGATGTAGTTGTGTTGGATGTATTCCCTTGAGATGCCTGATGCTATTGCCAATGCTATTGGTACGGGCGCTGCACCAATTCAGTGCATGTACGTGACGCATCAACTCAGGAAATCTGCGGGCTTTCCAACGTGGAGAGTTATGTTCCGTGCCTACTTATCGCAAGTGGTGAATAAAACCACCCGCCATGCCGGCTTTGCCAGATAACCACTGAAACACCACACGCTGCTGCGATCCAGATCGCTTCCGTGTGCCGGGTGTAGTGGGCGGTATGCAGTGGGAAGCAGCACGAGTATCGACCGGTCTGCAGGCCGACAGCCAGCCGGACCTATTTCTGTGCCCATTTACGCCTACTGATAACTAACGTGTTGGCCCGAGATTGGGGGTAATTTCGTATCGTGAACGGAACCCGGCTTCTCGCAGCAATTATTAAATGCAGTAAATAAAGTGCACCACAGCTCCCATGAGAGCGAGGAGAAACGTAATTCGAGAGAGCGAGTTAAGCAACTGAAGAGGATAAAAGCCACAGTTCGGTGTAGCCTTTCAAGGACGAAGGCATAGCGTGACAGCATTGTTCAGTGTGAAACTAACGGTCTCAGCCACGCTGAGTCGGCTTGCATTGGATCAGTTTGAATTGGGTTCGGAAGTGTAGTGGGTGAGGGTGGGTTGAGCTAGGGTGGTCCGTATCCTGAAATGAATTTTCGCGGGATGAGGGGTATCAGGACAAGACGTCAAAACCACCCACGGAGATGTCGACGGAAGTAGAAAATATTACGGGTATAAAATTACACCGACGAATGAAAAATAGCAGTCGTGCGGAAAGGTTTTCCGTACAACTAACATCAAGACGGAGTGTGACGAAAATGACACATTCACGGAAGTCAACGAAGGAAGTCAAGATTCCATCCTGGGAGATCAAAACAAGTTTATACTAGGTGCTTCTCCCTTAAATCTGCAAATTCCATGGCACTGTGGATTGACTGGCCTGAGCTGGGCTGCGTTGGGGTGGTCTGAGCTGAACTGAACTGGATTCCGCTGGTGGGCTGGGGTGAGCTGTCTGGGCTGAGCTGGGTTCGGCTCAGCTGGACTGGGTTGGACTGGGCTGGGCTGGCCAGTCTGAACGATCGAGTCGTGTTCAGATTAGGCATGGGGCTACACTCAGCGATCAGGGTCATGTACTGGGGGAAGGGGGGGGGGGGGCATTGTTCGCTGACGGCCAGGTGTGTGCTTGCGGGGGTTCCTGAGGTCGGAGCTATGACCCGAAGTGTGACAGTGGCGGGGCGCGGTGTGGCGTCTCCGCCTCAGCTGTGACGTCACCGGTTTGCCAGTGGCGGCGGGTGCGGACACGTCCGGACGCACCTTCACGGGCCGCGGCCGCCGAACGCCAGTCTGCCCCTGGCACGCGCATCGCACGGCTACAACCGGCCATCGGCCGAATTAAGCGTGCCGCCGGCGCCGGTCGGTAGGTAGGGTCGACAATCGCGCGCCGGCGGCCGGCAGGACGCCCCTGCTGCCGTGAAGCGGGACGACGCGCGGCGAGACGCGCAACAGCCGCGGTCGGCGCTGTTCAGCCGGCCGGCCGGCCATAACCGGCAGATTGGGGGCGGCCGGGCTGTGATTGGCGTGGGTGCAGCTGTCTCGAGGGCCCGGTAACGACTGGCGACAGCATGCGAACCGCTTCTTCGCCGGTCCATTGACACGTGCTCAGCGACAGGAACATCGCCAGGATCGCGAGGTCGGATAAAGACTGCAGAGTGCTGGCGATGGTCCACGCGCAGACTCACCATCACCGATTGCTCATTGTTTCATGCTTACTAGTGCGAATACTGTAGGCTAAGTAGCCACCGTTTTATGCTAATTGTGCCACAGTTTAATTACTCATGTTCAACCTCCTGGGCAATGATATAGATTAACGCAAATTTCCGAAGCGGCAATATTTAACTGTTTAGTACCATTTTCGTGAGCGCGCACAACAATGCAATTAACAGAGGCCGGGCGCGTATCGCACAATTCACCTTATCACACCTCGTCTGTCAATTCAACAGGAAAGTTTGCCAAAAAGCATGCGAATCAGGTTCAGATTGTGGGAAAGATTGCGTGTGTGCCGCTGCGCTCTCGCCGCTGTGCCTTTCCTCCCATGCCATCCTTATCATGACCGGATAGCTGAGATTCGTCCTTGGGAAGACCACAGTCGGAGTAGACGTGGAAATTTCCCAGGACCAGTTGAGACGGCGGCGTGGTTTGTGGTGATCGACAGAAGTGCAGAGCAGGCGGGTTGGTCGCACATGCATCACGGGGACACCACACCGCAAGGGACACCACCAGCCAAGCATACCGAGCACACCAGAACTGACAATGCCGAACACCCGAACACTGCATCAGCGTAGCCGAAGCAGTGCTAACCAAGCATGAGCTAACGCCTCTTTACTCCTTACCGGCAAACACGAGACGCGGTTTTCCCAAATTACGACGTAGTCATGTTCGTGCTCCGATGCCGCCATGCACCACGTGTATCGTGCCTTATGAAAATCACTGCCAGGCCGCGTCGACATGACATGCGCTGACGTCAAATTTGGAATCCGAAGTCCGAAGCGGAGCGCACGTCGGCGGCCACTCGAGCGGCCACTCGAGCGGCATGGCACTTCCGAGAGAAACGAGGCGCACAAGTTGGGACTTGTTTGTCGAAAGCGGACTCCGGTCGCCGGCCGTGCCGCAGCCAGCCTGCGCCCCCGCCCCCACCCACCCGAGCGGCACGTGTGTGCCGACCGGATCCTGAATAGATCCGACACGTCCCGAGCAGCACGTGGCCGGCCCGTGTCAGGCGGCAGATGACATCATGACACCCGGCCATTGTCCCGTCGGCCACCGCGCATGCTCAGATACAACAACAAGGTTGAATCACTAAGGTGGGCGCCGAGTCACGCGACCAGACGTGACGTGACGTGACGTGACGTGACGTGACGTGGCGAGACGTGACGTGGCTGGCATGTACAGGCAGTGGAAGGCCGCAATCAATGCTACTGCTGCACATTCCAAACTCGCTGTCGACAAAAGAACAAGTTGATGCTGCACAGCGAAATGAGCATTGTAAATTTGTAAAGAGAGTTGGCGCTGTCGCCTCGCGCTGCAGCAACGGTACTGCACGCCGAGCTTGCAGCTACTCGGTGCCGCCCGGTGTCGCGTCTGTCGGCTCCAATTTCCTGTGTGAGGTCACCGCCCTCTGGCCTCCGAGGACGACGCGGTCAGCTGATTGAACAGTCAATGTCACGACAGCAGCGTGACGAGACACGTCACGCAGGCAACTGCGGCTGGTTCCGCCGGCCAGACGACACAAAATGGCCCGTCCCACCTGGTGTCCTCGACTGGTGTAGTGTACTCGACATCCCAGAGACGCAGCAGGATGGAATTTATATTGAGCCTGGATGGGAGAAGAGATACAACGAACCAGGGTAGAGATAAGATGAAACTAGTCGGGGTGAGAGATAGGCTACCGAGCAAAATATCGACACACCAAATGTCGACACGCAGAATGTCGACAGGCCAAAGAGATTCAGCAAATATCGACTCCTCAAAATATCGACAAGCAGAATATCGACGAGCAGCACATCGACACGCCCTGCATCGACTATGCAAAATACCGACATGCAAAACATCTACTACACAAAATACTGACACACAAAACCTCGGGAAGCAAAAACGTCACCAGCCAAAATATAGAAAACTTATTAACAGGAAATTGAGCGCGTCCCATTTGCATGTGCATCGAAACTGTCCAAATGGATCCGCAAGCCCGGATGCGTGGCCTGAATGTGTCCACAGAAGTCATAACACCAGCATCTAAGACTCACCAATATTTACAAAACCACGAACGGAGACATTCTCCACTGACAGGTGATGCCAATGTCCATGGTGTTAGCCAGTGACACAGTGACACAGAGACACAGAGACACAGAGACAGAGAGACAGAGAGACAGAGAGACACAGAGACAGAGAGACAGAGAGACAGAGAGACAGAGAGACAGAGAGACAGAGAGACAGAGAGACAGAGAGACAGAGAGACAGAGAGACAGAGAGACAGAGAGACAGAGAGACAGAGAGACAGAGAGACAGAGAGACAGAGAGAGACACAGAGACACAGAGACACAGAGACACAGAGACACAGAGACACAGAGACACAGAGACACAGAGAGACACAGAGACACAGAGACACAGAGACACAGAGACAGAGAGACAGAGAGACAGAGAGACAGAGAGAGAGAGAGACAGAGAGATAGAGAGATACAGAGACACAGAGACACAGAGACACAGAGATACAGAGACACAGAGATAGAGAGAGACAGAGACACAGAGACACAGAGACACAGAGAGAGAGAGACACAGAGACACAGAGACACAGAAGACAGAGATACAGAGAGATACAGAGATACAGAGATACAGAGATACAGAGATACAGAGACACAGAGATACAGAGATACAGAGAAGATACAGAGATACAGAGATACAGAGATACAGAGATACAGAGATACAGAGATACAGAGATACAGAGATACAGAGATACAGAGATACAGAGATACAGAGATACAGAGTACAGAGATACAGAGATACAGAGATACAGAGATACAGAGATACAGAGATACAGAGATACAGAGATACAGAGATACAAGAGATACAGAGATACAGAGATACAGAGATACAGAGATACAGAGATACAGAGATACAGAGATACAGAGATACAGAGATACAGAGATACAGAGATACAGAGATACAGAGATACAGAGAACAGAGAGAGATACAGAGATACAGAGATACAGAGATACAGAGATACAGAGATACAGAGATACAGAGATACAGAGATACAGAGATAGAGAAGAGATAGAGAGATACAGAGATACAGAGATAGAGAGATAGAGAGATAGAGAGAGAGAGAGAGAGAGAGAGAGAGAGAGAGAGAGAGAGAGAGAGAGAGAGAGAGACACACACACACACACAGAGACAGTGGCAGAGTGACAGAGACAAAGTGACAGAGACAAAGTAACAGAGACAAAGTGACAGAGACAAAGTGACATAGAAGTGACATAGATATCCCCCCCCTTTGTATCTCTGTGTCTGTGTCTGTGTCTGTGTCTGTGCCGTCCCTGTGTCTGTGTCTGTCTGTCTGTGTCTGTGTCTGTGTCTGTGTCTGTCTCTCTCTCTCTCTCTCTCTCTCTCTCTCTCTCTTCCTAGCAGAAAAGAATAGCTCAAACTGGTCGTCGTCTTGCAGCCTTGGCAAGAACTCATTGACCGCCTCGGCACTTAGCGACCCTAAAATGTCAACTAGAGGCGGTCAAAGTCCCACCAAGCAGGCTTCCAGATATTACTGAGCGACGCCTACCTCGGTGAGTTTTCATTGTACGTATGTAATGATATCAGACATCCAACCTGTTATAGGAGCGCCTGCTAAGTTGAGGAAGAGGAACGGGACAATTAACGACATTCTACTGGACATATGTACTTTGCGTGGATATTTTATATTTCATTAATCCATAATTTGTAAGGTGATTTGTAATTTGCAAGTCTTCGAGTTCACGTTTCGTGTTCCGATATTTCTCATGTTGATGTTCGCGTGCCGATATTTTGCGGAGTCGATACTTGGTGTGCAGTTGATGCGTTGCGTGTCGATATTTTGCGTGTCCATATCTTGCGTGTCGACATTTTGCGGGCAGATGCTTTATCGCATGGTCTGGAGATAAGCAGATACATCAATGTTCTGAATTATTCGATATCAGATAAGCTTGCCCTCTGAATCAAATAAGCCACCTTCGTCCACTGTTTACGACAGCTCAGCGAGCGTATTTGCCAGAAGTCTGACCTCTACATACTGTGCTTATGAAACACATGCAGATAAGTGGGTGACGTCTTACACTGGCGGATCTAGCCCACCAGTTTGGGGGGGCCAACTTTCGGTTTTCGGCGTCAGCCCCCCCCCCCCCCTCCCCAGTGGCGTACCTAGGAATTGCATCAGGGGAGGGGTCGAAAGGATTTGGAGGGTGCCCATTATCCAACTATTTTTGGTTAAAAGCACCGGATTTCGACCACTATTTGGCAAAAGGGCCCATTAAAAAAAAATTAATGACAACATAATTTCCTGTGTAATCTACTATGCTACGATATTGCCGTCCAAACAATTTTTTTAAAACCTTTTAAATTGGAGTTTCTTTCATTCAGACGCTATTTTTTTACCTCGGCAAAGGCTACTGCATTTTAATTTAGTTTACTTCTGTTGGTTTTTTGGGGGGCAAAGACACTATGCCCCCCCCCTTTTAAGCGCTTCGGGGGGGCCATGGCCGGAATGGCCCCTCCCTGGATCCGCTAGTGACGTCTTACATATTGACGAGAGAGAGGGAGCTCCGAGCACTTGACCACAGATCAATTCACGGTCAAACAGCACCGTTCAACCTCTAAATGAGAAAAATGAGACGATAATTTTCTCGAGAGGATAATGTTCTGGATAACAAAGATCCAGGACCGAGCTATTTTTACAACCCTACTCAGGATAGGACTCATTATGTAATAAGAGCTAAAATGGAAAACCGGTCATGACAGGTCAGCCAGAGTGTGAGGCGGACCAGGACAGAGAACGGGCTGGTATTGGGAGAGGAGCCAAGACGAAGAAACAAGACAATATGGGAGACGAACGCAGACCCAATATCGGCCAGGGTGCGAAAGCAGGCGCTGTGGGGGCGGAGGGTATTTGGGTCTAGGGGCGCATCGACTGCGTTGGTCATATAGCGCCCATGAGGGGGGGGGGGCGGCGAGAGCAACCAAGACGTGGGCTACCAGGACATGGGCAACCAGGACATGGGCTACCAGGACACGGGCCACCAGGACATGGGCTACCAGGACATGGGCTACCAGGACGTAGCTGCCAGGACGTGGGCCACCAGAACACGGTCAAAGCAAAGGGAAGAGGGAACAGAATGGACGGATCAGTGAGAGCGGCGGGACAAATGAGCCCTGGTGGGAATCGAGGCAAGTTGAAGCGGAACGTGGGATCAATTGGTGGTGCGTCAGGCCAGTCTGGCACGTGCTTCACCAAAACCGTGCACAGAGTCACGCGCAGGCCCACAGCCGGCCACGTGCTTCACCAAAACCGTGCACAGAGTCACGCGCTGCTGCCACAGGCCGCATCAGGCCAGCCAGCACGTGCTTCACCAAAACCGTGCACAGAGTCACGCGCTGCTGCCACAGGCCGCATCAGGCCGGCCAGCACGTGCTTCACCAAAACCGTGTACAGAGTCACGCGCTGCTGCCACAGGCCGCATCAGGCCGGCCAGCACGTGCGTCACCAAAACCGTGCATACGCCTGCTGCCACAGGCTTTCCACCGGCCCGGCTGCTTCTTCACCACTGGGCGCGTGCTGCCGCCGGGGGCCTTAAGGCCGGCCCCACCGTGGGCCTTGGACGTCAACGTCGCCGACTGTCCAGGACGTCGCCTGCCGACATCTTCCGAACTGCTCAGACTTCCCAGCCGGCGAATGGTGCAGCGCCCGCTGTGCATGCTGAAATTGGTGTTGCACCACGTGCACACGCAAACCGGATACGGTACCTGTCTGCGCGTAATCGGTCGCCTGCAACCCAAGGACCGCCCGACACAACCTGCAACGCCGCAAAGAAATGTCCGCCTCTTGAGGCTGGCCAATCACCGAGCAACAGACGGCACACCAAGGCCCTACCGATGATTGGCAAGTCTACTGATTACCGAAAGGTGTGCGTACAAAACTATACTATCCATATTAACTATGTCGACAGAGACATCAAAGTCAAGTACTGTGGCTCTGAACCCCATCGGTAGTAGGGATCCCCTCAGCGACCGACCGTCGCGGAACGGGGCGGCCTCTGTGTGGTGAACGTGGGCACGGCGAGACGCCTTTGACAAGGAGGCGATGTCGGCTCACTGCGGCCACCGTGGACCAGGGCCGTCCAAACACACGGCTGCAGCTGGCCGAGCTTCACTCTCGCCGGCCCGACAGTTGGAGGCGATGTCGGCTCACTGCGGCCACCGTGGACCAGGGCCGTCCAAACACACGGCTGCAGCTGGCCGAGCTTCACTCTCGCTGGCCCGACAGTTGCCGCCCGCGTTATATCCTCGACACACCTCAGCACACGAGCACCCAGAGAAGCTGCGCTGTGCGCGGCGTCCGACCATTGCGGGGCCAGCGCGGAGCCGACGAACTTTCACTGGTGGGCCGGGCCGAGCCGGGCAGCGTGGGCTCACCGGGCTGGTGCTCCTCGCTGGGCTGTCGCTGACCCAACGAATGGCCGTTTGGCAGGGCTATAACACAGGCGAAGTGGATCCCCCACAGAAAGCTTGCGCTTCGGTTGTTGGGAATGTATGACCTGAGACCTTAAGTCGGCATGATGGGGCCTCCTGTCTGGTTTGGGAGCTCCTATGAGCTCTACGGGCATCCTGAGCTATGGTCTGCGACTTCCGGGCTGGGACGTACTTGTGACGTTCTTTCTTTCCTTCGTTCTTATTTCTTTGGGCTTAATTGCTGAGGTCTCATGTCGGGTGTTCGGATCTCTTCGTGATCTTTGGCGGCATCCTATCAGGACTAATAGGCTTCCTCACCAGAGACCTGCCTGATGTTGGTGCCTTTTCGTCATCTTTGGGGGCCTCCTGTCCATACGAAATATGTTCCTGGTCTAAGGCTCCTGGACGTTATGTGAATACCTTAATACTTAGGACCTTCCGAAATTTCAGGGCGACAAGATTTTTGCACCTGTTTCATTTTAGTGGCACCTCTGTATCCCCCCCCCACCCACCCCCCCGCTGGAGCGCTGACCCTGCTCAGGGTTGAGCAGGGAGCTCAGGGTTGATCTCAGGCCCTATGAATCCTGTTCGTAACGACTGGATATATCATGCGACATGCGTGTAGCTTCCCATTAAACTTCCGGAGCCGTGACTCCGGGAACTTTCGAGATGGACCCGGACCTTTATGAGGAAAAGCAAGTTCTATGGCGTTTCTTGGCAAAGAAATGAATGACGTCTTGGCCTCCAGAACTTTTCTCACATTGTTCTGAGACGCGCTACGCCGGTGAAGTCCAGTGTGTATTTGTAATCCTTCACACGAAAATGACAGTAATGATAATGAAATGCTGAAACCTCGAGACTGAAATCCGTACCGTAATTTTACATGCCTAATTCCGGCTGAGCTTTTCATGGGAATACGTAATTCGTCATCCGTTGCACTCTCCTTTCTCAGCCAGGCGGTTTCCTCATTGACTTCGTGAACTTCGGTGCTTATAACAATAAATGTTACTTAAAATATTTCGGCGCATGCAATGGCCAATGCCAACAAACTTATTTCGGGAATATTCTGCCCTTCGCCTCCCATGCTGAAGTCGCCGAATAATTTTGGTTGAACAATCCCGAGGCTCACCACCAGGCTGAGAATGAACGCCATTTTAGCAATGGATAGGTGCAGCAAGCTGCAGTCACGCCGCGAGATAAGTTCAGTCTAATTGTAATCGTAATTCGAGACCGGCCTACTTTAAACAAGAATGGCTCGCAGGCTGCCTTCTGTTATCCTGAGCCGGGTCGTCCCGTGCCTTCGCCTGATCATGATGGCTCGAGATCCCGGATGGGTCGAGGTGAGAGGGTCTGGACCCTCTTGGTCTGATGCCCTGCTTCAGTTTGTCATTGCTATGCTATGCTATGTCATTGCTATACTAGTTTGTCCTTTTCCTTCTTCAATCTGAAAATGTCTTGAAAATAAGAACTTGGACCCCGTGGCTTCGTGAGTGATCTCCAGCCCTGCTTCACCTGGTCTGGTGAGGTTTTCAAATATAACGCGACTGATGCGTGACAGTGCCCAGGTACCTACCTAGGTACATGCGCATACCCCGCTTGGATTTGACACGCCGAAACGGAGTGTGCTGGCATGACGAGCCGCCAATGAGGAATCAATCACCACAGTCGCCACTGAGACAAGTTTGGATACGAAATATGCAACCAAATCCTTTCAAACTGGGCTCCATTAATCTTACGATCCTCAGAAAGGATTCCAATCCAGGGGTGCAAATCTTGCAAGCCAAATCCTGATCAACCATGAACTTACCTCATTGCCATCATGTATCACAGGTCCAGAAGCATACTCCAGCACGAAATGCACATATACTTCGCTTCGACGCTATCACAGGAATATGTATCACTCCCACTGCACTCAATATCGATCGATAATCCGTCGACGAATCAAGTCTCGATCTAAAACACGCTAATCCCACGCACGAGCTCGGACGCGCACCACGGACACAACCACCCGCGCGACCGTCTCTACGTCAATGAGATAACCTCCCCGCGAGTGGCTGGTGCAGGAATAATGGACCCGTCCAGTTAGAGCTGTAGTATTAGGTCGGCATGGGAATTGTGAGGATTGTCAAGAGAGATTAAAACTGCAGGAATAATTGTTGTCCATGATGAAATGGATTGAAAAATAAAGTTAACTTAGATTTAATCAACAATTCGATGAATGTAAAAATATCTTTCCAATGGCTGGCTCATACGTAGATACAATATTTCAGCTCTACTAGTCATCATGGGCAAACTGGGAAGGCCTGGTCTTAGCGTAGACAACCATTATGTGATATAATATTTATGTGATACATTGACTTAATATTTTGTTTATTCCATTCTCAAAACGAATTCCTATCTGCCATTCTCATCGATGGACTCGAACCCCAGTAAGGTCTATGTAGTGCCACCTATCGGTAATATTCTTAACTAAACATTTATAAATCCGTCACAAGAATCTATCCGCCGGGTAGCGCTGGTGCAACAGAGGACGTCGGGAGAAACGGGCCAACAGCGGTGTCTACTTTGGAAGCGGCTTGCTGGATGGCTTGAGGAGAGGATCTGACTGTCTGGCGTCACGGAAATACTCATGCTAAGTGTAGACATACTCATAGGTGTAGGAACGTCTCAAAAAGTGGGTGGGCCAGGGTCAACAGCAAGGGCGCACCCAGAAATTTCGCAAAGTACCATGAGCACTAGGCTGTATCGTCGACACTTTTTTTGCCGCTGATCACGGCGAACCTATGATTTTATCATGCTCCATGGACGTGAGAACAATATGCCACCATTCATTGTTCTTGAATATTATCCCCCATCCTGCACAAAGCGGAACAATTTTGGGTGCGCTTATGTACAGGCTACACTAGCGCCGCCACGCGGCCAATGTCCAACCTACCGTGACAACTTCGCTTGTGGCTGCTGTAGCTCCTCTTGCAATGGTCACGGAGATAAAATATGATTGCTGACGTATTCCGGAGCATTCTAACAGCGAGTAGGTGTCATAACATCACGCTTCAGCTCCGTTGAAAGCTCTCGGGTGGGATCAAACACCATAGAAGCTCTGATGGCTTTATTGGTGTGTAGCTCTAGTCTGCATCATGACGTTTGACGTCCTGCCTGCCCTTGCCATGCCATACATGTAATTCTGCTCTGCCTCCTGCCTCAGCCGCACTCTACCTAGGTGTCATTATCCCTACCCGTCCCTGCCGCCAGCCTCTCCCTGCACCTTGCCTGCACAATCACTCTGCACTTCCTGTAATTATCCCGCGGCTGCATCTCCCGCACTTTGCACTGGCTTCCCCCTATCGCCTGCCTCTCCCTATACGCTCTACGTCTGTTATGGGCGTTGATAATAATTTTAATGGTAACCTGATCCATGTGCCTTGTGCTGACACATTGGTGTTCCTACCGGCGAACAGCCGTGCGTCTGTATGGGTGTTGATGTTACAATTCAGTAGTTATTTGATAGGCGCGTTTCCTGTATCAACCTTAGTATTCACACCGGTGAACATCTGTACGTCTGGTGTCGGTGTGGAGTTGATGTTCTCATTTTAGTCGTTAGTTGATCTAAGTGTTCCTAGTATTTTCGTTGTTATTCATACCGGTGAACAACTCTCACCAACGCGAATGGAGTTGACCGCCTCCGCCCCCAGCGCGGTGCGAGATGTGGCCTGGGTCACATCTCGGCGGTGCGAGATGTGACCCAGACAGTGACAATATGATATAGCCCAGTATTTATTAGTCATTGCTTTGCCAACATTTTCCTCAGGGAGCTAGGATTGGGAATTCTGGGTGAGAATTCACACCATAGGGAGAAAACATTTCACCTCCTAAATTGCCAATGGCAATCTATCTATTGCCCAATCTCTATGCTGACGTACGAACATGTTTTCCAAAACGTTCATAATTTATATTTTCATACCACCATTCCCATCCTTTAATCCAATGTCCTTCACAGGTACTCATCACAGTGAAGATGTCCTTGCGCAGCAAAGCCAATCTTTCCTGTATCGGACCGCCGAGAAACCTGCCTAAAAGCCAGCTGCCGACAAACAAGGACGTAGTTAACTATGTGCGACTTTTATTAGGCGAAACGGTGAACCCACGTGCGAAAGACCTCTCTGAACGTATTTTTAGGCCTGTGGCTCTGGAAGTGACCAAGATATGGGAGAACGAGGGGATTCCAGCAATCAAATGCGTTCAGAGAAAGATTGCTGAGTGCTACAAGAGGTATCAACGCATGAACAAGATCACAAAGGATTTCCGTGTCAGCAAGAATCCTGCCTGGAAGAAAGAAGAGCGCTTCTTCAAGGAGCTCTTCGACATCGCGGCGTGCAGGTGCAAGGACCTGCGCCGCTGTGACTGCCCACGAAACGACAGAGTGCCCAAAGCTGAAGTCGGCTTCCTCAGAGACCAGAGGGGGCCGCGGAAGATGTTCCTGGGGAGCGTCGATTGTCAGGAAAGCGCCCGACGTCAGACAGCAGCATTAAGAAGGGCAACACTGGACCAGAACGAAGGACGGGCGTCGCCAGCTCCCTCAGACTCCAGACATCTCGAATCGCCCAACGAGGCCGGACCTTCTGGCCTGCTACCTGCTACGCCTGCATCTGCTGCTACATATCATGTTGCCGGCGCGGTGGAGGACAGTTCGGACTCTGCATCCATTGATGCAGCTGATGCGCCCGGTGATGCAGACTGGGAGGGTGGCGGTGCTGAACCAGAGTCAAGAAATCTGGAAACACTGACAAACACTGACTGCGCTGGCGGCCGACAGGTTCGGGGTCTCGAACCGCGCAGTGGCCGCTATTATCAATGCGTTCCAGATGGACATAGGGAGGATATCGCCAGATAATCCGACATTGGTGGCTGACCCCATGAAGGTGTGGCGTGAAAGACGTCGCGTCCGCCACGCCTCGGCCCAGGACAGAGCCGAGCGGCACCACGAGACGGCGCTGAGCGGCCTCTATTTCGACGGCCGGAAAGACCTCACCTGCGTCGACCGGGCCTCCGACATAGCTCAGGAGGAGCATATCGCTGTGGTGGCGGAGCCCGACGGCCAGTATCTGACCCACTTTACGCCTCAGTCAGCGAAGGCCATAGATCAAGTCAACGACTTGGTCAACATCGCCAATGAGCACGGCGGCAACGTACGTGTCCTGGGCTGCGACGGAGCCGCAGTGAACACAGGCCGATATGGTAGCATCTGTCGACTGTTCGAGGTGATTCAGGAGCAGCCAGTGCACTGGTGTATCTGCCAGATACACTCGAATGAGCTCAACTTGCGGGAAGTGTTCAGGAAACTGGACGGGAAAACCACGGGACCAAACTCCTTCACTGGTCCGCTTGGCAAGACCGTGTCTGGGCCGGTGCACCGCATGGCTGTCGGCAACTTCATCCCAGTGCCCGGCCACGTCCTGGACTTGCCACAGACGTTGGTTGCTGGCCTCAGCCACGACCAGCAACTGCTCTACCAGCTCGCCGTCGGCGTGCAGACCGGCGCTGTACCAGAGGAGATCGCGCACCGAAAGATCTGACCGCTCAACCATGCCAGGTACAATTTGTGCTTCCAAACTGATTCGAAGTGATACAAATTGGCTGGATTTTTTTCTCGTATTAGCAAAGCTTCAACTTAAGAGATGACTAAGAAGCTTGGATTCCTTGATGGAAATAAACGTTTTAAAGACAACAAACGCAATTCGCGACTCATTTTATCCATTGCTGTGCCTATCACCCGTCCTTTTAATGCATGCTATTTCACTACGGCACTAGACGCGATTTCCATCTTTATAGCGCAATACAAGTTATATGTAGCAACAAACACATTTGATTGGGCAGTAATTAGACTCGTAATCCACAGGTGGCTGACATTGGCTGCGCGACTTCTGCGGCTCTACATCTCCGCCACATCACCATCTGCCGAGCTGTCAGGCCTAGTTCGTTACCTGCTCAGTCACTACGTGCCGATGTGGTTCCACATCGGGTCCAACAGCAGCTGCAGCAACGGGGCCAAAAACGCCATGAGGAGCTTGGAGCTGCTGAGGACGCTGCCCCGTGAGCTTCAAGACAAGATCAAGCCAGTTATCCAGCGCAACGCCTACTGGTGCCACCCAGAGGCCGTGCTCCTCGCGATGGTGGCGGACCCGGACCAGGAGGTGCGCGCCCGGGCCGTGCGCACCATTCAACAGTGTCGGCAGCAGCCTCACGCTGATGTGCGGCCATACGTGCTCCCGACCGTAAACTTTGCCGTCGCAGCCTTCACTGAGCTGTTCGAGTGGAGCACGACCCTGATAACTGAGCCGCCTCTCACGAGGGCTCTGAGCGATGCTGCGCTGGAGGACATCCGGAATGTCCCGCTGGAAGTGGGTAACTATCCCGTCCACACCGTGGCAGTGGAAAGGGCCGTGAAGGCGGTGACGGGGGCGGCCAGTGCGGTCGTCGGTGAGACCCAGCGGCACGGATTCATCTGTAGTCGGCTAAGGCACCGAGACCAGCTGCCGGCTGTTGGGAGTAAACGGTCATTCGCGCTGGCCATGGGCTCTGGGGTGTGACTGATGAGTTTGACAACCGACAGTGAACACGTGGCTGTTGGCATAACGGACTAGAGCCATTCCAAAGCGTCTAAAGTCAGTATAGGCCGCTGGAGACAGAGAGTAGATAGGCATTGATCGTCGCTTCATCATTTTAAATCTGAACAATGATAGTAGCATTTGAACTTAGAGGTAAAATATTGTGATGCTGAGGGCTGTCTTGTTCTTCGCTGTGCCAGGTTTGACATGTTGCTTGATTTCAGTCGGGGACAGTAGAGTGAGTCTAAATGTAATATGATTACGTATGTACAAATGTCCATTTGTAGCTAGGACGTTCAGGAACCCGCTCGTGTTCATTCCACACCTCTTCCTCCAACTAAGGAGGAAGTTGGGGCTGCGTCAACGTAAGTTGAAGCTGTAGTTCGTGTGTTGGCCGCATGGCGGCGCTAGTGTCGAACATGCAAAAGCTTCGCCGCTTCTGTGCAGGATGGGGATTGAAATATTTGGGAAATGAGTGGTCAAATATTATTCCCACATGAACAGAGCATGATAAAATCATAGGTTCACCTTGCACAGATTTGGATGATACACCTTAATGAGCACTTTTGGATAGATAACTCGATAATTTTAATAGTTAACACACATCTTTCACCGCTAAGCGCGGGAGGGGGGCTGGACGCGCCTATGGCTAACAGCAACATGTGGTACTGGAAAAGAACTATCATCGCAGTATAAGTACTTTCAAATTCACACTTCTCGCTGGACTTGGAACGCTTTTCACGACTGATGAATTTTGTTTGGTAATAATAGGCCTATCTCTCTGGTGCGAGTGAAACCATTAGTATTACTGTTCAAATAAAATTTCTTCAACTTCCGCTATGTGCGTGTGTGGGGGGGGGGTGCAAGCTCATTACAACCTCACTAATAGGTATGGGTGTGCCCAAGGTTCCATGATTTAATACTATACGTGTTTAAGATGCCCCAGTTATAAATGTTCACCGATGTTGGTGAGGAGAAAGAACAAGCAAGAACGTTTGCTTACTTGCTGTCCCATGGTCATAGAAGTTTCATGATTGATGCTGGAGAGGATCAGAAACAGGAATGGAGGGTGACCACTAGCTGCAAATGCTTTGATGCAGTGTATGGCAGACCAGGATTGGCATGCTGACAGACTGAGGCAACGAAAAACACAATAAATAAAAATGCATGGTATGGTGTTCGTCCTCAGGGCCTCAACCACACAGGGTCTAACCCTCAGGGCCTTACCACACAGTTGGTCAGTCACCTTAATCATCTATGTAGCACACCTGGTGCACCTTAGAATATCCGCCACTTGAAACGAAATTCTACAACTACATCGTG